>OX438955.1:1774915-2254915 GCA_949316185.1 Pyrausta nigrata | reverse complement strand
AAATTTCATTCAAATCAGTTCAGCGAATTAATATTATAATAGTAGTATGGATAAGACGGTCGACTTGAAATAAATGACACATTGTTGACAACTAATAGTGCGTTCATTGTGTAATGTCAAACATAATATGTCACATGGACAAGGCTAAAACAGTAGTCAGTAGCGCTTGGAAATTGCTTCCGTCAAATTGAGACAATTTGCTCAATTGTGCATTCAAATTTCTTACACACATGACATCCGCCACATGATTAAACGTGTGCTCGGCGCATCAAATGTTTAAATCGCCGTGCAGTAGAAGATGACACATATACCTCTTTTTAATATACTATCATTGGCCAAACACTTTAATATTTTAGTAATATCACTGACATCTTTATTTTTTTCCCAGGTGTCCTAGGCAACTGCTGGCTACTCTCCGCCCTAGCAGTGTTAGCAGAACGATCGTCTCTAGTCCGAGGCGTGGTAGTACGGGGTGAACCGAGCGTGGGAGCGTACCAACTGAGGCTGTGTAAGGATGGCAGATGGCTGACGGTGACGGTGGATGACTTGCTGCCGGCCAATAAGAAGGGGCATTTGGTTTATTCTCAGGTGAATATTTGCACTTAGTTTGGACTGTCTTGATTTCGGTGTCATCATAGGCCTTTCAGGTTTCGTCATAGGTCTATCAAAAATTTCTTGTCTCGAAGATGCAAGTTCTTGCAAGTGATTCAGCTAAGTTCTTTGAAATTTGACATAATAGTCGTCTAATCACTCTCATATACATTATGTAAAACTGGATACAGGCAGCTATTGACTGGCCTGTGATCACGGACGCTGTAGTGTTCGAAACGTCGGGTTTTAAATAAAATATAAATAAATCGCGAAGTAATCCGTTAAAATGTGTTATTAGTACACTTAACTGTCTACCTGATAACAATAATAATAATTAAAGGTCTAATTTGTTATAAAAAAAAATGGCTGTAGTTGTTTGCAAACTACATTCCCGTCGCAGCCCACAAACGACACACAACTTTACTTATTATACATAAATACCGTTGCTACAAAAACAAATTAAGTCGTTATCATCATAACACGTATTCATTCGTTTCAAGATGTCCCAATTAATACAAATAATAAGAAAGTAGTGTTTCAAAGGTATTTCTTTTGCAGGCTAAAAGAAAACAGCTTTGGGTGCCTTTAATAGAGAAAGCTGTTGCGAAATTACACGGATGTTACGAAGCGCTGGTTTCCGGGAGAGCTATAGAAGGTTTGTATTATATTAAAATTAAATTTATTTATTTTAAATTAATAAATAAATTAAATATTATTAATAAATTGGTTTGTCTGGAGATAATCCATACTGTTCTTGGCACTAAATTAAGAAGTATGAAAATTGTAGTAACCTAGCAATCATATTTTATTATATGTTATACTTCTTTTGTAAGACACACTAAAATGAACCTAATTATTGTTCTGTTTGTAAAAATTATTAAATTTTATTTAAGAAACTTCTAAACAATTTAAATGTATCTTTCAGTTCAAAAGTACATCAAGTCTTTCTAAGACCAGTCAACAATCGCACAATTGTCTCTCTCCTTCAGGACTATGCACGCTAACCGGTGCCCCCTGCGAGTCTGTCTCCCTCCAAGCGGGGGGCGCTGGAGGGGGGGCAGGCGGGGGTGCACCATTGGAACAGCTAGACCGGGACCTGGTGTGGGCGCAACTGTTGTCGTCGCGACAGGCGTGCTTCCTCATGGGCGCTAGCTGTGGCGGTGGTAATATGAAGGTAAGGTTGTAAGAAATAGTATAAAGCCTCTAGGTAGCCCCAGGGCCGCCTTGGCTGGCCCCAAAGCATCTAAGCTGGGCTCATTACTTACCTAGTTGAACTAAGTGCCTCTTATTTGGCCCCAACGCCCCTTAGCTGGCCCGAACGCCCCTTAGCTAGCCCTAAATGCCTTTTAGCTGGCCTCAGTACCTCCTTAGCTGATCCCAGTCCCACGACCGGGTCCCAAACCCCTTCCAGCTTGCCTCAGTCTCCCTACAAGCGCGGGGTTCAGGGGAACAGTTAGACCGGGACCTGGTGTGGGCGCAACTGTTGTCGTCGCGACAGGCGTGCTTCCTCATGGGCGCTAGCTGTGGCGGTAGTAATATGAAGGTAAGTTTGTTAGACACTTACTATAAAGCCCCCTAGCCGGCCTCGCTTATTACAAATTGTAGAGGATGTTCCAGTTTTGTATAGATCATTGGCCACCTCTTGTAGTGTTACAATAAACGAACTATTATCTCAAAATGTTATCTGTAGCCATCAGTAGCCAATTCCCACTGTTCGCGCTATATGACGTACGTCAGTTTGTGATGTTAGTGATTACAAGTGCAATGGTACCATAATTTAAAGAATTATGATTACATACACTTTCTTGACGAAAAATACTACAACAAATATAACAACACTTATCTTTATAAGCGAATAGTTCTCAGCATTTTTAACACTTTAAAATTAGATTATGTGTTCACATTATCAGTAATGAATATGACAATTAATGACATGTCAATGATGATTTGAGGTTTTTGTTGCCATTAACAGAAATAAGTTCTACTTGTTTTCCACAATATGGCGAGGTCTCATATAATTCTGGTCAGATCATCTCTCTTAGGAATGCTTGGAGGTAACAAGTTGAAATTAACATCATATATTTGTCTACTGTCCCTTGAATCTGTAAAAAATAATCAAATTTCCATGTCAACGCAATCTAAAGATAGGGCTATATGAGCCTTATTTTTAACATTTAGCAGGGGAGTAAAAACCTTGTAAGACCCATAGTTAATTTCGTAAATATCGTTTGCTGTCCAACCACAAAAAAAAAGTTTGCAAGGGACTTTCAGTACAATGGTTTGATTCGTACTTTTATGGCTTTTTTCGGTGTATCGCTGCTTTGGCTACAAGTCAGTCTGTCTTGATGTTACGTGGCATAATGTTACACTATTTTGAAATCGTTGTCCGGCGTAGGCATTTTTAAAGAGTTACAATACTACGACTACAATTTCAGCAGTTCGTACCTTTCTCAACAGGTCGACGAAGAAGAATACCAGCGTCTCGGCCTGAGGCCCCGCCACGCTTACTCCGTACTAGACGTGGTAGAATTCGCGGGACCCACTCGCTTGCTCCGTCTACGGAACCCCTGGGGCCACTACACGTGGCGTGGCGCGTGGGCGCACGGCTGTCCGCGCTGGAGCGACGAAGCTCGACGTGCTGTTCACGCGCACGCGCCGAGCGCCGACGCAGATAGGGACCAGGCCGTGTTCTGGATCGGCTTTGATGACGTTCTGAAGTAAGTAGCCCGCTAATGTTACCCCTAGTGCCTTCCAGTAGGCTCCAGTGCCCCCTAGATGCCTTCAGGGCCCTCTAGATGCCCCCAGTGCCCTCTAGATGCATTCAGTGCCCCCTGGATGCCCCCAGTGCCCTCTAGATGCCCCCACTGCCTCTAGATGCCCCCACTGCCTCTAGGTGCCCCCTAGATGGCCCCAGTGCCCTCTAGATGCATCCAGTGCCCACTAGATGCCCCATATTGAGACTCCAGTACCACCGAGGTAAACAGAGTGGCCACTAGTTAGCCTCCCCAGCTGGTTTACTGCCCCAGAAGTCGCCCCACGGTATCTCTAGTGTTTCTCTGCTCTCTACAGTGGCTGGCAGGTGCCCCTCAGCTGCCCCCAGTCCCCCAACAGCTTTAGTGCATCCTACTCCTGCCCTCTAAGATAGTAAAGGCCACGAACCAGAAAGAAACTAGAGGCCACGGATCACTACTAAAGGACCCCCAGCTGACGTCGATGACACCCAGGTGGAGTCAGCGACCCCCAGATGGCGTCGATTGACCCCTACATCGTGCCAGTGGCCTCGATTTGGCACCAAAGATCCCCAGCTGTCTCCAGAAGTCCAGATTGCCCCGCTCTAAGATCATCCCCAACAATTCGGCCCCGCCTAAAATGGCCCATGACGTTAACTTTCGTGACTACATCAAAGGGAAAGCCGTTCCACTATACGTTGCACAGTATCATTAACATACTACTCTCTCTTTCTCAGATACTTTGACTGCATAGACATCTGCAAGGTGCGAGTGGGATGGCACGAGGTGCGGTTGGCCGGCATCCTGCCGCCGATGTCTTCGACGCGGCATCTGACCTGCTTGCTGTTGACTGCGACTCAGCCGACTGAAGTGGATTTCACGCTGTTTCAGGAGGGACAGAGGTATGTGTGGGAGAATAGCCCTGGTTTTGAAAATCTTGATAAACTTACAACTAAAATCTTTATTGAATTTGGGGGTGGCTTATAGAAAAGTTCTTCAGAATAATGTCTTATATCTTTAGGAACTGCCTTCGCTAAAGCTCGCCGCAAATTATATTTATTTACTTGTAAAAATAATTCAGATTTTTTTATGAAATTGATTAGAAATATGATCTTTCATGTATTGCTTTTGTGTAAAATACTTATTTTGTTTCAAAAGTCTATGAATATAATCTGTATTTTTTATTTTAGAAACTCAGCGAAAAGTCAACGCTCTCAGCTGGATTTGTGCGTGGTCGTGTTCAGAACTAAATCCGGGCCCAACGCCCAGGTCGGGAAATTAGTCGCGCATAGCAAAAGACAGGTAAACGAATGTTTTTATTAATTACCAAATAAATAGTTAACTATTTGTTTCGACCCCTATATCACGTGTCTCCCAAGAATTCCTGCGCTCGATACGCTCACGTTTTGTGATCTCATTTCGGCCCCCAGACCGTGTGTAATGCACAAATTCCACACTCTCTTAATTCGCGTTTTTAAAATTATTTCGGTCCTCAATTATAATAGTCCTTATACTGTGTATTTAATCTGAAACTATATTTCGACATCATATCGTGTTGCAACTCAAACATTTCTGCACTCGCCTCGCTCGCGTTTTGTGACCTCTATTTCAACCCCCATATCGTGTCTTTCAAAAATTTCTGCACTCTCTTCGCTCGTGATTTGTAACCGTATTTCTTCCCATATCGTGGTGCAACCTAAGGTTTTTTGTTTTGTGACCATTTTTCTATCCCCATACCTGTCATGTATATGTTATTTATAAATAATCAGTTAGATAAATGTACTAGTTTTTTAAATTAATAAGGCAGTTTTCAGCTTAAGTTTTATTTTGTTTGAATGTAAAGTGTATGGCCCATTCCACGCTTTGGTTCAAAGCTGTAAGTGGGCCGCCGGCCGGCGAAACACCGCCTGGTGTTTGAATAAATAAATAAATCACGCTCCCTTAGCTTGCGTTTCGAGACCTTTTTTCAGGCCCCATATTGTTGATTACCAGAAGACCTGTACCTGCAAAACTGCCACTCTATCCCCAGGTCCGTGGCTTCGTCGGCTGCCACAAGATGCTGGAAAAGGGCTTCTACCTAGTCGTCTGTCTGGCCTTCAACCACTGGCATACCGGCCTCGAGCTGGCCCCGATGTCCGTGTGGCCGGGCCACGTGTTGGCCGCGCACTCTTCCAAGCCGCTGGCCGTGGAGAGGCCATCGCTGCATCCCCACATACTGGCCGATGCCATCATTGGCCTTACGCTTGCAAGAGGGCAGCGACACGAGGGTCGGCAGGGCATGACGGCCTACTACTTGACCAAGGTATAATCCACAAAAGTAACAACTCTTCAAAGTAGCGATAGTCACTAGAAAACTACTGGAAAAACAATAAAACGATATTTTATAGTGGATTAGATTTGACAGGGCTAAAATAAAATACCTATTTTTAATCTGCCCCGAAGTGTTTTCAGGTCTAAAAACGTATCCTACCTACGTACTTATATTCCATCTATCTATCTATTAACAATGCCAGGGAGAAAACTAAACGCATAAGGTCAATAAGAATGAATAAGACATTAGTCAAGCTATATTTCATACCCTGTATAAATTAAACCTTGTTCCAGGGCTGGGCGGGCCTGGTGGTGATGGTGGAGAACAGACACACAGACAAGTGGATTCACGTGAAGTGCGACTGCCAGGAGAGCTACAACGTGGTCTCCACGCGGGGGGAACTCAAGACCATTGACTCTGTGCCTCCTTTACATAGGTAAGTGAGAAAAGATAGGATATTTACTATTCACACGTGCAAGTCTATTCGTTTATTTGATTATTTAAGACCTGGGGCCCAATTCACACGCCTTCGATATTATATCGCATACGATATTTATCGAAAAAACGTGGCGGATATCACAAAATTTAAATGTTACGTATTCTCGAAGTATGAAAATGTCGAATATATATCACATTTTGTGATATCCGCCATGTTTTTTCGATAAATATCGTATGTGATATAATATCGAGGGCTTGAGAACTGGGCCCCTGGGCCCTATTTCACCAAGCCGACAATTGTCAGTGACATATGTCGGCAAAAAAAATTAAATATTCCTAGCATTTATATGACAATTGTCAGTATCAGTACAGTTGTGAAACAGAAATATTTGTAGAATTGCCGGGAATTATTGATATGAGGAGCTGAGTCTGTTTTGCGTGACAATGGGGATCCACACGCAAAGCTTGATGCAGATGGCGCTAGCATAGATACGACTATGTCAAATATTTTGCTATTGTTTATGTCGGGCTTTTTCGTATCTAATTTACAGTTTGTCGTAACTATCTTATGTTATTTTATCACAATGTATTCGTCGGTGAAGTTATCTGAACTAAAAGACGATCTTCGGGAACGAGGATGAAAAGTATCTGGTAAAAAAGCCGATCTTATTGCGAGGTAAACATTTGGGTGTTTATACAGTTTTATTACTGTAAATGTTACATTTAATGCTTGTTTAAATTGTTTTTGTTGCATTTGTGTTACAAATTAACTACATAAAAAGGTTTTTAATAAATATAACTAAAATAATAAAACATGTTTGTTTTTAGGTTAGAATTCTACGATCGGAACCGCGATGATACCGGGAATTTTGGTGTCGTAGCTTCACAATCTAGTTATACGATGAATGTTCCCGATCCTAAAATTAATTAATTTCCTTCTTATAGCTGTTTCGCACTTCCTTTTTAAAACTGGCTCTTTTGGAAATAAATGAATACCATTATTGTAACAACCTGGCACAGCTTTGAGATTGAAAACACAAAAAAAAACTCAAAAAAACAACTTCTGTACTGGAATGACAGATAGCTTTGGGCGCATCGACAATGCGCCACCTACAGGGAGAATTTGGCAGTGTGAATCCCCATTGTAGTGTTTTCGCCGTGCAAATCGCTAGCACAGCCGTACGGCTGTGCTAGCGATTTGGACTGGTTCTCATATAGAAGAAATAATAGAGAATGGATAAATATTTTGATTGAAATCAGTTACTTTGTATTTAAAGAAAAGTATAGAATAAGTTAAACCACTGTAGAATATGTAATAAATGAAATAACTTTAAAAAATGATTTGTGACAATTGTCGCGCCTGTCACGTATGGTAAAATGAGGCCCTAATTTTATTATAACCTAACTACGTTTAAAATGTCATCACTTCTTTTGTAGTCAGTCATGTTCAACAGCATTTTAAAACAATTACTTTATACTACAATATTATAGCGGATGGCCTGATCTCTATCAGGCCCAGGACCGACGGTTTTAACGTGCTTTTCTACGTACCAGGGAGTTAAAACCATATACTTCATGACTCCGTCTTGTTTCTTAGTTATTTCAAGACAGAAAACTAAAAAAACAAATTTCGGCGAAACAATACCCTACGAACAGCGCGATAAACTATATATAACTCTCATTAAACAACCATAACCTTTTTCTCCACAGACAAGTGATAATAGTCCTTACCCAGCTCGAAGGCAGTGGCGGTTTCTCGATCGCCCACCGCCTCACCCATCGCCTCGCCGCAGGGGCGCGCCTACAGGACTGGGCCCCCCACGCGGACGACGAGCCACGCCACAGACCCCCACTTGCCAGACGTCTGTATGGACTGCACGCCCCAAGACTCATCACTTAGGCGGTAAGAGTAAACGTACAAGTCTAATATCGACCGCAGACTGCGATGTTCGAGATTTGTAGAAAGAAATTTGATTTTTTTTGTGGCAGTTAGTGGTGAGTTGTTTGAGATTCATAAATTTGATTTGGATTTTTTATATATTGGTGACTGAGTTTGTTCCGGCGTATCTTCTCAGCACTTGCTAGATTGTCTGTGTCTTGTCTTGAAGCGCTGGTAGTGTCCAAATAAGGAGACCTGTTCTGGCCCCATATGGGCCAGTATTATCTTTACCGGGCAGTGTTACCAACCATTGGGAATGGAGGGAACTAGCGGTTGCCTGTGACCTCATCCGCACAAATGCTTTTTTCAAGGGTTCCGTACCATTATCAGTACAAAACTATAGTATAATTAGTAAAGGAGGTAATTGCTTAAATTATTTTAAAAATACACCTTTTTATTTGTTTCAAAATACGGCAAACGAGTCACGTTTGTTGTGTATGAGAGCCCTTGACATATAAGTGGCATTTTTTTTACTAAATTGAATAAAGGATTTTAGACTTTGACTTTGAAAGAATTCAGAGACTGCAGTAGCCGACTACATACTCTTGTTTTCTATGAATCTCTCGACAACGAGCCCCGCCACAGGCCCTATTAGCAAGGCGTTTGTATACACTGCACAACCCACGACTAATTACTTAGGCGGTTCGATTCTAAGTGTAATACTAGTAAGTTCATTCTGTCTAAAGCAAATATTGCACACTAAATTTATCAACCGTCATCAGGTGGGACAACACGACCCTTTGCTATTCGGACCATTCAATTCAATTTAATGAAAATTAAATGGATATCTTTCTACGGGTTTGAATAGCGCGTTCTAATCAAAAGGCCTGTCACAATAGACCAACCGAAGCTTGTCATAGAAGCAATCACATCGCCCAAATAAAACGATAGTAACATAACTGTTACGAAATCTGTATTTTTCACGGAGGAAATGCGTTACGTATACATTTGGGGATGGCAGCAGGTTATGGGGGACTCTTTTGCGAATGGCTAAGTATACCCACTAAAACCTCCGCGTGGTATCTCAGTCCGCTTAGGAAGACGACTAAGTGCATGCTAACAGCGATGCTTCGTCGTAAGGATGGCTGTTAGCATAAACTTCAGCGTTACGATTTTTTTCGTTTCACAAAAAATACAAGATTAATTATTTTACTATTGCAATTTTTGTACGCGAAACTTATCGATATGATACGATCTGATAATCATTCGTGTTAAACAGAAAGACATAAGATTTGAAAGAAATGTTGTGATTGTTATGATATTTTTTGTGATGTTGATTACGAATTTAAGTGTTGTCATACAAATGTTACTCTTACATAATGATGTCGTCAATATAATAAAAGTAAAATTAGTACAACATAGTGAATTGCTTTGTTCAGCAAGTTTAATATAAAAGGTTTAGGGCTTCATTGAAACCAGAATGAAGACGTTGACACAGTTAAAATGCTTGGGGAAAAGAAAATAACTGGAATATTCAACTTAAGTTAAAAATTGATATCTGATAGAAAGCTTAAGCTGAGTCTAAGCCATTTAGTATTAGCCTGAGCAAACTGCTTACTTGAACATATTCAAAGATTCCTTAACTGAAGTGCCCGAAGCTCTTAGAGACGCTAACAAAACCACAAGCAAAGCTGGGAATAGATGATTTAGATTTTTGTGTTAACAAATGTTAACACAAAAAGATAATGTTGAATCTCAATTTCTGATAGGATTGAGGATATTTCTAAGTTTTGATACAGCACAATAAGATCATTCACTTCAAATGTATAGATTCACTCCAAAAAGTGTTACATAGCATTACAGTTCTTATTGTAAGTAAACCAGTTTAAAATGGCGTGAAAATGAATGTTGAAAACTAGATTGCTTTTTACAATTATTGATCAGGAGTTATTCTATGCTATGAATATATAGATAAGTCGTGCGTATTGAACTAAGTCTAAAGGACTTGTCCTCTTTTTGTATGGAGGCTGGTTTTTTATTCTAAGATATCACCAACCACTAATAAACCTATATTTATCTTTAAGCTACAAAAATATGAAACACGTAACCATAGAAATCAGAATTTTAAATGCCTCCATTTTTGAGAAAAAATATGTTTTGTAACAGGCATCATCCATTGATCACTTACTTGTATTTCCTGGCTGTATGGCTATGTACCATTGCCTTTCCACTGGTGGATAAATACTACAAGGTATTACCACAGGTTATATAATAGGTTCTCCTGTCAAAAGAATGTCAATTTTGCTGTCAATTTTTTTTCATGCGTTAATTGATATAGGCGAAGGTGCGGTTTATGTACAGACAAAGAGAAAAATTAATTTCAATTTTTCTCTAAATCGGAGGCCTTAAAAAATATATTAATTATGCAGAAAGGCTAGTTTTTGTGAACTCTTTAATATAATATTTAGTTTATTCTGGTTAGAAATATTGACGAATAAAAAACCAGTAATGGACAAGTCCTTTCAAATGTACAGTTTGTTGCAAAAACTTTAATAATATATAAAAAAAAATTGCCAGCACTTAATGATCCGATTTAATCAAAAAATGATGTAAAAGGTGTTAAAAGAAACTCGGCGTTTGCTCTTTTATATAGCTTATTCATCACGACAATTTCCGTGTGTGTCATCTCATTATAAGCCATCACCTTTAGTCACCGACACAATTCTACCAACATTTTTCAGTTTTTGTGACATACGGTATAAATAACATATTATAACCGATAGTATTTTTTCTACTACGCCTAACATAGTCGGAATATATCGACTGGACAAAGAAAGAAAGAAAAAAAATTTTTTAAAGGTCGCTTCGTTTGTCCAGTGACATAAATTTTCGCTGTTGTACGGAAGCTATTGCACGAAGTGTTATTTTTGACAAGAGAATAGTGTTAAAGTCACGATGATACAATATATTACTATGTACGAGTATTTTTAAGCGTGTTAACAAAAATCATTCTTCAATTTAAATTATTTTGATGAATTTAAGAAACTGTTTGTAGTAAAATGGTTTTTATAGCATTCTTGAAATCAATGTAATAAAATATAAAATAATTATATAATTTCTAAGTTTTTTATTAATATTTTTTGACAGCTAACATATATTTTCAAATGTATCTGTTTAGTAACATATTAAAAATCACTAGATACTTATACATAATTATCATTACTGTAAAAAATATGTAACGCGATTTCCGATCATTAGTAATATTGTATTTGAATAGTAATCGTTGTACGTAGTTGTGTTTATAATGTACACTCGAATGCAATAATAACGTCGCGTCACAATTAATGAATATTTCGACTTTTAACGCTGCGTTGTTAAACTTTTTTAAAAAGTGTAACACTTTAATTTTGACGAAAGTAAAGATTATCATAAACGGTTGACTCTTCAGTCAAATGAGTCTGTTAAAAGATTCGTTAACATCGTTTGATAATCTTGATTGGTATCTTATAATTTATACGTTAACTGATCAAATATATGATCTAAAATAATTCCAGTGCTGCTAACAAACTGTGAAAACATCATTACTATTAATGACACGTCATTTATAAGACTAAAATGTAAATATCAGTAACTGCTTCATAGTGTAGGCTTCTTAGACGGGTTATATTAAAATAATACTTTAATTGCTTTAACAAGAAAAGACAAAATTGTGTTTTATTTGTTCGTGTTGTTCAAATCTAACTTTTAATTATTTTAAAATTATTTAACTTAAGGTTAAAAATGAAGAGGTCTGCATAGATTCAATATGATTGATGTAATCGACCTTTTATTACTTTAGTTAACATAATTGTATGTTGAACGAATCTTGTTTTATAGTGACTATTCGGGATTTTTGTAAGTGGTTTTTTGCTGTGGATTTTTTGTAAATGTGTGCAATAAATAAAATAATAAATAAATAAATTAACGATGTTGTAAATGGGATACAAGTTACTAAACACTAGTGCCCCGTCATTTGTTTATGTAATCGTTAAAAATTGCGAGTTGTAATTCGTGTGTTAGCTTTTATCACATCAACCAATCTCAAATTGACTGTACGGTGTGACTAATCAATTATTTCTTTAGTACCTAATATACCGAAAATTGGCCGTAATTCTGGTATTTTCATTTTAGGAGCAACAAACTGTTACAAATGCCTTTTGGTCACTAATAATTATTTTTTCATAATACTCATTAATTATAATATATAATTTTTTTTTTGAAAAGTAGGATGTCTAAATAAAATTATGAAATGCCATAATTTAAAAACTCTTGTCACAAAATAAAACAGTATTTACAACATCCTACTTTTCAAGTGTAATTTATTATGTTATTAACGTATATTAAAAAAAATCTTGCCATTATTTGCTTTACAACGATACGTTTTAGTGTTAGTTAGGTAATATGGGCCTACAAACGCGTGCAATATTTTAACTGATGAAACCCACATTAACTTATTTAGATGTATATTTTAAACGATAAAGGCACAAAATATCAGCACATATAAATATAACATGATATTAATCATTGTAGAGGTTTATATTGGATATAGAAATTCAAAGTGCGACACTGAATTATAACCAAATTTTTCAGTTTTCTGATAAGTTTTCTAATTCTGCACAATGTCATAAAGAAAATTAATTGGGTAGGTGAAAAAAATTTTTTTTAAACTTTATCATATTTTTCTGCTTTTATTCTGAAATTGGTCTAACTGAATGGTGATAATTGGCGTAACAGTACAGTATAGATAATGGAAAAATTCGTAAATGAAGAGCTATGCTAATATTTTTTTGTTGGAGTATAATTTTGACTCTACCACAGAAAAGTCCAAAAGGAGAGTATTTTCGGTTTTTTAATGTTAATACCATTTGGTGTTGCACTTCACACTAGGCATCCCGAAATGAACCTTATCCCAACGCCTTAGAGGTAGTAATCACGTATCTATCATACGGATATAATGTTAACAATTTGTACACTAATAGTCTAAGCTTTTATAAAATCAAAATGTTGAATATTTGTTGTACAGTCAGCGACGGAAATATCTTAACGAATGTTGATTTGTATCTGAGTATGTAATTGAGTATTTTTAACATATTTCCATGGTTGTCTGTATATTTTTGGGTACTTTTTTCTGACTAGGCGTGTAAGAATCTCATTTCGCTCTGTATTGTGCCATACTCGATGTTTAATAATATGTTTCCAAGTTTTCTATCGATTATTGGGTATTTCACCGTTGTAGTTTTTTTAGTAGAAGTGTTTTTGGAATTAATCGTAATGAGGGCGTTTCAAAACTCAATTTAGTATCAGTCAAAAGTCATAAATGATATCGTACTTTATATACAGGGTCTAACGAAATTAGTTATCAACCGACAAAGGGGGGTATCTATACATCATACTGAATACGATGGCAAAAAATGAACCATGGTTTATAGTCATTTTTCAAAGTTATGTTTTCTAACAAAATAATTCAATTAAAATATTGCAAATGATTAAGCACGCTGTATCTTTACTTTACGCATAAAATTGCATCAATTCACAGATAGTGTATTTACACAAACACAATTCAAAACTCATTGTACGAAAATCACACACACACAGCTGTAAATAGTGTGTTTTTTCAAAACTGAGAATTGCGAATATCTCGGTAACTAGTCTGAATTTTTGGCCCAAATTTGGTGAGCTTGATCAGTGTAATGTATTGATATCCCCCTTTGCCGTTTGATAACTAATTTCGTTAGATTTATTTTTACAAATGGTTTTATTCAGCTGTGTGTGTATATATTTCTTTTCTTCAAGGTTGTGTGTGAGAAACAACGTAACGTAGGCAAAATACGGTTTCGGGTCATAGTTCTTTTTTAGTTATAATACAAAACAATGTACGTTCTTTCCAACTTGAAAATAAAAGGCATGAATGTTAGGACAACAAGGATCGATTCATCATAATAATTACTAATCGATACACATTTGAAATCGCCCTCATTTCCACTAGTAGCCTGATTTTCGACAATCTTTACATGTTTATTATTCTTTTATGTACCTTAAACAGAGCACTGATTGTACTTCAATGTATTTTGAGAACACAGGTTTCTTTGTCAATGATAAATGTTGTTTTCTAGCAAACAGACGCTTATTTTTCGTGTTAGCTAACGTGAATGCATGTTATAAGTATTTATGATAAGAATAAGGAAATAAAATTATTTAAATTTGATTTGTTTGTTTTATTCCTGATGATTTTTATTTATCTAGTGTTGCTTATCGGTAGTGAACGCAAAACAAATAGTGTCGATAGTCTATCGATATTTTTTGCTGCGTGACAGTTAGGAACCACTGACCTCTATAATACAAGTACGCTGGACTAAACATTCTCTAAGAAATGACAGATAATTTTTGTGCCGAATCATAGCGCCTCCACCGAGTGTACAGGGAACTAAAATAGAGTAACTTGCATAATATGTTTATGTCAATTCTCATTAGTTCCGTGGACGGTCACCACACGCTCACTACAGCCGTCAGCGCCAAAATGGTGATAATCAAATGGCTTCATTTTTAGGTTGACAGTATTCAGTCCAGCGTACTTGTACAGTACAGAGTACGTACAGAGGTCAGTGTTATGAACCTATCGGCTTTAGAACAATACTTTTGATAATGGCAATACTATCGATAATTTTACGTTCGATCTATCGATGTCAACAACACTAAAGGCCAAATATTAACTGTATTAAAAAAAAACAATTGAAACAATCTTGGTTAGTTCGGTTGGTAGAGAAAGAACAGAGACAAGAAAAAATATCTTTAGCTATTGTCAACGAAGTATGCAAGAGTCACGTGATGTTCCAATGGCTTGTCAGTTTCATACAATGAGGCGGATTTTTACAAAACCCATCCCTAACATACCTACTTACATCGCTGGCTTAGCGACCCGAAGTGGATCTTGGCCTCCGACATTAAAGTGCGCCATTCTTCCCTATTCTGTGCCAAATCTGACCAGTCGGGCACTTCTAGCTCATTCAGGTCTTTGGCGACTTCTTCCTTCCAGCGATATCTTGGACGCCCCACCGGCCGGCGGCCAGAAGGTTGCTCTCTTTCCAAGATAAGCTCTCTTTGCGGCTCGATCCTCTCCCATCCTCTCCACATGTCCTAGCCAGCGAAGTCGGGAAGATTTTATTTCTCTGATGATGTTCGGCTCAGACACTAGCTCTTCTATTTCTCGGTTGTACCTACCTACGCCTCCATGCCCCATCTTCTCTTGTTGTTGGTCCCAGAATCTTCCGCAATATCTTTCGTTCTGTCACTAAGAGTTTGTTCTCCTCCTTCAATGTTAACTTCTTTCCAACACGTCCCAAGTTTCGCACCCGTACATTAAAACCGGCCTAACGACTGTTTTGGTGTCCTGGATAAGCGAGCATTTCGCGAGAAATACGAAAAGGACATAGAGAAAATCTCCATGAACGAAAACTATCTTTAGCTTCTATTGAAAAACCAAACAAGCGTCATTGAAGCTCAATATAACATCCTACAAAGAAACAAAGCCATAATGCTAAAACAGTTTGGAATGGTAGATGAGTTTCTAAAGAATACAACGCTCAATGTCAATCGAATGCAAGAAGTGACTAACAACGAGCTACACATATTATCATCATCATCTATGTCAGCTATGAACATCATCTCTAACATTCGAAACATGCAAGAAAATGTTGTAAGTACTGTGACAGACCTCGCACATGGTAATATGGATGCTCATTTATTGCCGCCAGAACAATTGGAAGAGCAAATGAACATTGTGTACAGTCACATACCACACGACCTGACTTTACCTGCCGGCAAGCATGATTTTATATAATATTTATATGTAAAGAATTGTACAAGTTGATGAAGATTAGTCACCACTAATTTCTTGTGAACAAGGAAGTCTGAGCTGGACAAAGCCATAAGTCTTCCTCAGCAGTCTTATATCGTGGAATTCATCGCATCATATAAGCATTACATTCATCCATTGCATTCAATCTGCAAAAGGATCTGCTCCTTACTCTAACAGAGAATGACGTCCAAGGTTGTGTCCACACACATACAAACAAATAACTATGCTCTATAGATTAACCCCGTTTATGAGTAACAAATAACACAATCAATTTGTAACTTGAGAATTCACAACAAAACAATATGCAGTGCAAGCGAAGAGCCGTGTCACGAGCGATGGATTAAGTTACATTACGATAACAGGTGGCAAAAGTTCAAAAGGACTTTCAGATATTGTCTGACACGTATATTTTAAACTCTATCCTAAACTTCTCTGGTGTGGAACAATTTATGCCTGAAGATCATGAAGACGAAAGGCGCCGAATGAAGACTCAAATTACAAACCTCAAAGACCAAGAAAACGCACCACTCACCATACACGACGTGCATCAGTATTCAGTCATTTACATAATTCTGGGACTGATTATCGTCGTGGGATGCGTCTTTCTAGTCATACGATGGCGCAGAAATAAGTGAGCTGTCAACATGGCGACTGCAAGCACTCCTGCGATCTCAATCCCGATGGCGGCAGTGGCAAGCTGCGCCGGCGACAGGGCACTGGGCACTCCCCCGAGGACTCGACCACGATCTCTGCGACTGGACATTCCTGTTACTAGTGTAGTGCAGTGATGAAATATTTGTTCTTATTAATTTTTATTTAATATTATTTCATTTTACACTTGTAACTAACTTTAATATTTTTTACACTTTGTTATATTCGTTATTTCATAACTTTCTCTCTCTTTTTTAGGCCGGCAAGATGTACGGACTACCGCACAATAAGTATAATGTCAATGACTCCGAAATTAGGTCACGATTTACGTCGAATTAATATCATAAGGTATTTACGCACACATAGTAAAACTTCCGTACTTTTGCTTACATTTCATAAATACCTTGAACAGCTATCATTGGGTTTGTTTCGTACTTTATTTCTCTCATACAAACAGCATCTTTCACTCACATGTTAAACTGTAACACACTACAGTTACAAAGACCCCAGGGCCAGGAGACAAGATCTTCATGTGAATAACATAACTTACAAGGGTGTCGACAAGTTCAAATATCTCGGGTGTTCGATTACTGACACAAATAAGAGGGAGGACGAAATCGACATCCGCATAGTCAAGGCCCTAAGATGTACAGCAGCCCTTCACAAGGTGTTAGTGTCCAAGTTGATAAGCAGAACTACTAAAATTTGGATTTATAAAACATCCCTAACATGACCGTTTTAAAATTAATAATGGATTTTTTCCATAAGCACATGCTACCCCTAGTAGCAGCTGCAAATTCTCCACGACACAGGATGTGGCAGTGAGACGAGCCAAGATAGAGCCATCAGTGGGCCATTTCCGGCCAGCCTTTTTCTAGCTTTGTAGAGATGTAAAGTTCAATGGAAGTGCTTCAATGAAGTAGAAGCTACCAAACTAATTATTGTAACTTACTTGCATACGTACAATACGTAGTCTATGTTGTATACTATATATAATGCAAATGAATGCAAAAATATCCCAAAGTAAGTAGGTATGTAAACTAAGAGCCCTCTTACGATCATAGTAGACGGTGTACACAGCAAAAAATGATAAAAAACCGCAAATCGATGTACAGGATTGAAGTTTGGACAGGTACTTAAGGTTAATACAATCATTTTGACCGGTAGTTCGCAAAAATATTCCCATGAGTAGTTATTGATATTTTTAAAATCGCCTTCGTCGTCTTGACATAGGCCAACGAACTAAGGTTGGTCTAGTGGTCACGTCTAGCAAACTGACATCTATGTTTAATTACTATTACGAGTAGTAGGGAATTTCATCTCAAGGAGGAAATTACTGTTTTATAAAAATGTTACCCTTTCATGGTTTCATTACACTTCAGGATTGCACTTTAATTTAGGCCCTTTTCCTTGATATACATAACTAATATATCGAGAGTGCATTTTTACCTGACTAGGCACGCCAAAGTATAAAAGAAGCTGTGCCTTAGTAAGGCTTTTGCGGTCTATGTAGGTAATATTTATAATTTAACTCTTCAGACTTTAAACAATGTAGTAGCAAAAACGATAAATACCTACCACATGTATTTATCGTATATCATATATTTTTCTAACAGCATTTTTAGGTATTTAAGAATTTACATTCGGCAGTCATCATTTTATGGTCCCAACCTGATGATGATCCTTAACGATGTTATTCATGAAACAGAACAAAATAGTAGATTATTCACCAAGGGGGTAAAGTGATGTCTTACGACACGGGCGTCATGTTGAATCTCGAGCGTAACGAAGGATCCGAGAGTTAACTCCCGAGCGTAGCGAGGGAGTTTAGTGTTTACTCCCTAGCATAGCGAGGGAGTTAAAAGTAGAATCCTGGGAGGAGCGAGAGATTTAAGCTCGTCCAAGACGAAGACATCTTTATCCCCGAGGAGAATACTTTTCTCACTTGAGTCAATAAAAAGAGGTTGTACTACAAAAAACTTACCAGCGGCTACTATACATCTAATAGACTCCGGTGTCAAATAAATTTCGTCACTCGACAGTTTATTACGAAATCATTGGTTAGTTGTAATTAAACATACTGATAGTGATTTCAGATGCACGCGCTTTTTTTTCTTCCTTTCGTGCAAAATTCTTGGCCCCCAGGAGCTCTATTTTTGAATTACTCGCGTGCAGATTTCTACTGAATATCGTCCGTCATCTAAAAATCCATATTTTTGAATCGCTCGACTTGTCATTTTCTGTGTCTGTCAATATGAAATAGCGAAACCAAGTCATGCGACTTGGTAGACGAGTGAAATTAAGTCGCATTCGCCAAAAAAATGTCATATGAGTGATTCAAAAATAGAGATCCTGGTGTGATGATGCCTACGAACTCTTATTCGAAATTCAAATCAATTTACCTCCCCTGGGGCGTAATGAAATTTCATACAACTTTACGTCCCATGGGACGTAATGACAGGCATCTCACTCAATGTACTTGCGCGCGTTAATAGCCTACCCTCGAGCGCACCGACGGCGGTGCGTAAATCAGTAGGCTGCCAACAACCGACGGGCGCGCGCGTACGCGCTGTTGAATTATTTGTGTTACGGTCGATTCGTTTTTAAGCAAACTAATTAAGTTATATGATTTAAACATCTGGTATTTACTGTACAAAAGCAACCAGAAGCATAATATGTCCTGAATTAGTCTCAGATTTAAATAAAATTCTGGACTTATCAGAGTCTCGAATGTTTGAATTTGTAAAATCTTTTAATAAGTCATCATAATTTTACGGTAGACTGATAGTTCCTACAGAGGCTTCTTATAACTAATGTATAAATTCATTTTTGAAAAAAAAATTGCACAGAACAACATCAACATCTTAGATCTTGTTTTCCACATTACTACTTATTAAAACTGTTTGTACGAATCCGATTTGTTTTTCGGGACAACCGAAAATTTTGCACAGGTTAACATTTTATAAAACACTATAATATATCATTGTAAAACATTTCAAACCAAGCTACAAATAAAATAGGCCTTGTATCGAAAGAGGCAACCCTGAGTTTATTAGTTTTACTCCAAGGTCGCGTAGCTACAGAGGAATAATAACGTAATGTTCGAAACTTATGGCACATTTTCGGGCGCAACGGTCTGCGACAAAAATAGTAGGCTATTATAAGAGTAGGTATGAACGATTTTCCTTGGAGTGATTTATCTGTTACGTAGTAACTATTATATAATCTGTGGTAATGACTCACTTTAAGCCACTTTACTTGATGTGTAATTAAACATTGCCGAGTAGGTAGTGTGGAAACAAAATAAAATTATTATTTCATGTTCATTTCAAAACCTAATCCTATCGCTGCCGTCACGGGATTCGAACCCACTACATTCCACATCTTCTTTCATGATGTAACCGAAAAAGATACTGCTCGTGTATTCTGGTGTAACCCTAATTTCCTAAGGGAGATGGCGTGTGAACCCGGTGTGTTAGTGTAATAATTCAAAATCGGACATTTGTGAAATTACCTGGTTTAGTAGATCGTAATTTATTAGTGCACATGTTTATTTTTATATCGATCGGATTACGCAGAGGAAATTATTATCCTCACGGAATGGACAAACAAGGATATAAGGGCAATAGTTCCCATTTCACAGGCGTGTTAGTCAGTTATGATAATACAATCTTAAAACTAAATAAAAGGAAAACTGACCTAATTATTGACTGACATACCTACCAATGCAAAGCCCAAACTTCTAGGATTAGAAACTTGAAATTTTGCATCATACTTTTTTTTATAGTGTAGGTGAGCACTAAGAAAGGATATTTCGAAATTCGCCCCGTAAGGGGGTAAAAAAGGGAGAGTAAGTATTTATGAAACTCAGTCAGTTTTATAGCTAAATCGTTAAAAATGGTATTTATTTTTGGTCAGAAATTAAGAACAAAATGACGTGGTTAAGAATTTTTGAAAATTCATACTCTTAAGGGGTTAAAAGGGGGTGGAAGGTTGCATGGGAGATTCGACATTTGCGCGGACGATGTCGCTGCGAACGGCAACTCTTATTTTAATTTATTTATTTAGTATAAATTACAATGCTGTATTTCTTAACTAAACTTATGCTAAAACAAAAGAATACATTTTGTTCTTGAGTCCCTTGATTTCCAAAATAGGTAAGGTAGGTACCTGTGTTATGTACCAATCACGACCCTTCTGGAATTTCTTATTATGTGTTCGCTTGAGGTTACATTTGTACAACATCAACATATGAAAGTATCTAGTGCCTGCTTCCTCCAAACTAGATAAAAATCAAAAACGCCTATTCTGTCTAGCTTTTTACACAAAATATGTTTTTTTATTTAACCGTAACGTAAAATATGAATATGCACAAAACAGTTGATGCGGGAATGATATAAAACTAGTACAAATTGAATTTCTTACGAAATAATAATATCGTAGTTTCACCATATTAATATTTATCAATGTCAGTAAAGGGCCATATTGAATGTTGCCAGGTTAATATCGTATGTTGGTACTTTTGTCAGATCATTCCTCTACAGGGACCATTTTGTATGTGATCTATGTAGGAATAAATTTATATTTTACTCACTAACTATGTACTAAATGGTACTAAGTATGTTAGGTAAGCAAAAAACCTATTTGCATTTAGTTTTTGAGTTAAGTATCTTACTTAACATAAAGCTTAAATTAAGTCTAGTCAGAGGCCCTAGGGCGGCTTGATAACATCTGACAGTAAGGTAGGTCACTTGCCTTACAGAAACCCCTCCACCAATCCGCTCTGAGCCCGCGTGGTAGAGTATGGCTCATACCTCATCATAGTAGAGGTGAGGCCTTAGCCCAGCAGCGGGATCTATATAGGCTAACTTTTCTTCACTTAGGCCCACTCGCTCAAGTCTGGATTAGCTAATCTAGAAGGTTCACTTGCGCCAGTCTGGATTAGCTAATACGGGCTGGCCCAAGTGGGCTTTAAACTAAGATAATAGGCTTTGAACAAATCCAGATTAGTTATTCCGGACGTGCGCAAGTTGGCGTACCATAACTTTTAGTTAGGTTGGGAACAAATGTCTGGCTATGCCGCCTCCGCCGGGGCCTGGCAGAAGGGGAAGACTCAAAAATACTGGCTTGACTCGTGCTAGATAATATGTATATGTTTGCTAATGGGCTCACCATTAAGGATGCAGAAGACCGTCCGTAGTGGAGGCATAAGAGTGGGAAAGCAGACCCCGGGGTACAAAGAACTCTAGTGGTCCCACGCACGGATGATAATGACTTAATATAATTAACTTCTTTTTATTTTCTGTTTTATTGGCTGTTTGTGACATTACACACAATAAGTTTAATGTAAGAAATATTCTACTTAGGACTAGGGTACGAGACCGCGACGCGACAGCTTACAAAAGAAGGATAATAAATCTTTAAAATTGAAGTTTTAGCGAGGGACGGTGGCGTAGTGTATAACGGGTTACATCTCATGCGGGGCGGGAGGTACCGTAGTCCCAAGTCATAGTCGTCAGAGATACAGCCTGACAGACAGACAGACGGACGGACAGTGGAGTCATAATAGGGTTTTTAGTTAAAAAATAAGTTTTTTTACCTCACTGGCCTAAACTGGTCTCAGTTTAGCTTTAGCCCTAATAAAGTATGCTTTAGGTATGCATCCACAACATTTACCCAATTTTTATGGTCGCTTGCAATTAATTAACTTGCAAATGTAAACTAGGTACGTCTGAAATTTTGAAATTAAAAATTTCTCCTGCACTGAAGCACGTTTTTGATAAAATAGGGTGTGATGAGGTTTTCAAATCAGAAGGCGCTACTCCAATGACGATGTCTGTAATTTGGAGTCTACCCATCTCGCTCTACCGTGATGTAATGCTCGCATGAGTGACAGGGTCGGCTACAGTCAAAAATACGGGCATATCGTCATCCGAAATAAGCAATTTGTACAGAATTGCAGCCCGCGTGCCACTTGGGAGTGTGGTGTCAACGAATATTCAGAATCTTGCATCGCAACGTTTGTCATATCGAAACAGCGGCACAGAATAAGTACTAGTACTAGAAATTCAAAGAAATATCTACTCAATGTTGTTAACGATATGGTGTAATTCAGTTCGCCTCTGACTCAAGCACATTTTCGTGTAGACACCTACAGAAATACATTGCAAGATAATTTCATTTTTATAACTCTGGAATATGATTTATAATACACTTAACCTAGGGGAGGTCAGCTCAAAGCGGCCACCTTTGAGGTGTAAAAAACCTACTGAATAAAATGATTTTCGAAAAGATTTGTATACTGATAGGTAGAAAAAACATTTGTTCTTCATTGTACGCAATCCAAATCTGCAAAAAGTTGAAAATACATATATGACACGTAAATTACGAAAAGGTTGCAAAAAGCCGCTTTGCCCAAGGTGCTGCCCAAAGCGGCCATGGGGGTAAGGGCAAAGCGGCCAGTCCAGTAATGTATGAGAAATATACATTTTTTGACAAAAGATATAGGTAAAAAGAAGATTGCCAATAATAGTTTAAAATCAACATGTATTTTTTATAAAACCTTTGGTGTCAATTACACATTTAAACTCTTAAAATTAATGGCACTTTTAATCAAATGTTATTAATAACTAAAATAAATATGTTTTCAAACGTTATAAAAAAAACAAAAATTGATTAAAATTTTATTGCTATACATTAAATTGAGCCTTGGTTTTCCTTCACGTTTTTTATTGCTTGCGTCATTGTACTTTCGCCCCATAACCCTTTGGTAGTTTTTCATTTATAATTATTGATCATCTAAACAAAATAATCAAGTATTATAATTTGAAGTATTACACATTTATTTAATGCCCGAGCCGCTTTGCCTTTTTCGTGCACTTTATTTCAAAAATTAACAGCAGTTAAGCTGTCATATTTGACATTAACTTTGTAAGCAAATAATACACAAACATAGTCTAATAAATGAGTTTTAAGGCGCATTAGATAAAAGTAATGAGTTGTGCATGGTTTAGATCAAATCAGGCTGGACTTACCTCGCATTTTTTTAAGGAAACCACCAAATATTTAAAAATCGTCACTGCACGCACGCGCTTGCAGTGACCGGTGCCGAATGACTGATCGGGGCGGGGCGGAAGGTTAGCTGTAAGACGAACCGGTAAAGTTCGTTATGACATTTAATAGAACCGTATTCGGAGCCATGGCCGCTTTGCCTTCTGTGGCCGCTTTGAGCTGACTTCCCCTATCTATGCAGTGACGTACTGTCACGCAACGCGATAGGGTTGACTGCCACAAGAAGCTACTTACGCCATCTAGCACATCTTTCCAGGACTTTATTCACGCTCGTCCAACCAGCAACTTAGTGTCGCGCACCGCCGGTAAATAAAACGCGGGAGCGTGTCGCTGTCGGCTAGCGACACCCAACTTGTTTAGTCCCTTACCAAGGGGTCGCCGTGCGTAGGTACGTTTTTGCTACCTACGGGGGAAGATACGCCGGCCTGACAGCGGTCAAGTGGGATTCGGACTCGTGGACGGAGAGTTCCGTGCAAACTTGTGTTACTGCAACAATAGGTTTTTTCTATGATGTAACCATTTGTAGGAATGAATTAAAATCAAAATAAATAATAAAATGAATGTAAGAATTTGCATTTTTCGGATTTTATCATGAATTGCTTAAATGGCTTTTTTTCTGCTTTTGCAACTGTATCTCTGGATAATAAATACTGTTTTCAACTCTGTACCTATCTATTATATTAAACAAAGGTAGGTAATATGTAAATCCTGGTTTTCCGAACAAAAAAAATATCTATTCTAGGTTTAAGAAGTGGGTTAGGTTTTAAATCATATAATAAATAAAAAGAAAAGGTACAAATAATATGAGTAACTATTTTAATAGTTTCAATTTTGACACAAAGAAACCAAAAATCTGTTTCTTCAAAAGAAATATTATCTTTAAAACGTTTATGCGAAGCTAGAATAGTCAATGTCAATATCCTTGCTCCAGCCGCACTTGGTTCTCCAGGTGTCTTCATCCAAGGCATTTTTGGAGGTGATCTTAACAAACTGGTCGTAGTCGCAGACGGATCCACACCCTTCCACTTCCAGATATTTGAACTTTTCACCAGGGCTAGTCAGGTAGACAGGCTGGAAAAGAAGAGAGAAATTCAGACAAACGTAAAAATAAGGTAGGTGCGCCTAATAAGAGCCGGCCCCAAATAAGGGTCACCACTTCAAACTTCCCGCACTTAATACTTAAACCAAAACGGATATCGCGCGGCCCCTCCCCAGTAACCAATCACAAAAGTGCAACAACATTCATAGCTTTCGCACCGGCCATTTTGTCAGTGGCTCCGAGTCTTCCTCAAGGACGGTCGACGTGACGCAATTTACAAAATCCAAATATTCATTTTTGCTTTGTTAAGTGATACATCCCGCACGTTTTGTAATAATTCGGCAATAGCAGTGTTATAATACTTTCTGAGTGTGGACTGACGGGGTGAGTTACCAAAATTATTGCTTTTTTATATCGTTTTTGTTTGGTTTTCTCAGAACATATCTAAGTGCCTAATAAGGTCCACTATGTTGTCTTCAAATAAGAGCCGGTCCTTCAAATAAGATCAACGAATTATAAGGAGAAATGGTGCCATTGTTTAAAGTGTTGATGACGAAAAAATAATAATAACGATAAGTAAGAACTTACAACTTCTGGTATCACGAAGAAAAAGTAGATCCCAGCAAAGACTGATATTTTAGTTATATATTTTTTGTCCTGATTGTGTGTAACATTCGCAATGAATGTTGACTTAGTTTTCCTTAATTGATTTGTAGTAACTATTATCGTATACTATCTCATTATTAGGCGATACATTCTTTGTTTAAAGTTGTTAATCACTTGAATTTTTATTCTTTATTAACGTTCTCCCACAAGTTAACTTAGTATTTCGTTATGTTATTTATTGAATAAAGAATATATATATATATATATATTACGTATAATTAGGATAAGCAAATAAAACACACTTGGAATATACGTGCATAGTGATCTCCTTTACTTAAGCTGCAATGGTTGCTCTTCTTTTGCTTTCATATACTTAATAAGGACCAGACTCTTCATAAATAAGTATTATACCTAATAAGGTTCAAGAGCTAAGAATGTAAAAAATACTGATTAGTAACATTTTGTGATTTACTTTAAGAGATAATAAAACACTGCATTTATATACTTTCTTTTTATATTTATTACTATAAAATATATGAATTATAGCATATATAAATTTCCTTAGACTTTATAAGGGCCATGACACAAATTTACAAGATTTTTTGCTACATCTTTCGAGACCACGAACTTAATAGTATTTTAAAGCCGTTACTTTTAAAAGATGTGATTTTTCTAGTAAACAAACTCTTTAAACTCGTAGTTCAATAATGGACTTTATTTGGAACCCTAGTGCCCAATAAGGACCGCAGACTAGCTTTTAAAAATCCCTATTTTGGAAGGAAATGGCCATTATTGCCTCGATTTTGTACCATATGTCGCATTTTTAAACAAACACTTAATATGATCATAGTGTCTTACAAACTATCGCACTTCCCAAAATTAATTTATAACGATTTCCAAAAAACTATGCCCTTATAAGGCGCCCTTACCTTACAAAAAGTCGACGACTGACAGACTAAAGTTTTCTGTAGCTCAGCTGGAAGAGCTAGCCGGATAGCGAAGGGTCGTGTGTTCAAGTCCCACCGGACAACACGGTCGATACATTTTTGTAAGCAAAACAGTGTATGAAAAAAGGGGTAGGCATGTCATCTCCTACTACGCGGCGATTCGAATTTGATGCACCGAGCTCACGTTCGTTTACGTTTCAAATCAAATGTCATGTGTATGAAATTTGAATGCGAAATTGAGCAAATTTCTCAATTTGAGGTTAGCAATTTCCGCGCGTTAATGACACATTTACTTTTTTTAATGCACTATTATTGGTGCAAAATTAAAAGCGAAGTCACATTTACTGTGGTATCACGCCCCAGAAGGGGGATAGGTAAAACTGTAGTGAGACGGATAAATGTAGAATTTGTAGGGAGCATCAAGAAACGCGACCGAGGAAAGAACCTTGACGCAAGTACTAGGCGCGTCTCCCAAGAACCCATACGACCATGAAGTGGAGAAGGGATGATCCCTGAGCAGATTTCGCACATGAAAATTAGTTTTTGGCAATTTCATAAACACGAAAATGTATTTTCATAGTTTTGTCTTTGTATACTCTCAAGAACAGAATAAAAGAGCTGGTGCAAAGAGGGCAAAGGTAGACCAAAGTTCAGAAGGATTTTTCTACCGAACCAAATATACGATGTTCCGAAGTTTCTAATAATAACTGGGAAACTCTCACTATCTAATTCTTATCATGAAAAATAACTTTTTCACCGCGGTCCATACTCCTGACTGAGCTTCTCATACGTTTGCAAGGCATCGAGCATATCGTCAGTTTAACGCCACGAGTAGCATAAGGACACCGGCGTCCCGATTACAATTGATTGTCTATTGTGTATGGAAACATTATACTTGAAGGATTAAGTACAATTGCTGTGTTCAATGCATACAGTCATTTCCACTTCTGAGATTTGAAATCTCGCTGGCTCAGTCGTTGGCGCAAAACACCACCAAGATGACCATTGTAAATTCGTAATAAATAGAAGAACTTATTTGTAAGTTTTCTTTTATGATAGAAAAAATCACTTTTTAACTTTCGCGTTGCAATATAAGAACACGTTCAACTGGGATTAACGCGACGGGTAGTAAGTAAAACAACATTTACTTAAAGGTAAATTTGCGTGTCGTTTCGACCGGGTTGCACCCATTGTGGTCACAGGCAGACTGGATACATATGTAGAACTGTGATGTGATGACTGAAGACATCGCAATTCTACAGCCTCTCTGCCAGTCAGGAAAATTAAAGGTAAATAATGTTTAACCTACTATCCATTGCGTTAATCCACGTTTTAATGTGTTCTTACAATAGAGATACCTACTTGGAATTTGGGCACTTACCACGACGACGTATTTGCCAGTATCCTTGACTTTCCTCAGCTCAAGAGCGTAAGCTGATGCATATTTGGGCACGCCCTGCTTATTGGTGATCTTCGTCACAGACTCGAAGGAGAATACGTTAAAATCGTGGGCGGAATAGATCCTGACTCTTTGGCTGCTGTTTCCCGAGATGATTTCAGAGGCAGCGTTGTAAAACTCGTTGAGGAGAACTCCTGTCAGTGAAGAATAAGTTTAGTGTGATCTTGAAGCGCGGCGGGTAAAGACTGCCTAATGCAAATCAGTTGCGAGTCCCGAAACTGCTCACGATGCAAAAACGCAACGTCGTCGAGCCGCTACAATCTATTAAACTAAATTTTGGGGGTAGTGCTGGGAGTTAGGACTCTACTTCTTTTAAATATTGATTCTACTGTCTCACTCTCCTTTCTCTAATCGTGTTTCAAAATCGATAATTATCTTAACGATGTCCTGAAGTTTCTGGTAAATACAGGTTAGTAACGATCCAATTTTCATTATGAAAATGTACTTTTTCAACGCGTTCCTTCCTGAGTTTCTTATACATTTGCAAGGTACGAGGGTCAAACTGAAAGTTCTTAGAACTGGCCACTTATAAACAATATAATAAAAAAAATATTCTAAAATTTGAAAATAGAACTCTTTGCCAATATTACTGAGTATATATTTCATTCATTTGTCATTTGTTTTACGACTTGGCGGCAAATTGAAAATTGTCTGTGTCACGTCAAAATGAATTTAACACGAGAAAATTTTCGTGCAATGATTTTTTATGACTTTCGATGTCATTTAAGTCAACAAGAAAGTTATGATAGACTACGATTGGCCTTTCACGATGAAGCCCCATCTCGTGCGACTGTTTACAACTGGTTTAATGAGTTTAAACGTGGTCGCACTAATCTCACTGATGATGTACGTGAGGGACGGCCTTCTACGGCGACGACTGAAAATAACATCTGTGTTGTGCGGCGTATGATAGAGACTGACAAAAGAGTGACCTATCAGCAGATTCGGACAAGCTTAGGCATCGGTATGAGTCAAGTGCACAAAATCCTCCACGAACATTTAGCGGTCAGGAAGCTTTGCGCCCGGTGGATACCTCATAATTTGACTAAGGCTCAAAAACTCCATCGTGTGGATTGGTGCCGTAAAATGATTGAAAGATTTAACGGAGGTGACTCAAATGCTGTGTTCGACATACTAACAGGTGACGAAAGCTGGATTTACTGTTATGATCCTGAAACCAAAAGACAATCTGTTCAGTGGGTGTTTCCTTTCGAGGAGTTGCCAACTAAAGTGAAGAGAGATCGAAGTGCGGAAAAAAAAATGGTGGCCTCGTTCTTTGGAAGGATAGGTCATTTCGCAACAATTGTGTTAGAGGATCAAAAAACAGTTTCTGCAGAATGGTACACTACCAATTGTTTGCCACTTGTCTTGGAAAAAGTTCGAGAGAAACGACCTCGCAGTAGGATCCTCCTTCACCACGACAACGCCTCGTCGCACACCGCCAAGCGAACGATCGACTATTTGGCGACATCAAACGTTGAATTACTGGGTCACCCGCCGTATAGCCCCGACCTCGCGCCTTGTGATTTTTATTTATTTCCAAAAATTAAAGAAAAACTTTAAGGAAAGCGGTTTATGAATGCTGAAGAAGCGGTGGCTGCGTATCGCGATGCCATTGAAGAGACCCCTAAGGACGAGTGGGCAAAGTGCTTTTCCCAGTGGTTCCATCGCATGCAGCGGTGTATTGACGTCAATGGACAATATTTTGAAAAGATATAATAAAACTAATAACTGGCTAATGTAATCAGTTTTTGATTTTCTAAGAACTTTCAGTTTGACCCTCGTATCAAGTATATTTTGCCGTAAACAGAATAAGGCTGCTTCCTAAGAAGACCTCTTTTAAAGAACAGAAGATTTGTCCATGCCCCGCTTTAGAATAATAATGATCTAATAGGAAATAAAGTAAATCTTAAAACGACTTGGTCTTTAATGTTTCTGAAGAGAGATAATATCATTGGGAGTCTGTGAACAGGAATTAAAAAGTCCTTAGTTCAAAGTAGGTTCATTAAGTAATAAGTATTAAAACTAGGTTTTATGTCACTGGTATTAACACTTCATTTCCTTTGTTGGCTAATAGCGTTCTCATCATCATCTGAGCGTTATCCCGGTAGTGCATTTGCACGCGAGTACCCAGGATTCGCTTTAGACCATGATCCAGGATATGGCAGATCAGGTAATTACAGTGGAGCGAATGCCATCTGACCTCCGTGACCCTGTTAACAGGGGAACCTGAACAGTTTGGATGTGCAGGTTTCCTCACGATGTTTTCCCTCCCCGTAGCTACCACCAATCACTGCTGCAACTTGCACATTTCAATTTAATTATAATAATAACATCTAAAAAAAATGTAAATGACTAGATTAAAAAGTATGTTCTAGATTAATTTAATGTTTAAATTTATTAATTTAATGTAAAGTGACTAATGCAAATAAATGTTAAAATATGAGTCTTTGTAACTTGAAATAAAAATAATTTGATTTGTAGCGCTCTACTTTCATGAATTGATTAGAGACGAGATACGAAGACCTGCTTGTAATGGGATGTAGGTCTGGTTTCCAAGTATGAGCTGGATGGCTGCGCCGGCGGCTGCCTCAACATCAGACCACACGGCATCGATATCAGCGTCGACTGGGATCCCCAAGCTGATCTGTGAGCAAAGGCATATTATGAAAAGTACGTGGGGTCCGAGTTTTGCTTTATAACTCGTAATAGTTTATTTTTTAAACTAAACAACTATACTTAAACGTGAATAAATACAAAAGCAAAAATGTTTAAAACTAGCCACATAGAACTATCAGTCCTCCGCGTTTTTATTCCTCTCTCACTCTTTCTCTATTAGGTGCTTTCTTACTCCTTCCCCACTCTAGTTTCTGTTGCAATGCAATACTATTTGGTTCAATTTTGACTACAAAATACAGTATATTTCATCTCGGCTATCGCTCACCGTTTATTATGGAACCGCTTTGACTAGATATATAATAGCTAATAATATCTTTACGCAAAGTATCAAATATATTAATGGTCAATTCTCTAACGATGCATAGGTAACTACCTAATTTGTAACTGATAAGAAGTAACATCCACAAAACTACATTGAAAATTTACCTACAATTAGACAACTAAGATGTGATACTTAGTGTATAGGTTATTCCATTTCAATCGAATTCGAATCGAACATTTCTAAATTTATTTTGATCTGTATCAGAAAATAATGATGTCAAAATTACGGTGGCAATAATTCTGCCGCCGAAGACTTTATTTATTACCTGACTAGTGTATTCGTCGTATACTTCGTAAGCGAGGCCGGGTGAAGCAACTAAATCTGCTCCTGATGCGGATGAAAGCTGAGTCAGGACGTCCCTGTAGGCCTTAGTTACTGTTTCTGAACGGGCTTTTCTGAGTGCCCCATAGGCTTCAGTGAACTTTGGGCAGTTTGCGAAAGCCAGGTTCTGAAAAAGCAAGTTATTAAATTAATAATGACCTTCTTTTTTTGGATAGGGTTTGCTCTTGACTCTAGACTTAACCAGACATGGAGTAGACAGAGTCGACGGTGGAATGAGATCACCCAGAAGGTTCTGGCACTCCCAGTCGCCGACGCAACACAGCAAGCTGCTTGGTGCCGGGCTCCAGTAAGAGGGTGGTAGCTACCAGGTGGCACCTATCGGAGCCAGCCACCGCTATTAGGTCCATTCAGCCGCCATCACACACTTCAGTTTGTTCGTTACCCGGGGTGGACCACTAGAAGGTAGATCCTTCTTCAACCCGCGGCAACCTTCTTAACCGAGATCGAGATTAGCCAACGATGCAGTACATAATATAGAACGCAAGTGTGTGTGCAAAACATAGGTGCGCTCTCCATCCTTCACTCTCAAAGTTTGGTAAGACGGCAATCGAACTTGACTGGAGAGAGATCAGGTGTAGGACTGACGGCCGGATTAACGTGCGTTCCAAGGCATGGGGGTTTTAACACCATCAACTTCCTGACTACGAGCTGTATCTGAGCTATTTCAGGACAAAAATCCCCCGAGAAAAGATTCGGCCTGTCTTAGAATTATTGGTATTCTTGGGCAGAAACCAGAGTGCTGACCACTAGACCAACGAGGCATTCTCTGTAAAATAGTTTTTTAATGACGATGTTATTATAATAGAAAGTATAATACTCACAAAGTCATACAAGGGTGGGACAGTAGTGTAAGGCACTGGTGTCCAGTGCCTGATGTCTTCAAAGACAGTCTCCTGAGGCGGGTAGATGGCTGCCAAGGCTGACAAGATGGTCATTTTAGTCCTGGTAGAGTCGGTGGAACGAATGAAGATCTCTGAGTGGTTGTATTGAGGAGATATAAAGTCGCCATATCGCTTCCTGATGTCTTTGCCCAGTTGGTAAGCACGTCGTTTGCCCACCTTGTGAAAAAAAGATTTACATTACTTAAACGATGTGAACTTTCATCGTTTAATTAATATTAAACGATGAAAGATTTGTATGTTTGTAACGAATAGACTCGAAAAATACTGGACCGATTACAATAGTTAGCACTAAGAAAAGATTTTGGGAAGTTCATCCTTAAGGGGGTATGCTGCGAGTGCGCAACTTTGTCTAAGTGCAAAAATGTGCGCAACTCTTAGATGCACTCTCTGTTCCTTCACTCTCATAGTTTGGTAAGACGGTAATCAATAAGAAAAATCCGGCGCAGGATCAACGGTCTAACGTGCTTTCCGAGGCACGGGGGTGTATCACCACCAACCCTGACTCTTGGAGCTGTGTCTGAGTTATTTTAAGACGGAAAACCCTACTTTCGGGCCGATCTGGAAACTAAGACCTCGTGAAGTAACCAGCGTGCTGACCACTAGACCAACGAGGCAGTCTTCATGCAAAGCTATAAGTATTGCAGTTTGAAAGCAACGTGTTAGGCATCATTCACACCAAACGTATTGTCTGCCGCCAAATATGAGCATGCTTACTGTCAGCCATAATAATACACCGTCAGCAGTTATATAATAGCGTATTGCCGATTCGGTGTAAACGAGTATGTGGCGGGCAAAACGTTTGGTATGAACGGTGCCTTAAGCAGTAGCCTGCGGGTTGGGGTGGAACTTACGCTTGTGAGTTGCCCATAGCCGTAGATCTCGGAGAGCTCTTTGAGTTCCCTAGGGTTATTGCTGTAGACGATGGACGATTCCACCGGCGTTCTATCTCCATGGCGGTGTACCTGGGAAGAGACGTTAAGAGTTGTCAAATAGCTAACCTTTTCCCTTTTTCTGGACAACCATGTTCGATAGGGTGCACAGTAAACATTATTTGGCCGGTTACAGTAGTCCTAGACAGTCTGTTAGTGCGTCATTTCAATGGAAAACTGAATAAACCTTGCAGTTCTACTGACCGTACGCGTATATTGCTACGCGTACGAGAGCGTAATAATAAGTATTAAGCGTTCATACGTTTAATACTTATTATTACGTTCTCGTACAACAGAGATTGATTTCAGTCGGAAGATTGTTTTTTTGTGATCAGCTCAAAGAGGAGTCGACTGTGGGACGTCGACGTGGAGTCGACTGAAGGGAAGACTCTTTTTCCACCACAGAATAATAACTTACCAAGAAAACTAACGCCGGTTCTGTGCCATCAGTTTTATCGGGCGCCCCAGCCACCACTGCTGCCAATAGCGCCACACAAGCCAACTTCAACATCATCCCGGTAACTGGTAACTCCTGCTAATCATTCAGATTATACAGGTTGTTCCAAAATTAAGGATATTCTACCTGTCTTAAAGTCAGGTCGTGTTCGGTATGTAATATGTAATGAAAAAAACTAGCATCTACTCGTATATGGATCGTGGTTTAGGTGAAGGGATTCGATCCAGAACCATTGGATCTAGAAGTCCAATTCCCGAGCCATTAGCTGAGATGTGTCAAATATCGAACTAAAAATACAAAACACATACTCGTAAAGTTCTTACCTACTCTTAATAGAGTTTCTTTTGGAGTGTCGGTGGAGTCACCCCGTGCTGGATTCACCACGCACTAAGGTATGTGCTCAACGTCATGCACAGAAACGGTTCTTTTGTTTTAAATAAAGTATGATCCCACTCATGGGCTCAAATGCAATGTGCCCTGTTTAATTAAATTAAAGTTCATTTTCTTTCTTAGAAATGAAACAGACTAAATTAATTTAGAAATTTCAGACTAAACAGCTGTCAGTTGCTAAAGAAATCAGAAAATTTTGTAGGGATGTCATTCGATGACGACGAAAATACGCAAAAAAATATTTTATTTATTTATTTACTTGAACCACAAAAAAAATCACAATACATAATTATGTTTCAATACATAAATGGCATACGGTCTAGTTGTTATCATGAATTCAATTTCTTAGCCACAACTTATTATAAATTTTAACAAAGTGGAGCCTGTCAATAAGGCTTGGTAAGACATAATATAATCAGACATTATATATCTAATCATCTTATCGCCTGTGTAAAGGCAACAAAACTAAAATCTATTGTACTGTATTTGTGTGTGCATGTGTGTGTGTGTGTGTGTTTGAATTTGTAGACTAGTAGTAGTACTATTAATAAATAATACTTCATGTCCTAAGGACATAATATTAATAGTAAGCAATTCAGTCAAAAGTACTTGTTTTATATTTACAAGTAGGTATTCATGGCAAATATATCCAGTCCCATATAATAATCCAACTTATGAAAATACGTAACAAAAAGTACGTAAAATACGTTAAAGTAGCAATGAACTGTTTGAAGTTTCTAGATTGTTTATTATAATTAAAGATAAAGATTAAATTTTAATTCAAAAACCTAAACAGGGCACATCGGAATTGTGCCCTACGTCTTAGTTACTACATTAGACCATGGAAAATACCGAAATATTTTGCTATTTGCACAGAGCTCTGTAATCCATTGACAGCTGTTTAAATAATTAATTGAACCAAGTTACAAAAAGTAGTTTTTATTGGCTACTGATTAATAATTATTTAATTTTTATGACAGACAAAATTAATATACTACCTACTAAACCAGAAGCAAGTCTGAATATGTGTTTCTTGTAAGGTGTCAAGCCGATGCATGGTGACTCTCGTGAAATATCTCTAATAACTATAAAAAATCGCTCATCATACACGGGGGTTAATGGGTAGGTATGGTGGACACCTATCACGCATCGGCTTGACACCCTACATGGAACACCCTGTATATTTCCAATTTAAGAGCTTAGCTGATGTCAGTGGAGTAATTTGGGACACCTGGGCCCTTAGCCAAGATGCAATCTTTCTACAGCAAACTTCGCTATCGCCAACGAAATGTCAAAAATATGTATGCAAAAGCCACGTGATGTTTCGATGGTTTATGTCAGTTTTATACATTTTGTTTGCGATAGCGAACTTCGCTTTAGAATAGATGCATCTTGTGTACGGGCCCAGAATCGACACGACAACTCCATCGAAACTATAATGGAAGGAAGAAGAAGCGAGGAAAACCAAGAACAAGCTACACGCAGCAAATAAAGGAAAAGACAAATGTTGTGTCGTATCAGGAGGTCAAGAGAGAAAGATAGAAAAAACTCTACTGACAAGGCGTAATTACTGCATAAAAATAAATAAATATGTAAGAAAATAACAGCCAGCTATAAATTTGCAAAGCATATACAAGGCCTCCCGTAAAGAGCGTGGCAGACTGACACTGGAGATAGCATAGCTTCAGATAAACTCTATAAAATTTGGTTTGGAATATATAGTCACTTTTTGTTCAGAAATATCACGCAAGACTGACACTGGAAATACTTAGTCATAAACCTAAATAAAAGGGTGTCCCGTAAAAAGTGTCAGAGGCATATTCCAAACTTTTTAAAGCCTTATTGCACCCGACCAACACTGGGGCGGGTTACCAGTCACCGTGTTATATGCAAATTACATTTCATTTAAAATAAATAATAAATAAAATATTTTCTTCGGACTGATCATCCATAGCTTGTATTAACAATTTATTTCTTAAGAACTATGTACATACATAGATGTATTTCGTATATCATTTAAATATTACAAAAAATGTAAGTATGAGTATTAACAGTTTCAATTTAGTCACGAAGAAACTAAAATCTGAGGTCCTACTCCGGTTGACGATGTCCGTATTTTCGAGTCTAGTCATCTCGCTCGTTCGCATTGTCATTCTGGCGTGAGAGACAGAGACGGCTTCAGACGAAACCACGGGCATCATCAAGCGGAGTAAGACCTCCGTCTCTTAAAGAGAGAAAAAGCAGATTTTGTAAGTTTATGCAAAGCTAGAGTCGTCTATAACGATATCCTTGCTCCAGCCGCACTTTGTTCGCCAGGTGTCTTCGTCCAGGGCATTCTCGGAGGTGATCTCCACGAACTGGTCGTAGTCACAAACAGATCCGCAGCCTTCCACATCCAGGTATATGAACTCTTCACCAGGGCTGGGCAAGTAGACAGGCTGAAAGGAAATAAATAATTATAATATTGGACAACATCACATACATTGCTCTTATCCAAAAGTAGGTACTTAAGTAGCTAAAGCACTTGTGTCATCGTGAGGAAACCTGCACATCCAGGCGAATAAATGTGTAACAGGGTCACGGAGGTCAGATGTCAGTCGCTTCACTGTAATAACCTGAGCTGCCATATCCTGGATCATGGTCTAAAGCGGACCCTGGGCCCTCGCGTGCGAGCGCACAACCGGGAATCGGGATGATGATTATATTGTTATGGAAATTAGTAACGACGACAACAGCACTCAGACCCGAGACAGATCGAAGCCGGGACCGTAGACACCTTGGAAACCGGTGTTCAAGCCACCCGACCACAGAGGTCATCGGATTGGGAGGTTCAGACAATTCATAAGCAACATTAGTATCTTGCCAGCAGGGTCACGTTAAGAAAATCGTTCTTTGTGTAGGTAACGTGTCAGACATTAGGTAGGTGTCATCACTGTAATGTCTCGTTCGTTTACCTAATGGTTACGCTGCCTCGTTGGTCTAGTGATTAGCACGCGGCGTACTGTCCACGAGGTCCCGGGTTCGGATCTCTGGCCAAGAGTGTTGGGTTTTTCTGTCTTGAAATAACTCAGGCACAGCTCCGGAGTCAGGAAATAGTGGCATAAACACTCCAGTGCCTCGGAAAGCAGGTTAAGCCGTTGGTCCTGCGCCTGATCTCTCTACGGTCATGTCGGACTGCCGTCTCACTAAATTATGAGAGAGAAAGTGCACCTGTGTATTGCGCACCATAATTTATGTCCCGCGCAGTTAGCCAATTTCTGTTGAGATAGGCTGTGTAGCCGAAATTCAGCTAAGAGGACATTATTATTAGGCTGTGCTGGCTTCTGAAAATGATGTCTCGGGTGCAAATCCTGTGCCGAACCGAATACATTTAAGTCAATCTTGGTTATTGGCGTATCCCCGGAACACGTAGGTATTTTGACACTAGCGTCGGTAGCTTACGTGGACTGTTTAATGGATGTCAAATATCCGGGATTGATTGGAATCTAGTATTGGACACTTACCACGACGACGTATTTGCTAGTTTCCACCACCTTCCTTAGTTCAAGAGCGTAAGCTGACGCGTATTTAGGCACTCCCTGCTTGTTGGTAATCTTCGTCACAGCTTCGAAGGAGAAGACGTTGAAATCGTGGGCGGAGTAGATCCTGACTCTTTGGCTGCTGGTTCCCGAGATGATTTCGGTAGCGGCGTTGTAGAACTCACTGAGGAGAACTCCTGTTGGTAAAAGATGGGGTTGAGATTGTGATTATTTTCGAACTAATGGTGGTGCTGTGAGTTTTAGACAACCATCGAATCTGATGCTCTACTAAAAAACGAACAAGTCCCTATTGGTTCTACTGTGTCGCTCACCCACTGATTTGCTGAAAATGCGGGGTCTTCTGCTCTTTTCGCAGAACTCTTTCAAAGAACAGAAGATATGTCCATCAAGCAGAACGCTTTATCCTAACGTCCTTTCTACAGGAAATAACGTAAACTCTCTAATGACTTAGTTCATCAGGTTTCTGGCGAAAAATTATAGCAGAGACGTTCTTAAAACGTAAATTTCAAAGTCCCTAGACATTATACTACTGATGGACTAGCAAGTCTCGTGCAAATTAGCTTCATCTTCTTTGTTTGCTACACCGGCTTGCTAAGAGAATTTATCGATTTTGTTAAGCTCATACCTGCTTGGAAATGGATGAAGGCGCTGTTTCCGAAAACGAGTTGTATTGCTGCACCAGCGGCTGCCTCCACATCAGACCACACGGCTTCGATTTCGGGATCAACTGGGATTCCTAAGCTGATCTGTGTACGGAGACAAGTAATAATGAACAAATAATCATGGTATGAAGTGGTTTTAAAAAGGCGCAGACGATTGTTATGAAATGCAACATTCTTTCCCTTCCCAAACTCAGTCATTAGGGTTCCGTAGCCGAATGGTAAAAAAAGGGAACCCATATAGTTTCGTCAAGTCTGTCTATCTGTCTGTCCGTCCGTCCGTATGTCACAGCCACTTTATTCTGAAACTATTAGCATTAAACAGTTGAAACTTAGTGGGTAGATGTATCCTGTTAACCGCTTTACGATTCTCATACAAAAAATAAATAATAATTATATTTAAGGGGGGGCTCCCATACATGAAGCTAAAACTAAAAAGATTTTTTTTGTCAAACCAAGCGTGTGGGGATAGGATAGGTCTTTTAAAATAACATGGAGGTTTTTAAAACCATTTTTTCTAAAAGTCTAAAGTTTGAGAGATAGACAAAAGTGGTAAAATGAGCGCCTTCCATCTAACTTTTGAACTAAGCAAGTGTAAATTTTGAAAAAAAAATACATGATGTAGATCGTAACAAAGTTTTTGAACGAAAATTAGTTTGAATCAGGTCGAACTAGCAGTTTTTGAGACATAGCACATTTTTAACGACCACAAACTTAACTTTGTTCTTTATACAAACACTATGAAAAACAAAGTAAGGACATATTTCTGCTGTCAACAAAATATTTTAGTAATTTTGGCCATGTGGAAGTAAGTGGATCCTAATTCAGTTAAAGTTGGCACGGAACCGTTAGTGCGCGAGTCCGACTCGCACCTAGCCGGTTTTTTACCATAGATTTGGATCTTATTTGTTAATAGTATCCATTCCATTCTAATTGTCATCAAATTTTTATACGCTTAAAACTTATAATTTTCAAAGTATGAACCGTATGAAAGCATAAAGTAAAAAATGCTGGCAATAATTCGGCAGCGAGCGATTCTGCGCTACTTTCGATCCGAATCAGTCTAAATAGTTACTGCATTTATTGTATTTGTATCCTGGATCATGGTCAGTGGACCCTGGGCACTTGCGTGCGAGTGCACAACCGGGGTAACGCTAGGATGATGATGATGACTTATTGTAATTGTATTTACCTGACTGGTGTATTCGTCATATATGGAGTAAGCGAGAGCAGGTGAATTAACTGCGTCTACTCCTGAGTGTTTTGAGAGTATCGTCAGGACATCCCTGTAGGCCTCAGTCACTGCTTCTGAGGGGGCTGTGTTGAGTGCTACATAACCCTCACTGAATGTTGGGCAGTTCACGTAAGCCAGATTCTGAAAAGAAGGTTATAAGGGTATATTCAAAATTGTCTATAGTTCAGTGGGCAAATTGTATATTGTCTAAATAAAAAATGGCGATGGGCTGGCCACGTAGCACGTTACAATGATAAACGGTGGACAGCAGAAGTAACGAGATAGAAAGGGCCTAGTGGAACAAGATGGGTAGGAAGACCTACGATGCGATGGAGTAATGACATCATAGCTATAGCCGGCAATGAGTGGACCAAGCAAACGAAGGACAGAGAAAACTGGAAAAAACTAGAGGAGACCTATACTGAAAAAATAAATAATAATGTCCTCCAAGCCAGGCCAGTGTATCTTCCCGCGTAGGCAGCAAAACGTACCTACGCGCGGCGACCCGTTGTAAGGGGCTAAACAAGTTGGGTGTTGCTAGCCGGCAGCGACACCGTGCCGTTGTCACTAGGTTGCCGGTTTGACGAGCATGAATAAAGTCCTAGAATGATGCGCTGGATGGCGTAAGTCGCTTCTTGTGGCAGTCAACCCTCTCGCGTTGCGTGATAGTACGTCACTGAATAGGTTTAGTGTATTATGAATCATATTCCAGAGTAATAAAAATGAAATTATCTTGCAATGTATTTCTGTAGGTGTATACACGAAAATGTGCTTGAGTCTGAGGCGAACTGAATTACACCATATCATTGACAACATTGAGTAGATATTTCTTTGAATTTCATTGCAAAATCAAACTTCTGTAGAGGTGCACAAGTAGGTTTGTGAGCAATAGGTACACAGGTGCACTATGCTCCTTAACTCTCAAAGTTCGGTAAGACAGCAATCCATCGTGACTGGAGAGAGTTCAGGACTAATAGCTTAAAGTGCTTTCCAAGGCATGGAGTTGTTAACACCACCAATTTCTCACTTAGTGCTGTTTCTGAACGGTATTTCAAGACAAAAAAAAAACGAGAAATAGAAAACCAACCGACCCAGGATTCGAAAATGGGACCTTTTGGACAGAAACCAGTGAGCTGATGATCTCTAGACTACCGAGGTAGTCCCTCTACAATAGTTGCATTGCATATTGACTATGTAAATTATAATAGAAAAATATACTTACAAAGTCATACACAGGGGTAATAGTGGTGTATGGCACTGGAGTCCAGCTGATGCCGTCAAAGACGTTTTCCCGAGGCGGGAAGATGGCCGCCAAGGCTGACAAGATGGTCATCTTAGTCCTGGTAGAGTCGGTGGAACGAATGTAGATCTCAGAGTGGTTGTATTGAGGAGATATTAAGTCGCCATATCGCTTCCTGATGTCTTTGCCCAGTTGGTAACCCCGACGTTTTCCGACCTTCAGAAGAAAGTATTAAGATTATAATAAATGTGGAGTACAGACGACAGCACGTCAGGTTACTCACGTGAACTACGAAAACAGCTGTTATTACGTAGAGGCGGTCTCAAGGTCAAAATGGGGTAGTATGACGTGCGGCCGTGTGTACATAACAATTGAAACGGAACGCAACAAATAGAATAAAATTGAAACATTCTTCATCATTTGGTAAGTTGAGAAGTAGTGATGGCATTTCCTTACAATTTTTACTTCTTAAGAGCTAATTTCTGGGATAAAAACTATCCTTTATCCATCCCAGGGTGCAGACTAGCTCCATATACAGTTTATGTTAATCGGTTCAGCCGCTTAAGCGATACAACGCAACATTCAATCAGACCGGTATCTCTACGACTTTAGTATGAAAATGCGTTTTTTTATGTTTGAAAGTAGTAGTTGTAAATTAGCTTTTCAATACGTTCCTAGAATATAATAACTTTGTAACATTACATTGTATACCTAAGCATGCTGTTGTTTATTTAAAGCATTTTATTATTAACTGTATTATTAATTTTAGAAGCTGTTTGGTATCTTTAAAAAAATCGTTTATCTATTTTATATATATATATATATATATATATATATATATATATATATATTGTATGATTACTCAAAATGCACTACAATAAAAATAAACGTTTATCTTCCGATGCGTAATAAAATGGCCACTAATCTCACTCATCATTCATTTTATTGTTTTGGCTCAGTCTGCAGCTTAGGCATAGGCTTTTTATGCATATAGTTGAGCATCATGAAACTAATCTGTAGGTACCTAAAGGATTTTGCTTCATTATCGGGACAACCCGTATAATAGCTACTACAAGTACAGTGGGCCTCGCATCAACCTTTCCAAATCTGTCAAAATATCTCAAATGATTTAGAACTCTATGCGATCAACATAAGGTTGAAATATGGTTACGGAAATTTGACAGATCAGAGTAGGTTGATGTGTGGACCACTGTACATGCATAGATACCATCGGTCGGGTCGGGGTAGGTTATTGTCACTTGTCACACGCCGGCCGAGTCACGTTCGTCGACTCACGCGCACGTTCCGCGTAGGTAGTTAGTGCGTTTTATTAATTTCAATAAAGGCCAGAATATTTTTTTTATTGTTTCAAGAAATACATCAATAACCTTGCCCCAAAATAAGCTCAGTTTGTGATACCAGCACCAAATGATGTTGTTTAAAGCGTCGGTGGAGTAGCGGCTAGCGGGTTTGCCTTTCATGCAGGCGGTACCGGGTTCGATCTCGCGTGCCGCCCATGTACTAATAACTTTTCTAGGCTATGTACAAAACGGCTGGAGTTAACCAACACATGTATAGTTCTTAATAAGCGCGGTTTAGCATTATTTGTCAAATTTTGTATAGCAATTCTGTCATACCATCAAACCTTACCGGTTGTTTAAAAATTGGTGAACTCGAGTCTAAATGTCGCGATGGTCAGATGGCAGTCGCTCCATTGTAATTACCTGACCTGCCATATTCTGGAGCATAGTTCAAAGCGGACCCTGGGAATTCGCGTGCGAGTGCACAAGCGGGATAACGCTAAGATGATTTTTATTATTTTTTTGTGTTTTTTATTTTATTATTAAGAAGTATTAAAATAATATCGATGTGCTAATTCTGAAACCCACACCGTTATCTACAGTTATCCACGTTCCACGGGACAGTTCCGTGCGATGTCTTCACTCCTCGGTATGCAGGTAGGTAATGTAAACGAAAAAAATGAATTTGTTTCCGTGACATCATGAGGATAAACTTCAATTTGGTTCACAATCACCCATGAGTTTACGGTAACTGTCGGGTCAAAAAATATTTATTGAATCACGAGATCACCGATCTCTTTTCAATCGCTCTTTCATACGTCGCAATCGAATCAAAATGACTTGATCGATCACGATCGACACAGATCTAAACTGAAATTAATCATCCGGGTCACACTTTGCCAGTTTTTATCTGATTACTTTCAGTATACTGTGCGTAATCACAACAAAATAGGCGGGCAAATTTGACGTGCACAGCGCTGCCATCCGCCGCGGCGCTGATCCGGAATTATGGACGAGTGCGGGACGTAGGAAGCGCGCGGGTGAAATCCGAATTTTTTCTAGGTTTATGCCCGTTCTTAAGAGATAATCTAACAGCTGTTCCATACTTACGCTTGTGAGTTGTCCATAGCCGTAGTACTCAGAGATCTCAGTGACGTCCACAGGATCATTGCTGAAGACGACCGACGATTCCACCGGCGTTCTATCTCCATGACGGTGGACCTGGGGCGAGAGGGAATGTTTAGAGCTGGGCCCGTAGCCAAGTGGCAATATATTCTCAAGCGAAATTCGTTATCGCTAACAAAATGTATGAAACTGACATAAGCCATCGAAACATCGCGTGACTTTTGCATACATATTTTGACATTTCGTTGGCGATAGCGAAGTTGGGTATAGGAAGGAGAAGCAAAGCAATGCGGCCACAGGTCACAAAAAAGTATTGCGGTAGGTAATTGAATAAGTATTTCTTCCATTCCAATTTAAATTTTATGTCATTGTTAATAGTGATGATCTCTAGTGGTAGATATGACCTCGATTAAAAGTTATTGGGGTTTATTTCTAAGCCAGGGGATGCCTCCTGTCTCCTGATGCTATGTAGGTTGGCATCAGGAGACAGAATTATAATATTAAGAAAATTATTGTAGGTACGTATGAACAAAGATTGTTTTAAAAAAGTTGTTTTTGTTATCAGGATCATTACATTAGCTTACATTAAAAGTATTATATTTTTATAACTTAAGCAATTTGTTTGAGAGTTTAGGCAGTGGATTACACGTGGAGGGCGACAATGATAGGTGGAGAATTCGTCATGTCTTAGCGCTTATAGCTAGGTACTTGCCTCATCAGATTTCAGGTATCACTGCACAGGCCACAATCACTCGAAATGTCTGTAAGGAGCTTCACAGGATACACACGCAGCGAAAGCGCTCTGGTCGGTCTAGTACATGTGTCATAGGTAACGTCTCGATGGCGACTAGGGGCTCCGGGGTTCTCACGGTACGTTTTAAACAAATAAAAATAAGGCAGGTAGGCGTGTGAGTGTGCGCGGCGTAGTATCAATAGGGTACACAAACAAATCAAAATATTGTAGTAAACACAATTATTTTGCAAGTTTACGAAATTAAATCAAATTTCACTTAGAAAAATTAATCGACTGTGTCATCCGGTGGGACACGAACCCACGTCCCTTTGCTATCCGGGCGAGTCTTCTCACCAACTAAGCTACGGAGGACGTTAATCAGTCGACGAATTTTTGCAAGTGCTTGCTACGCCAGTGAGCCGGCGTTCGACAAAAATAAATCGACTGTGTCATCCGGTGTCCCATCGGATAAGGAAGTGAAATTTGATTTAATTTCGTAAAAACTTGCAAAATAATTGCTTTTAAAAAATATAATAAGTTAAGCTGATTTCATCTTAACTGATGGTTAAATATTTGTAAAAATATTTCCATTGGACACAGTCGATTAATTTTTGTAAGTGAAATTTGATTTAATTTTTTACATTAAAAGTGCCTATTAATTAACCAAAACTCATTTTCCATCGAAGACCGACCCTTCCACCGGAGCCCGGCGCCAAGCAGCTTGCCGTGTTCCGTCGATGAGTGAGAGTGCCAGAACCTTTTGGGTGAGCTCGCTTCACCCTCACCTATATCTACGCCGTCTGGCTTAGTCTAGAGTCAGTAGCGAACCCATTTGAAATACAAAAAGATCTGATACTTACCAAGAAAGTCAAGACCAGTTCTGTGCCAGCAGTTATGTCTGCAGGCGCTCCAGCCACCACCGTCACCAACAACGCCACACAAGCCAACTTGAACATCATCGTGCCAACTGGTAACTCCTTTAGCTAATCATTCACATTATATACCCCCCTATCACGCTGGTTTATGGTTCTTCCGACTGAGGTTATATTGGTACTGATTAGGTTGCATGATGAAGTATTTTTTAAAGGTTTAAGCTTTTTAAACGTCACGGTAGCTAGTCATGTTTGGGTATTTAATGATAAACTGATAGGCGAGACACACCCATTAATGCCCAAGAAAAAGGACATGGGGGTGTCACAACACCATCAACTTCCTGACTCTGATCTGTTTCTGAGTTATTCAGGCTTTATAACTCCAAATAAAATAACCTGATCGCTAGAATCGTTAGAAAGCATTGTAAGAGGCAGTCATAAAACCAGGTCCAATTCGTAGCATAATATTTTTATGTAGGTACTGTAAGTACCTGTAATGCTGTGAATAGGTCTATGACCAGCAAGTTTTCATATTTGGGCTTTTTATTGGAAAAAATATATTTTGTATATATACTTAATTTTTATATTTGAAAGAAATCAGGGTTTCTAATAAGCTCTGTTTTATAAAAAGAGGCTGATTGTGATGCTCGGAATCAAATACAGGATCCCTTAACATTCAAATTATCACCAATCACACATTTAACAACCACGCCATGACGGTCGTCCGTTCTCATCCGATGCGACAACATCTCCTAAGGATGTCGCGTAAACGTGGCGAAACGCATCAAGGTTTTGTCCACGTTGGTGTTGGTAACTAACAAATGCATGCTTGTTGAGGGAGGGCTGAACTTTTCATTTGCTTAAACTAATATTCAATGCGGTAATGGTTGGTGTGATTTGTTGCCTGCGTCGGTCTCTCTTAGTGTAAAAACGGAAAGAAATTTAAATTTATCTATTCAATAATGGATTTCCGTAAAGTAAAGCCAGATCTTATCAATAAAAAAAAATATAGCTTTTCTGCTCAAATGGCCATCAGTTCTTCACGCTAGTAATACCTAGCACAGAGAACCTTTTTGTATCAACTCATTTGTATCTACGAGTACTTACAAATAAGCCCCTATTCACCGAAAAAGATGACTTTGAATTTTATTAAGCTCAAGTTTTTATTTCTCAATAAAAATAATTCCTTGTTTGAATAATCTTTATTAATCAACTTATTAGGTAAGTGGGTGATTAAATAAGATTATTCTTTTACTTTAAAAAATCTTTTTTTTATTATAGAAAACTTTCTTTTCATATTTAGTTATTTCCCAACTTAACTACTGCGATATTGTTTACAGACCCAGACTATTGACGCAAACAGTTAGCCGCAAGTCCGGACTAGCTAATCCGGCGCAAGTGGGCCTAAGACGACCGTCCTGGTGTAATGGTTCGCGGTCCGGACTACTTAACCAGGCGGTTGTTCGAATCCCGCAAGGAGCAAATGTTTGCGTGATGAGCAAGAGCAGATTTTGTACCAAGTCATGGATGTTTATAAATGTACTGAACAAGGCCAATTGATAACTCTTACATTTAGGAGTTACAATTCTCAAAGTGATTGATCACCAAAGACCACGTTATCTCTTTGAGAATTTGGATTGGGTGAAAACCTTAAATTTTAAGTCCCTTAGATCTCACAAACTGTGCTATATCATTATCTTCCTAGCGTTATCCCGGTTGTGCACTTACACGCAAGTGCCCAGGGTCCGCTGATCATGATCCAGGATGTAGCAGATCAGGTAATTACTGTGGAGCGACTGCCATCTGACCTCCGTGACCCTGTTAACAGGTTTGGAACATGGTTACACATTCAGTCGCCTGAATGTGCAGGTTTCCTTACGATGTTTTCCCTCACCGTAAGAGCATCGGTTAGTGAAACAACGAATGTACCTACATAACTCAGGAAAAGTATTTGGTATATGGCGGCACGTGGGGTCGAACCGGTACCTCCCGCATAAGAGGCAACCCTTTAGCCACTGCGCCACCGACGCTCCTCCAAACTGTGCTATATGTATAACAGTAATACGCACGCACGATATCTGCGTAAAGATAGACTTCGGAGCAATGCGACTTGCGGCTAGCGTTAAGCCGCAAGTGGCTTTCAAGGAACTATTGGATGTATGGAATGGCCGCATGCATCGCTCGGAAAGGGTTTAATACACTCCCATAGCACAGCTTACTATAATTCCATGATAGCCGCGCGGCTACGAGGGGCCGCATTGCTGGGAAGTCTACCTCAACGATCAACTAAAAAGTGCACATCATCACGGCGCGCGAAAGTTGCGTTATCTCTCTATTTACTTTATTTTCGAAAACTACGACGACTAAAAATAATTGCGGTAAAGTCGTTTTTTTAAATTGTTCTCTAGATCTTATTTTCAACATTTGGCACCTTACTTACCTAAAAGTAACTGTATAGGTCTGTCTGTAAAAAAAAAGCTCAAGGTAACTGTGGCCCAGCGAACCACACGAATTCGTTTTTTTCTTTATTTATTATTAGTTATGTTGTTAGGTTTGGCATGTCAGGTTACCCATATGAACTACGAAAACAGATTTTATTACTAAAGGAATAGAGGCGGTCTCAAGGTCAAAGTATGGTAGTCTATATTGTGGCCTACTTTGGTCGTAGTCGATGCTGAATATCACTTCAAAACATTATTAATCGTATTTGCAAGCTTCATCTTTCGATTGTTAAATACTTGCAATTGTATTTCTTTCGAGTGTTGAGGGTATAATCCCAATAACATTGATAAAAGAAACGCGGCATTACAACGTTGAGAAGCACTTGGAAATTTCGACAGGCTCTGCCAACGCCAGTGTGGCCGAGAGGTTAGGCAATCGCCCGGTATGCGAGGAACGCGGGTTCGATTCCCGCCTCTGGTGGTCATTTTTTCAAGTGCAATAATATATTAACATAAGACTAATCTAGATTGATTTTTCAACCCCGACAACCCCTTTTTTTAAAATTTCGTCGAGATCTTTAGAGCCGTTTCCGATATTACTATACATTTATATAAATACTAGTGGTTCCCCGCGACTTCGCCCGCAAGAGTTGGATTTTCCATATGAACTTTCATTTCGCATTTCACCCCCTTAATGTTTTTATATCACAACAAAATGTAGCCTATGACCTTTCCAGGGTCTCGAACTGCCTCCATACCAAATTTCATCTCAATTGGTTCAATTTCGAGTGGTTTAAGCGTCAAGAGCTAACAGACAAACAGACACACTTTCGCATTTATAATATTATAGTATGGATACCAGAATTGCTCGTCTAAAGGTATAAGATAAATAAAAGATACAAATAAATAATAATAAGAAGCTGAATGTTTATTAAACTTTTATTATGTAAATTCATCAACTGTTTTTGTTTAAAACACAAATAAAGTCTAAATAAATTGTGTTTTAATAAGTTCAACAATTAGCGTAAACGTATGAAACAATAGTTATAACAATATTCAAATTACTTAATAATAATAATACATGATGTATTGTACAATATACATTGATTAGTTAACAAACATAAACTTTGTATTTACGACTTTAAAGGCGGATAAAAATTAATGAATGAATTAGTTCAAAAATTTGTTGAACATTTACATTCACACGTTTGATATTCTGTAAGAAAGAGCGCCATATTGTATAAATAACTTGGTATGATATGAATAAATATCACAGACAGAGTTTAATATACTATAATAAAAATAATGAATTTTAGTTACAAGTATTTCATGTCATCATGATTAAGACGTGTTCTTAACATTACTCTTATTATAATTAACAAGACCATTGTTTTATATTTAATAATAATACACGAGTAGCATTTTTAACACTTCAACAAATATCGGACGGCTAATTTAATACTTGGTTCTACTCGTATTAACGTCATAAATGTGTTACCTGTCTGTCACCAATTCCAAATTATTTGTTCTTTCGAGTGCTGAACCACAAAACACTTAATACACTTACTTACTACCATCACTCTTACTAATAATGATTTTGACATTGCACACACTTTACCTACACCGTCCTGTCATTAATCCAAGCTAGCTGTCTCACTGCCGTACTCAGATGTCAATTAAAGTTATCCTTTATTAAGTCTCATGCCGTCCTTTTCTATTTCATTGACAAAGAAAGTGACAGAACGAGACATTATTATAGATTAAATTTAATTGACGTCTCTGAGTATGGCAGTCATATATTTACAAGTGTTATATAGCAGTGGCAAATTCATTATTATAAAGAGGTTATGTGTTTCGCAGTTGAACAGTGGGTATAGTTATAATTATTAATGCGGTAAACTACATTTAGAGGTATAAACAATGCCCTACGATTGCAAAAAAGTTTCTTTAAATGCTATACGAGTATACGAACATACTAGAACTCTAAGAACTTCAATACCGAGGAACTAAAACTCATAACCGGGAAAAGAGCACATTTAAAATGTTTAGGCGAAACCCGAATCATTAATAACCAAGTCCTTGGTCCAACCGCACTCGGTTCTCCAGGTGTCTACGTCCAGGGCGTACTCGGAGGTGATCTGCACAAACTCATCGAAGTCGCAGATGGAACCGCAGCCTTCCACCTCCAGGGATATGAACTCTTCGCCGGGACTGGAGAGGTAGACAGGCTGAGAAAGATATGTAGAAAATAGTAGAGTTGTTATTTATCGGTCATGTCAGATGGCTTCTTTTGGGTTACTCGAAAGTAAAAAGGTAAAATAGTAAAATTATTATTATTTGCCGCAGTCCTGCTCTCTGGCTGTGGCTCGCGTTTATGGCTTATGCAGGGATCTAGAAATCAGGCAGGCCAAAAGTTTCAGGGGTTTTGTGACTTGAAATAACTTAGAAACAGCTTGGAAAGCACGTTTAGCCGATGGTCCTGCGCCAGATCTCTCTCCAGTCATGTTAGATTACCGTCTCAGCGAACTTTGAGAGTGAAAGAGCAGAGAGTGCGCATGTGTATCGCACCATAATATTTCCCGCGCAACTGCGCGAATCTCAGCCATGATTCGAGTTGTTGAACCCCCACTGTCGAAATTCGGCTAGGAGGACATTAGTCTTTGAATAATATAAAAACAGTTCGTAAAAACTTACAGCGACAACGTATTGGCCGGTGGAGAACACCTTTCTCAACTCAAGGGCATAAGCTGAAGCGTAATTTGGCACTCCTTGCTTGTTGACTATCTTCGTGACCGACTCCAGTGAGTAAACATTGAAGTCGTGGGCCGAGTAGATCCTGACTCTTTGAGTGCTGGCACCGGAGATGATGGCTGCGGCTGAGGTGTAGAACTCATTGAGGAAGACACCTGTACATATAACGTAGAAATTAACTAAGGCCCACTTGTGGAAGTCCGGATTAGCTAATCCGGAAGGTACACTTGCACCAGTCTGGATTAGCTTATCCGTACTTGCGCAAGTGACCCTAATAGTCCTAATTCAATAACAAACAACAATCTTAGCACTTAACATTTTACACTTAAAACTGTGTCTACCTACTTCTCAAATTCTATTTTTGCCATGCCATTCATCTGTGCATAAAAGTTCATTGACCTTTCACCCCTGTACCACTGCACTCCGGTACGAGGAACGTGGTACATAACGTAGTTTTCAGCGGCTTGTGTAGACTTTTTGGTAAAAGGTTTACAAGCGAATACAGTATTTTGAGTTTTACCAGCTTGAAGTGCGATGTACTTCTTGTTTCCAAAGACAATATCAATGGCTGCACCCGCAGCTGCCTTTACGTCATCCCACGCAGCTTCGATTTCAGGGTCAAGAGGTACTCCTAAGCTGAGCTGTAAGCAATGTATAGCTGTTAAACGCATTTTAGCGCCGGGTATAGAAGGAATGGTCAAATCAGGGTCATTAAACAACAGTGGGTTGTCATTACAAAATTCACGACAACTTTTATTGAAAGACATAGTTCGAATCCTTTAACATTTCGCGTTTCCATACTAAAGTCTCAAGGTACCGCATATTTTAGTATGAAAACGCGCTTTTAGGATTTTGAAGTATATCGAATAACAAGTTGTTGTAAATTCGCTTATAGATGCGTATTAAAATTTACAAAAACCTATTAATCGACATTGGACTAGGAACGTTCCTAGAATATTAGAACTTCGTGACATATCACATTGTATAGGTACAATTGTACAAACAGGTGATATGAGTCGTTGCTTCGTGAAACGAAAGTTGATAATTGATAGGTCTTCAGGGAGATTGCCAACTTTTATTCCATAAATATTTAGTTTAAGTCAATGAACCCAGACTGCGTAACCAGCCATTTATTGGCGAAACTCCTTAGATCTTAATAATTTTCATATAGAAAGAAAGAAGCATTTATTAATTTGGGACATCACAAACAAACATCGTACACACAAACAAATCAGTAACAGTCAACGCTAGCCAAACAGTCCCTATGTGTGTCTGTGATGTCCAAATCAAGGGGGCCTCACTCAGCTTAAGCCAGGTCCCCAGAAGGCCCTGGCGCTGATTTTCAGTGGGCCCCTACCGAGTGAGGTCCGCTGACAATGGAGCCCACACTACGTACTTATAGATATATAATAATACTATAGATAGTTGAATATATATTTAAATAAAATACAATATATATTATCATTTAATAATGTTATTACCTGACTGTTATAGACATCATAAAGAGCGTAGATAAGAGCTGGTGTCTGAGTCACATCGATACCCGACAACCTGGTGAGAACTTCTATGACATCGTTGTATTTGTCGTCTAATTTCACGGGAGATAGCATTAACTCTATTTGTGCGTTCATATAAGCTGGGCAGTTTGAGTTGGCTAGGTTCTGCAACCAAAGAGTGTTTTCTTCTATTGAATGAAAGAAAATTATTTAATCGGCAAAGAAAATACAGCTCAAAATACAAATGTAGAGTTATCTACCCAAAAAGCAGCCGTTACTGAAGGCATACCACGACACAAGTTTTTAGCGGATGCCAAGAGTAAAAATTCGGTACAATGATCGGTCGAAACCAACGAAGACTAAAAATATACTCACAAAATCATATAAAGGCGGTACAGTGGTAAACGGTACGGGTGTCCAGGCGATGTCATCACTCCAATGGTCTTCCTGGGGCGGGTAGATGGCTGCCAAAGCTGATAAGATGGTCATCTTAGTCCTGGTAGAGTCTGTAGACCGGATGTAGATCTCTGAGTGGTTGTATTGAGGTGCTATGATGTCATTGTACCGTTCTCTTAGGGATTGGCCGAGTTGGTATGCACGACGTTTGCCTGTCTGTGGTAAGATAGGATAATCTATATTGCACACCCAAAAATCACAGGTTGCAGAATTTAGACGGTCTAACTGCTAAAAGCAGATTCTTACAGACAACCATTGGATAATTGATATTGGATTGGGGGATAGTCTACGGGAACATAGATTTAGGTAGTTGCCTGTAAATATTTATTACCTTATTCACTGACGTTACATAAGTGTAAATACCTATATATTGTTCCAAATAATATTATAAATAATGGAAACAGAATAAAAAAGGTAGTTGGTATAGTCAAAAAATGTATTGCGGTCTCACCGAATTATGAGAGTGAAGGAACAAAGAGTGCATCTGTGTATTGCGCACACACTTGGGCACTAAAATATCTCCCGCGCAGTCGGCTAATCTTTGTTGAAATTGGCCACTGTAGTCGAAATTCGGGTAGGAGGACATTATTAGCAAAAAGTGGATATTTTACTTCAGCAACATGAATAGCTTTGTTGATAGCTGATACTCAGTCAATTTGAGCAAATTACTCTCATGGTTTTAGTCAAGGCCACAGCTTACAAACTGACCATGTCAAATAAGTTTACGAGTAGAAGAGAAATCAACCCGTAATCCAAGATTAAAATGAAGAAATTAGGACAAAGCCGGGATGCTTTGTCCTAATTTCTACACTAACGCCTAAAATAAATAACTTATCAGAGATCAAAGATTGTTTACTGGGTAATGATAGTGCATTAAAAAAGAGGTAGATGTGTTATTAGCGCGCGAAACTGCTTGCTTGCCAAATTGAGCGATTTGCTCAATGTGTACGAAATGTCACATCTGTATGAAATTTTCGCATTCAAATTTCGTACACATATGACATGTGCCACGTAAACGAACGTGTGCTCGGCGCATCAGATTAGAATCTCTTTTTCAATACACTGTCATTGTTGCAGGGGATACCGCAGAAAAAGAAGGAAATTCCTGACTTGTATATGTTACTAGTATACATACGTAGGTATTATCAACAAAGTAAATAAATAAAATAAAATGAAGACTTAAGCTTACAACGGTGAGTTGACCAGCTCCATATGGCGCTGAACGTTTTTCAAGCTCTTCAGGGACATTGCTCAAGGCCGCTAATGATGCTATGGGTGTTCTGTCCCCATGACGATGTACCTGGAATAAGTTACTAAGTTTTTTATTGAGCTTTTGATGTTGGCTCCTAGTAAAAATATTGTAGCGGTAAATTCACCCCCTGAAGGAACACAGTTACTAAAGTGGACCTTGCACACGTTTGTAAACACCCATGACTTTTACAAGTGCTCGTGACTTGGCTCGTGCTTACCACATTTGCCTCTAGCGGGATTCAAACCCGCAACCACCGGTTTTGTAGTCCAGAGCGCGCACCACTATGTAGATCTATGAAAATAAGGTAGGGTTTCCATACAACACTTTTTTATCAGCTTTACCATTTGCGAGATATAGCCCGCCAAAGTCGTTTACACGGTGTCCCCCCCTGTAATTTTTAAAGTCTTGGACCTATAAACTTCAAATCACTCACGTATAGAAATATGCGCAGAAACTCTTATTTAAAATTGTTTCGGGTATCCTGTGATGAATACTTTTGAAATTATAAATAAAATAAAAATATATACTTTTTTCCAAAAGAACAGTATAAACTTAAAAAGTTTTTTTCGCCTATACTGTCTAATGTTGTAAGTTAACTCTTCGTGCTCGAGTCCGACTCGCACTTGGCCGGTTTTTTAAATTTTGAAAAGATGGTACGGAACTCTTCGTGCGTGAGTCCGAAGCGCACTTGGCGGTATTTTTACTTACCAAGAAGGTCATAACCAGCTCGGTATCAGCCAAGGAGTCCACCGAAGCCCCATTTGCACTTATTGTTAGCAAAACCACACACGCCAACATGAACATCGTGCCAACTGGTGCCAGTCAGAGAAAGAATATTCAATATATACCTACTTACATACCTTGTCTAATCGTTGTTCTTTACGATGGCGATTATAATCGGCACAGTAAAACATTATAACCATTTTTGGGGTTTTTCTTGGATGACACATGTTGTGAGTAAATAGCTTTTGGCTGTTGTGTGCAAGGGACTAATTACGTAACTCTGTTGCTAACAATTCAGGATTGAAATCGCTTGAAAATATTACATTTGACAACTTCAGTTACTCTGTTAAGCTGGCCATTCACGGTTTAGTTCAAAAAATGACTTCACTCACTAGCATAAAAATAATTTGAAAACTGACTTTCATTTAGTGCTGCCAGAACGTGAGCAATACCTCACGCAAAGGGGACTTTTTTTTTAAATTTAGTAGGTAAAATGGTCGAGAAGGTCTTAGAACCGGTAAAATATGGCAATTGTGGAAAAAAATAATAACGTTAAGTTACTTTTTTAGTACTTATGCCTATAGCCTAGATTTTTATTACCGATATTGAAAACTTAAAATTTTGGTCGTACCTCAGACCGACTAATTAGTTTAACTGGCCGTGAATGGCCAACTTTAGCAACAAAACTTTGATTGAAATAATTTCATTCAAAGTTACATAATCCACTACCAGGTGAATTTCATCATCAAAACTATAGTGTTTGTTTTTATTATTAGTACACACGGCCGCAAGTCAGACTACCCCACCTTGACCTTGAGACCGCCTCTATTCCCTACGTAATAAAAGCTGTTTTCGTAGTTCAAATGACAACGTACTTAGGTACATTTTTAGGGTTCCGTATCTCAAAAGGGTCCCTTATACCTAAAGTCACTTTGTTATCCGTCTGTCTGTCGGAAAAGACCGTTTTTCTCAGGAAAGCGTGGAGATGTTAAGTTAAAAAAATAATAATTTAAAAAACTAAAAAACACGCTTTTAGCATGCACTAAAAATTACAAATAATTTGGACATTTAGTTTGATGACTCAACAGTTTTTCCATTGCCAAATCTTCATTAGATCGCAGGTACATAAACAATTTCAATTATGTAAATAAATTGTCTCACTCACTACAAATTATTGTTTTTAACCGACTTCAAAAAAGGAGGAGGTAATCATTGTGGCCCAGTCGAGATCTGATGATGTAATCTTGGTACAATCGAGGGAAACCTTCAAATTTTGAAGGCACGTATCGTATAGTGTTTTCGTACTAGTATCTTAATGTTGACATGTTGTTACGTCTGATATTCATTATGAGGAGCTGAGATGATGGTGGAACTCCTTAAAAATTAGGAGTTTTATAATTAAAACACCAGATGTTTTGTCAGGTACTGTATAGGATGCTAACAAAACAAAGTCAAAGGCGCAGCCCCCCCCCCCCAACCCCTTCCTCCCGCCCCCAACAATAAAATATATAATTACTTCAAGAAATATATAATTACTGCAAGAAATCAATTAACTCTTACCGCTGAAACGATGGGTTTGATAGTTTGAGTACCGAGAAAGGACATAGAACAGTTTTTATCCCCAAAATCATTTGTATAGGGAATTCGATAATACGATATACAACAAACTAAATTTAAAATGCTAATAGCCAATCTTTCCCTGTTCTTCTTTAAACGGTCTTTCTTCTCGTTACTACTTTATTAGTAACGAGAAGGAAGACCTAACGTTTAGTAGGTCTACCCATGTTGCATCTTACACTAAATTTCAACTAAAAATAGAAAAATAAATTTATTTAAAAAAAAGACTTCAAAACTGACTACAGTGCTAATTACAAATAAAAAATTTATAAACAAATTTAAACTAAACAGTACCAAATAATATTTAAATTACCTAACTGTTGTACGAAATTATACAAGAAACCTATTTCCAATGTATTATCTGTAATTTTTTTGAGCGATTCATCAAAATCGGTCCCGCCGTTCTCGAGTTATAAGTGATCAAACAATCCGACTTTGTTTTATACAGAGTGTAGGTTTCAATTTGTAAAGTACTTACTTAGGTAAGGCTCATTCATTAGCTTCGCGTAGTGCCGACTATCCGTCAATAAATGAGGGGAAATTCTCAAATTGCGTTAATTCATTTTTTATTTATTTAATGATTTGATTTAATAAAAGAAAAGAAAAACAAAGACATGCATGAAATAAAAATAAATAAACTTAAAACCTACTTAATCAAAATTAAACCCGTGTCCTTTAGGCAAGGAGGCGAGGATGCTGGCTGCGTTACCGCGTTGGATGGCTATACTTATATATTTTTTATCAGATCAGGAATAGGTATAAAACCCTTTTCAGATTGAAATCTACACTCCCGCATATATTAAGATAACTTTCAAGGAGTATGACAAGCAAAGTGAAGACAAAGCAAGTGCAACGCTGAGCTGTTCGTAATCATCAGGCACTAGGAGCTCTATTTTGAATTCACTCGTGTGGCATTCTGTTGGCGAATGCGACATTTTTTCACTCAGTACATTAATTTTGACGTTTGAAAAGAGTTTTCTAAGGGTCCTACTGACGCACTTAAAGGCGTCAATTAAATTTAGTCTATAATTGAATCTCGTTCTTCTTTGTTAATGAAATAGAAAAGGACTGAAAGAGACTTAATAAAGGATTACATTAACTTTAACTGACGTCTCTGAGTACGGCAGCTAGAACATGTTTTGAATTTCACTCATATGACATTCTGTTGGCGAATGATTTTTATTCTACAAGTCGTATGACAGATTTCGTTTTATGACTGACGCAAAAAAGTGACACGACATCACTTTAATTTTGACGTTTATTGTATAGCTCGCCAATTCTATGACGAGTGGGTAAAGGCCCTCGTTGCGGTTAATTGACGTCTCTAAATGCGACAGTAGGACCCTTAAACAAGACGCAGTCTTTCTACATCGAACTTCGATATCGCCAACAAAATATCCAAATACCTATCTATCTATGCAAAAGTCACGTGGATGCTCTGATGGCTTTATCAGTTTTATACATTTTGTTAGCGATAGCGAACTTCTTATGGCATCTTGTCTAATTACAGTGACTTTAAAAAATATAGGAATAGAAAAATTTACATTTAGGTACATGGGTATATCTCGAAAATGGTACACTGTCACTTTTTAAAAACCTACCAAGTGCGAGTAGTACTCGCGCACGAAGGGTTCCGTACCTATACAACATTAGACAATATGTTATGATCTTTTTTAAAGTTTAAATACGGTAAATATATCACGTTTGTTTGAAAGCCTCCCAATTTTTTCTGAAAGTTTATATACCACTTAACATATTGTGAATATTTCAAGCATCTGTCTGTTGCCCTTATTACAAAAAACACGTTTGTTGTATGGGAGCCCCTTTTAAATATTATTGTTTTTATTCTGGTTTTAATATTTGTTGTTATAGCGGCCACCACGCCGCCACGATTTCTTTCAATAGTTTAAGTTTTTATGAAACTTTTAATGAGAAAATGACAATTCATTATGACGTCGTTGTTTTAAATTAGAACGGTAATAGCCATAGCTCTCAATTTAGTCGTTGAGCCGTTGACGGTCGGTTTAAAGCTATTATTGTTTTCCTGAAAGCTTTAACTACTGCAATTACTTCACATACGAGCCCCTGGCCGATCCTCGAGATTTGAGCATCCCTTCGATATTCCTTTCTGTAACAATAATGTCTCTTTCCATAACCCGATCTACAGAATGTGTCGAGAATACAACACTCTCTTACACAAACGCCTCGTGGTTCCTGACATCCACAACTCCACTATCACTAAATGGAGAACCGCTCTCTACAAAGTTGTTGAATAATTATCGTGAATTATTTAAGTGTATATAGTATTATTATTACTTTTTTTTCTCTTAATATTGTATTTTGTGTATAGGTTGTAAGAAACTAATTGTGGTAGAAGCTAATATAAAGATATTAGCTTCTACCACAATTAGTTTCTTCTGCATAGTATCTCGATGTTAAAGCTTACCATGCTGTGTGCACATACTTTTGGAGTCGCAGCCTACCTCTGTATGTCAGTTATTGTGTCTTTTTCTTAAGTTTATCAATCGATTGTTGTAACTCTGTTTTGTGTACCAATTAATAAATAAAATAAAATAAAATAAATTGAAAGCAATCGAGTTAGGCGTAAGCCTGTTGTCTGTTCTCTTAGCTGAAAAGGAGTTAATCGTCAATGCGATTCTACGTAGTATTTATTCTGTGCTGAGAATGACGGACGCAGTGCGTAAACTGTCGTACAAATAGATCTACGATAGATACGACTACGCCGGACCGCATTTTGAACGTATCGGATTTGGATCGTAATGCGAAACTTTCTTACAGCCTTGAATTTAACTACAGGCAATACTTGTCTACTATTTATTCTTTGCTACAGGTGACACAACAAGTTCAAAGCCAAAAAATAACTTTAGATTATAACGTAATCGGTTTACAACTTTGATAAAATACACGAACGCAATTCGATACTTCGGCCGCGCCCCCACGCTGGGCCCACGCGGTCTTCATGCGCCTATAAAATTATTTAAAACGTTGCAATATCATGGCCGTAAATTATAGCATTAACTATAATATTATTGAGGCTTTGTTTGCGTCTCGAGTCCTGATAACGCATGTGCAGTATTTAATTACTTTTTTCTGTCGAAATTCTGTAATAGCAAACGAAATAGGGGATCTCACGCACAAGAGTATGCAATACACAGAATTACTCTCCATTCCATCAATTTGTAACCATCTCACAAATCTATTCTGTTCCTTTACTCTCATAGCCTGACAGCAATCTAAAATCACTGTAGAGAGAATAAGCGTATGGCTTAATGTGATTTACGAAGCGAAGAAAAACCAAGAAACAGATTTCGGCCTGACTCGAGATTCGAACTAAGGTGAAGCCACCGTGGTGACCACCAAACGATGCAAGAGATTATTTTTCAAGTAAGGTGCAGTATTTTACTAAAAGCGAGAAATTTTTGTTTCCAAAGGTAAGACTGCGCCTGCGGCTGTCCTGACCCGGGGTAGGGCAATGCTCGATGATGGCATCGAGCATTGCTTAATACAAATGTAGGAAAATAAGACAGAGTCTAATTTCTTTAAATAAAACAATTGAACATTTTTTTTTATTTTAATTACTTGATAGCTTCCTTCTTCTTGTCTTGCTTTCTTAGCATGTATTTACCCACTGCAGGGCGTATGCTTCTCCAAATTTCTTCCACAGTGTTCTTTCGCCGCTTTTGGTCCAGGTTGTCATAGTTTTTTGTCATCGGACCATCTGGCTAGTGGTCTCCCATCGCTCCTCTTGCCGATACTGGGTCTCTATTCCAAGACTGCCTTGCTCCATCTGCCATCTCTTCGACATAGATGTCCAGCCCACGCCCACTTAACTTTGCGATGTGGTACCCTACGTCAACAACTTTAGTACGTTCTCGTATGATAGTGTTGCGCACTCTCTAAGAGATATTCCGAGCATAGATCTTTTGACCTTCAGTCTATGGAAAATTTTTACGGTCAAGGGCAGGTGTCACTCGGTCTGCACAATTAAAGAAATCGATAACTCTGAAAACTGCATATTTTTGGTTACATATCGTAGAAAAAAACCTGTTTGTACGAAACTCCTGTTAGTCCGACTAGCACTTGTCTGTTTTTTTTTATATATAAAAGAACAGCATAACTTAACAAATATGACATACGCCCGATATAAATGTTTTTGGCAGCAGCCTTGATCCCTTTTTCGTCATCATAAAAATTTGCAAGATTCTTTCTAATCTTTTGCCGGGTCAAAGACACTTGCCCAAATTTTCGAGATTGTTAGTTTAGGATTTTTGTGGACTTTTTGATCCAATACTTAATTCTTTCGATAGGTGAATGGCCACCCTTTGTGGAAACTGAAGATCGTTAAGTATTATGGGCTAGCTAGCGTTTGCCCGCGACATCACTCGCTAAAATATCGGACTACTCATACAACATTCCCTATTTGCGGAATTTGTACACAACATGTTGAGATTATTTTTATTATTAAGTTCACTTTTACTTGTGCCATATAATTTATAAATAAAATTATTGTTGTACAATATCTTTATTTATTTATTGACCCAACATATAACTATCATTACAGGTTTATGTCAAATAATATACGAGTATAATGTACTATCTTAAACCCGCGTGGTGCGTGAGCAAATCAACATGACTCTAAAAAAACCGGCCAAGTGCGAGTCGGACTCGCGTGCGAAGGATACCCGAAATAATTTTGAATAAGAGTTTTCGTGCCTGTTTCTTTACGTGAGTGATTTGAAGTTTATAAATCCAAGACTTTAGAAATTACAGGGGGTGGGGACACCGTGTAAACGACTTTGGCGGGCTATATCTCGCAAATGGTAAAGCTGATAAAAAAGGGTTGTATGAAAACCCTACCTTATTTTCATAGACCTTTTCAACGATACCCCACACAAGGGGGTACATAAAAAAATAATTCACCCCTCCTTTACATGTATTGTATGTACGAGGGTCAAACTGAAAGTTCTTAGAAAATCAAAAACTGATTACATTAGCCAGTTATTAGTTTTATTATATCTTTTCAAAATATTGTCCATTGACGTCAATACACCGCTGCATGCGATGGAACCACTGGGAAAAGCACTTTGCCCACTCGTCCTTAGGGGGGTTGTTCTCAAAAAAGTGGCACTGTAACCTGCCGGATGAGTTTTAGTACAGATTCATATTTGTAAATAAACTTTTTACGTTATAAAGAGTAAATATAGGCGTTGAGAGACGTTTTACACAAAGGCCGAGCAGTTTTAAGTAAAGCGGATCGATGTATTTTCAACAATATAATATTGTAACATCGATTTCTCATTAACTTGTCGTGTCCAAACACTACTAGTCACACTTTAACGTGCTGTAAAATATTATGTTATCTGAATATGCATTGAAAACCAAAATAAAACAAATAAGTATACTAGCAAAATTAACTTGACATAATTGTCACTTGAATTAATAGCATAATGATCTAGCAATAGATGTTTTAATTATGTCCAGATTGATTTTATCTTTAACCTGCCGCTACACACTCTTGCGGCTCACACACACACTATAACATACTCGACCCCCACCCCTTGCGTAAAATGTCGAGGCAGTATTCGGCAATGCGCCGGGAAGACAAGGTGAGTGCTAACTAGTGGTGTTTTTGTACCAATTACGTCAAACCACGAGAATCTGAGTTTGTCACGGGTATGTTATCTTTAATCTGACCGTTTTATTATGATTTATAGCCAAATTTTTTTACAAATTATAATGTTAAAATATGTGAAGTCAGTACCTTTTTATATTTTTACAAGTAAAACACCCATAAACGTAACCATTTTGTTACTATCACACTATAAGCATCAACTTCTCAATAATCTGCCACTCTTTAACCTGGTTTGAAAGCACAGGTTAATGAGATTGATGTCAGGTTAAAGAGATTTTATTTAATAAAAATGCAGTGAAATACATTTATATTGAAGTTAAATTATGTTTAGTACTAATAATATAAACTTATTGCTTGTAACGTATTTATAATGATTTTGATAAGTTTGAAATTTTGATAACCTATTTATCCGTTTTTAAAGGTAAAATGCCAAAAAATAAAAAAAAGGAAGAAGTTTTGGCGCGAAAAAAATAGAATAGGAAAGAAAAAGATATGAAATGATAAAAAATCACGAACTTTATGCGAAATATAAGAAAAAAAATAAAGCAAAGTATCGTAAACGAAAAGATGAAGGAAAAGCAGAGATCAGAAAATGTAAAGAAAGAAGTGAAGAGAAGCAGCGAAAAAGTCTTATCAACGAAAAAAAAAGAAAAGGTTAGAATACAACGCTTTATCGAATGCAACAGTTCACCATCTAGTGACATCGAGATAAACCCTCAAGCTCTGAACAAGGTAGTTTTGAATGTATAAGAATCACCAGATCTAACTTTAGGTCACGAGAAGTCAGTCCTGCGACCTCTCAAGTGTCTTCAGCAAGTTCTGGTATCGTATCACCTAACGCTCAACGTTTTGTTAGAAAGTTGCGGTATAAAGAAGACAAGGAAATTGCGTCTTTACGAAACAAATTACAATCGGTTATGAAGTTGAATAATGCGTATCGAAAAAAAAAGTATGCAACCGCAACAAGAGAAAGATTTTCAAGACAGTAACCAATCTGAAAATTCAATCGTCTCCAACGTTCCTCCCCCTGTTGCAAGGGCTAGTACTAGTGATGATATTTCTGTTGCTGAAGGTGTATTACGTTCATACAGGAGTGTTAAATCGTATAAAATGAAAAGCTCGATATTTGGGTACCCCACGAGCTCACTGAAAGAAACCTAATGAACCGTGTACTCATTTGTGACTCTTTATTACAACGTAATGAAACCGAACTATTTTTGAAGAAGCGGATAACTGGTGATGAAAAGTGGGCCACGTACGATAAGAAAGTGCGATAAAGGTCATGGTCAAAGGCTGGTCAGGCTCCACAGACAATGGTGAAACCCGGGTTATCTCGCAACAAAGGTGATGCTGTGTGTGTGGTGGGATTGGAAGGGCATTATTCATTATGAGCTGTTACCACCAGGCAGGACCATTGATTCTGAACTCTACTGCGAACAACTGATGAGATTAAAGCAAGAAATTGAGAGAAAGCGGCCGGAATTAGCCAACAAAAGGGGTGTGATTTACTCACACATCTTTAGCCACTCTACAAAAATTAAGAGAGTTTGGCTGGGAAGTGTGAATGCATCTGCCGTATAGTACTGACCTTGCACCTTCAGATATCCACCTGTTTCGTTCTCTTCTGAATTATCTAGGCAGTGTCAGGTTAACATCACGAGAGGACTGCCAAAACCACTTGTCGCGGTATTTTGATCAAAAGCCCCAAATTTTTTTCATTATGTTCCTGATCAGAAATTTTGGGGCTTCTTAGGGCATTTTTGTTCGATAACTTTCGAACAAAATGGTACCTACATACTTTAGTTTAAATGTTAATAAACAACATAAAAATGTTATGAATTTTCTTAAAAAATGCAAAGAAACTTTTTCCCCAACCTATTATAGAAAAATTTATTGTTAATTTTTTACTATTTCTACTATTATTTGGTATTCATGTCCAAAGATAACTTTATTGTTTTTTTTAAACTTATTTGTAAGAGGACAGATATTAGTACGTAAGCTTAAGCTTAGAAGTTTTTTATATGAACAGATCAGAACTTCATGTCACATTGATAATAAAAAAGATAATTTTTTTATGACCCAATGCTTTTTTTCTCACTAACCTGTTCAATTTTCTTTAACCTGGAACCATTTCTCACTAACCTGTACTAAAGCTCTTTAACCTGTGAGACAAACTTTTTAAAAGCCTGTATTTTCCATATTTATGTCTAAATTACGTTCCCTCCATTTAATTACGCACAAGGAATATACAATCAATCGTTTCACATTCATAAAACTCGATATTTGACACATTTTTAAAACTGAGAATTTAATTCAAGCGGTGCCACTTTTTTGATAACTACTCAGGGGTCTCTTCAATGGCATCGCGATACGCAGCCACCGCTTCTTCAGCATTCATAAACCGCTTTCCTTTAAGTTTTTCTTTAATTTTTGGAAATAAATAAAAATCACAAGGCGCGAGGTCGGGGCTATACGGCGGGTGACCCAGTAATTCAACGTTTGATGTCGCCAAATAGTCGATCGTTCGCTTGGCGGTGTGCGACGAGGCGTTGTCGTGGTGAAGGAGGATCCTACTGCGAGGTCGTTTCTCTCGAACTTTTTCCAAGACAAGTGGCAAACAATTGGTAGTGTACCATTCTGCAGAAACTGTTTTTTGATCCTCTAACACAATTGTTGCGAAATGACCTATCCTTCCAAAGAACGAGGCCACCATTTTTTTTCCCGCACTTCGATCTCTCTTCACTTTAGTTGGCAACTCCTTGAAAGGAAACACCCACTGAGCAGATTGTCTTTTGGTTTCAGGATCATAACAGTAAATCCAGCTTTCGTCACCTGTTAGTATGTCGAACACAGCATTTGAGTCACCTCCGTTAAATCTTTCAATCATTTTACGGCACCAATCCACACGATGGAGTTTTTGAGCCTTAGTCAAATTATGAGGTATCCACCGGGCGCAAAGCTTCCTGACCGCTAAATGTTCGTGGAGGATTTTGTGCACTTGACTCATACCGATGCCTAAGCTTGTCCGAATCTGCTGATAGGTCACTCTTTTGTCAGTCTCTATCATACGCCGCACAACACAGATGTTATTTTCAGTCGTCGCCGTAGAAGGCCGTCCCTCACGTACATCATCAGTGAGATTAGTGCGACCACGTTTAAACTCATTAAACCAGTTGTAAACAGTCGCACGAGATGGGGCTTCATCGTGAAAGGCCAATCGTAGTCTATCATAACTTTCTTGTTGACTTAAATGACATCGAAAGTCATAAAAAATCATTGCACGAAAATTTTCTCGTGTTAAATTCATTTTGACGTGAAACAGACAATTTTCAATTTGCCGCCAAGTCGTAAAACAAATGACAAATGAATGAAATATATACTCAGTAATATTGGCAAAGAGTTCTATTTTCAAATTTTAGAATATTTTTTTATTATATTGTTTATAAGTGGCCAGTTCTAAGAACTTTCAGTTTGACCCTCGTACAGGGAGGTACTCTTAAAAAGGGGTGATTTTAATTTTTTGTATTTTTAAATTGAGATCTCTAGGTAAAGTATCCTCGAACCAAGTTACATGCAAACCAGTCCATAAACGTAGAAAGATATTCTGCTGTGGCAGACTAGGACGGACGGACTGAATGATCTTATAAGGGTTCCTTGTCGGACTACGGAACCCTAAAAATTATGCTCAAAAACAATTTATAAAAAAAAACTTGTCTGAAATTAATTTGTAGGGAACCTATATCTATGAACCACTAACAAAATGTATGAAACTGACATAAGTCATCGAAACATCACGTGACAGCATACATCCATACTAATATTAAGACAGACAGACACACAGACAGACAGACAGACACACTTTCGAATTTATAATATTATAAATATAATATGAAAGTGTGTCTGTCTGTCTGTCTGTTACCTCTTGACGCTTAAACCACTGTACCGATTGAGATGAAATTGGGTATGGAGACAGTTGGAGACCCTGGAAAGGACATAGGACATTTTGTGGGGGATGAAAGTTTATATGGAAAATCCAACTCTTGCGGGCGAAGTCGCGGGGAACCACTAGTATTTTGAGATTTGTTGGCTATAGCGAAGTACGCTGTAGAAAGATTTCATCTTGTCTAAGGGTGGGCCTTGGACGTAGGCTGGGGCTCTCATTTCGAAAAATGTCTCCAACAAACGTTTTGAAAACTCACGAATTACGTCTCCACGATCCTAGTCTTGACCCCAAACAAACTACCTATTTTGGAACAAAAGTACCCAATTCCGTTTTCCAAGATCTCCATAGGAAAAGAGGGATGAAGAAAGAGGAGTTTGAGTGCTGTAAGATGGATGACAGATGAAAGTACCCTATATTTGTGTATGTTGAATGACGATTATGAATGATGTTGAACGATGATGATGAGGAATGATCAATGAAGAACAATGGTTTATGATTAATAATGACGATTGTTCATGATTGATGATGCGGATGGATATCTGAGGATCTCAGATTCTTCAACCAAAGAATAAGAATCCTGGTCTATAGATATAGATCAGGATGGCCGAATGTGGGATAGGATTTCTTTGGTTGAAGACTGCATGGAAGAATGTGTGCGAGCGAGATGGAAGATTTAAATTTGTGCGGAATGCATGAGGATTACGACAGGTTTTTGGTTCGATGATGACTGCTGGTTAAGAAAGACGTGTTTTGAAGCAGTAATTTTTGAAAAAAATCAAGAGTTTACTTGATACTGCGTTTCCTTCCTCTACGACCCCAATTCCCTTAAATGTCTATTTTAGAACTTATCAAAATCGGTTCAGCCATGTAGGTAAAGTAGGTGTAGCGCGGAAAAAGGTAACATACAGACAGTCGGAGTCACTTTCTGATTTGTAACTTGATTATGTTTGATAAAAGAAAACGTATTAAAATGTGCATAAAATTAATCTGTCTAGCAATAAACTTGAATAGCTATAATGTACAAATGTAAATTCTATCATAAGTTTATAGATTACAGAACTGATACTGAAAAAATAAACATTTACGCTGTGCATTTCAAATTTATGGGTAATTGGGAAACACATAAACCGGCCAAGTGCGAGTCGGACTCGCGCACGAAGAGTTCCGTACTATTAACCTACAACATTAAACAGTACGTGCAAAAAATACATTTGTGTGGGAGCCCCCCTTAAATATATTAACTTTATTTAATTATTTATTTTTAAAGTTCAACATAATATTCTGTGAATATTTAGAGCATCTGCCAGTTGCCATTGTAAATATCGAATTTAAAAATGGCAAAACATTCACGTTTGTTGTATGGAAGCCCCCCTTAAATATGATTATTTTTTGATAAAATTATTTATTTTTAAAGTGAATACACAACTTAATATTCTGTGTATATTTCAAGCGTCTTATCTGTTGCCGTTATTAATAACGAGCAAAAAAACATTTAAAAACACAGGTTTGTTGTATGGGAGCCCCCTTATTATTTATTTATTCTGTTTTAGTATGTGTTGTTATAGCGGCAACAGAAATACATCATCTGTGAAAAATTCAACTGTCTAGCTATGACGGTTAATGAGATTACAGGCTGGTGACAGACAGACAGACAGCGGAGGCTTAGTAATAGGGTCCCGTTTTTACCCTTCGGGTACGGAACCCTAATAAAAAGAATAAAGATTCCAACAAATTGATAAATTCTTCTTTGAAAGTCGGTTCAAAATAAATAAGGTTAAGCGTTTTATAATAATAAACGACAAAATTAATTTCAAAATACATTGTTGACGTGACATCACAGACTTGCATCTAACTATCTATCTTTTGACAAAGTTCAATTATTGTTTAACCCTTTTTTAGATCAACTATCTGTAAAATATACTCGTATTGCATGAAACTGACAGCCGTGGGAAGTCAAAAGTCAAAGTCAAAAATTCTTTATTCAATTTAGGACACAAAATGCCACTTATGAACGTCAAAATATCAATCAATTATGGCCCATATGGGGCAGAACATGTCTCCTTATCTTTTGGGCCCTACTAGCGCTTAGGGACATCTCCAAGTCCCCGTTTGACAGCGATTGGGGGAAGTAAACCTTATCATGATATCGCTGCCTAAAGGTAAAGGGAAACTTCGTGAGGAAACCTGCACACTAGTTGGCTAGTGTGTGAAATGTCGAAGGCAATGGCAAACCACTCCATTAAAATTTGCCAAGAAAGTCGTTATGTGTGTTTCATTCCACATAATGGTCACGACCCTTATAAGATCATGAGGAATACGACTATAAAGAGAAGTAAGCACAGGAAGTATGCAGTTATTAAATAGTTTCTGTTTAACAGTTACCATGTTTTCAATATTTTTCGTAATTTCTTGCTAACTCCAACATTTTAACAGGCATTTCCAATACGTCTGTTAATTTCTTTTGTGGTCAGATCTAAAGGTGAAATTATTTCATATTTTTTAGGTTATAATGGATACTGACCAATGCCGGGCCCAGATTACGTCTTTGTAGTTTATAAATATTTAAAAAATCTTGTTTTGAATTGTAATTGCACTAGTATTTTTGAAATAATCTAACGAATAGGGGTTTAAAGGTAAATCTTAATGACAAAATTCATAAATGAATCACATAATTGATTCTGCAATCACAAAACATAACTTCAAAATGCCTAATCTGCCATTGAATTCCTCGTAAACCCCTGATTATTTTTCAAAAATATTTTTGGTGTGTATTCTCTCAAATATTTATATATTTTATACGCACATTTTGTAAAGACGCATGCTGACGCAAAGTGAGCCCAGTTTCTATAGAGTTTTGGTCAAGATCCTTTGTAAGGCATAGAATACTCTAGTAGTATAATAATGCGGTGTTTACCAATTTCCCGTTAGCTGAAATAAGTAGTTTTAAGTCGATTCTCGAGCTAACTCCAGGGAGCTCAAGTTTCCTCAAAATTCGTTACTTAAAACTAAATTACCGTTTGTAATGGGAATTAAGGTTGCTTACCTTGAAAGGTTTAGACAAGACGCTATTTGTGTGGCGACATAGATAGCGTGTCGTTAGAAATTGTCGACGAAGAGAACAAATATTCGGTTTTTAAATTGGAAGAACGAATGATTTGCTTTGATGAATAATTATCACGATATCAGTAATAAATAGTGATCACATTGACTAAAGTAGATAAGTCACGAGCTTTCAAAGCCTAAAAAAGACTCTGTAAGCTATTAGTCAGGAGTTATGCTGGCTAAGTATCATTACAGAGATAATAGAATAAGTGTCAAAATCATTTACACCACAGATTTGAGGGTACCCTTCTAACACAGCTTTCTATGAAATCAAAAATAAACCTTGTAAATACAATAGACATTTCAATTTTTATTATTTTTTATAGGTAGCTCGAGTACCTAGTTTATGCCAGTAAAAATGCACGTGTTTGTGGTAAATTCTCAGTTTTATAAGTCTTTTCTCTAATATAAAAATGAAAAACGATTTGTTATTCATCATAATTCTTATAATCAAATTTCGTTAAAACTCACGCAAGAACTAATCACCAGTTGGCGGTATCAAAAGTCTGTAGGGAAACAAATTATCCGCCTTGACTTAAGAACTAAAGTTTTGCTAACGAACCTAGACATCGCGGTTAATATGACTTCAGTTAGTACCTTATAGACACTTACGAGAATTATTAATATGAAATATGAGAAATAATTGTAGTCGTTCTCTTTTCTTTTCATCAGAAGAGAAAGAGACAGATACATGTTTAGACATAGAAAACCCTAGTTGGCACCTTAGAAATTGAGCCTATTGCAGTTTTTACTGTTGATTATTTACGTTATTAAAGTTTCTTTTACAACAATACTTTCTTCATAATAATATCAAATAAGGTGAGTCAACAAACACTTCCAATATGTCTCACAATTATTTAGAATCAGTAGATAAGTGTAATGAATGTAAACATTCCCAATTTTATGACTCATTTACTTGGCTAATCGAAAATTCGTTAATACTATAATCTACGCCGTATCGACTTACGCACATAGAGTTTATGATTATGCGTACAACACAACACGCTTCTATCACACAGCGAATTGACGGAAACGTTAATATTATACGTCATCCACATTGCAATGTGTCATAAATCGATAATGTAGCTGTAATATTATAACACAATTTCACATGTGGAGGGCGTGAGAGTATTATCAAAGACAAGATAGTGAAACTCAGTTGGTCTCGTCGCGGTGGCGTTTTAAATTAAAAAACATGCAATAACTTAGTTTTTGCCAGGACATGGCCAGTATTACCATTTACCCATTTTACTATCAGGATATAAGATGCAGGTGGGGTTTTGATCCTTATGTCGTTGACATACCACTACTAATACGCATCAAACGTTTTAAATCTACATTCTTCTTGCGTACGGATCAGAGTATAAAAAACCCCCGACACAAAATAATAGATGCACATAAAAATCAAAAAACAAGGTAATATAACTATGGAATTATAGCTAGATACAAAACAGTTGGTTTAAATGGAAACAAAAAAAGCAAAAAATAAAATTGAAATTTTGACCCTACGTAAGTAAGTATACAATTTTTAATACTAATGTTGTCGCGTCAGGAGACCGCACTTATATTAGACTAACTTTGTGTTAAAGTACATAGTTACGTAACATATTATTATAAAGTTTTTGTTTAAGTCCTCAATCCATTACTTAAATAGCTTTGCTTCCCGAACGCGACTCGCGCAAATTTTGGTGGACGGCGCGCAAGGTCTAATATTAGTGCGGTCCTCCGACGCGACAACATTAGTATTAAAAATTATATACCTACTAACTTACGTAGGGTCAAAATTTCAATTTTATTTTTTGCTTTTTTTGTTTCCATTTAAACCAACTGTTTTGTATCTAGCTATAATTCCATAGTTATATAACCTTGTTTTAGGATTTTTATGTGCATCTATTATTTTGTGTCGGGAGTTTTTAAATTTTTAATTTGCTTTTTGTAGAGGACATAAAAAAATGTAATCCGCCATTTTGTTACGTATTCTACTAGTCAAGCCCTTTCATTTGATACCCATATTGTAGAACTTTAAAAAATATATGTAATCCGCCATTTCGTTACGGCGGCCATCTTGGACCAATTTTCATCAAACATAGCTAAGAACACTCCCGACTTATTAATCATTCAAACAAAAAAAAAACTAAATCAAAATCGGTTCATCCGTTCGGGAGCTACGATGCCACAGACAGACACACACACACAGACACGTCAAATTTATAACACCCCGTTCATGCGTTACCGTTCTGTACAAGATTCCTGCTCATACTAATTTGCGTTCAAAATACCTGCCAGGAGTTTTATTTTTTAACTCTTAGCTCGACGAAAGCTATAATATAAGCTATTAATATAATAGTTAATAATATAAGCTATTCCGCTATTCGTTCACAGATGCCGCTGGACTTTATTGTACCGTCCCTTGAGTAGCAAAAATTCTAAGTAAGTTCGGCTAGAGAGTGGACATCGCTCGTTGCGGCTGCAAAGTGTTTCCTATGATTTGGATTCCTTTAAGAAAAGAGTGAATAGGCTGTCTCTAGACAGACATGATCCATCATCGGCCGCATCGTCTCTTACCATCAGGTTTTGCGGTCAACTGTCTGCCTATTAAGTTAAAAAAAAACACAATTATGTATATCAATGTATTGACGTAACCGAATGGTTCGATTTTCGAACGAAACTCTTCGCTCCGACAAATATAACAGATGATATCTCCATCGATTCATAATAGGTAGCTGCAGTTGACACATGGCCTTATAATGATGTCTCGGTTCAGTCCTAAGTATACTTTACCCGCGATTGTCAACATTTCGCCTCTAAGCAAAACGAACACCTTATCGGCTCTCGGAAGTCATTTCCATGGAAATCACAATAAAAAAAATCCAGACTTTCACTTACACGAGTGTCAGTGTAAACAGGCCCTAATAGGGGTGTGAATATAGCCATTAATACCTGCAACTTTTACAAATCATCAAAATGTGAAAAAAAACCGACCAAGTGAGAGTCGGACTCACGCACGAAGGGCTCCGTACCATTATCTACACAACATTAGGCAATATTTTATTATTACTTTATATGAGTGTTGTCTAAACAGGCCTTAAAAGGGGTGTGAATATATCCATCAAAACCTGCAACTATTACGAATCATCAAAATGTAAAAAAAAAACCGGCCAAGTGCGAGTTGGACTTGCCCCCGAAGGGTTCCGTACGTAATCACGTTTGTATGGGAGCCCCCCTTAAGTATTTGATTTATTCTGTTTTCAGTATTTGTTTTTATAGTACCAACATATATTAAACTAGCAGTTCCCCGCGACTTCGCCCGCGCCAAAAGTCGGATTTTTCATACAAATTTTCATTCTCCATTTCACCCCCCTGATGATTTTATATCGCGACAAAAAGTAGCCTATGTCCTTCCCAGTGTCTCAAACTATCTCTGTGCCAAATTTCATTTGATTCGGTCCAGTAGTTTCGGAGCCTATTCGATGCAAATAAACAAACAAACAAACAAATCTTTCCTCTTTATAATATTAGTATAGATACATTATCTGTCATAATTTAAACTATCTTGCTATCACGGTTCAAGAGATGCAGCCTGGTGACAGACAGACAAACAGCGGAGGCATAGTTCCGTTTTTACCCTTTGGGTACGGAACCCTAAAAATAAGATGCTTTATACAAATAAATCTGTTACCTACCTCGATGCCAATGTATAGAGAGCTTACCTTACCTTTACGAAAACTGGTCATTCTGTCACAGAATAAGTACTAGTACTTCGTACAGAAGTATGACTTAGCAATTGTATTCAAAGAAATGTCTACTCAATGTCGTCAACAATATGGCGTAATTTAGTTCGCCTCAGAGTCAAGCACATTTTCGTGTAGACACCTACAAAAATCCATTGCAAGATAATTTCATACTTATTGCTCTGGAATATGATTCATAATACACTAAACCTATTCAGTGACGTAATATCACGCGCGCGATAGGGTTGACTGCTACGAGAAGCTTCTTACGTCATCTAGCGCCTCTTTCTAGTACGTTAATTCATTCTCGTCCAGCCAGCAACGTAGCCGCGCGGCCGCCGGTGAATAAAACGCGCGAGCGTGTCGCTGGCCGGTAGCGACACGCAACTTGTTTTAGCCCCTAAGTAAGGGTCGCCGCGCGTAGGTACGTTTTTGCTACCTACGCGGGGAGATACACAGGAGATACACAGGCCTAAATAAATACCTACCTAATTTCCAGTATTGAACTCCCTTAGAGTGGTGTCAATCATGATGGCATGTATAAGCTTAGATTCGTATTGTTTCAATCTTCAGGCCACAGTTACAAGCTTTATAGTGACACAATGATGCATAAAGTGTTGGTTGAAATAAAACTCAAGTTTCACAGACGCTGTTATTCCTATGCCCTCTTGCCTACAGGATGGGTTGCACTCGCATGTAGCCAAGATATTATTTACAAAAGTAAAGTTATTTAGAAAAGTAACGACGGCATTTATCGCCCGGCGACGTATCTTCGCAAAGGTGACCATCGAAAACATTTTAACTTTAGGCGTTCAATATTAAATTAATGATACTGTGTACTATGATATAAAGAGACACCTTTTAAATGTTTTTTTTAGCTTTAATTATTTTATTTGAAAAAATGCGTGAAATATGTACTTATCTTTTTATGAGAATACATGTTTTTATACCTAGAAAACTTCACTACTCATTCGCGAAGTCATGAGTTCGATCCCCGTGCCCGGCTTGTATCAATGAGTTTCTATAAAACTTAAGTGCAGTCTTTTTCAAAGATATCGCTGCCTAACGGTAAAGCAAACCATTTTGAGTCGTTGTGTGTGTTCTATTCCGTTTTCCCTAATGATTACTTAATGATTACGAACTCGATGAATAAATCTATGTAAGTATCGTATGATATGCCGGCTCGATTCTGGTCATTTTAGAGTTCCGTATCTTATAAGGAAGAAAGAACCCACAAAGGATTACTTTGTTGTCCGTCTGTCTGTCAAGACCCTTTTTCTCACTAACACGTGGAGGTATCAAGTTAAAATTATGTCTTACTAGTGGTTCCCCGCGATTTCGCTCGCAAGAGTTGGATTTTCCATATAAGCTTTCATCCCCCATTTCACCCCCTTTACATTTTTATATCGCGACAAAATGTAGCCTATGTCCTTTCCAGGGTCTCGAACTGTCTCCATACCAAATTTCATCTCAATCGGTTCAGTGGTTTAAGCGTCAAGAGGTAACAGACAGACAGACACACTTTGGCATTTATAATATTATAGTATAGTATGGATGTCTGCGGTCTCTTGACGCTGTGGAAAAGTCTAGCTTTTAAGTGAACGCAATCCAAAGATACTGCCATTTGAGTCGTTTTTTCTATTTCACAGGAGAATCAAAACCTATTACGTAGGGTTAGAATCATGAACTTAAGTAAGAAGGAAGGTCTTACAATACAATTTAAAAAAAAGGCCGTGAACCTCAATTTTGTAGTTACATCTATGAAAAAAAACCATTGTAAGGAATCCTCAGTGCAAGAGTCCGACCCTCAGCCGGTTTTTTCATGTGAAATATCTAATCTTAGATTGCCCAATGAATGCTTATCACTGGAAAATGAAAATAAATATCACACTTATCAAGGTGACTATTGACACCATTGTTTTTAAACAATGTTTAAAAACTGCTGGCTTTTGCATAACATCGTCCCATAAAATGTAGTCTCGTTTATCGGTTCAGTATCGGATGCCGCCACCCCCCTCCCCCCACTCTAGTTGTAACCTTATCGGTCGCTGAAGTCTGTTGTTTGAGTTGAGCACTAGGAAGGGCGGAAATACACAAACGGTGTTATTAAAAAAGTCAGTCTAGGTTTTTAGATTAGGAAACTTCTATTTATATTGCAGTCGAAAGAAGTGATTCGGGAATTAAGCCCGCAGCTTTCGCATACCAGCGGGGCTACCGCTAAACTCGATGCATTCAAGCTACATTGGTTAAGCTTTCAGAAAAGTTTATAGCTTTCATCAGACGGCACCTAACCAAGTAGGTTTTTAGGTATAGCTTTTATAATGGAGGTGCTCGTGGCGCAGTGGCGGCAGTGCTTTGGTAGTGATACCAAAGTTAAGCAACACACGGCGCGGTCGTGATTGGATGGGAGACCATTCCAACCATATAAGTGACGTCCAGGACAAACATCTCCGTACTTCGGAAGGCACGTTAAGCATTTGGTCCCGGCTAATAGCGGTTGAATTAGTCGTTAAGCCTTGTCAGAGGCCTTAGGGCGGCTTGATGAAATCTGACAGTAAGGTTTGTCACTTGCCTTACAGACACCCCTCCACCAATCCGCACAGAGCCCACGTGGTGGAGTTTGGCTCGTACCTCCTCATAGTTGAGGTGAGGCCTTTGCCCAGCAGTGGGATCTATAGGCTATCTTGACTTTACTTTTTATAATAAATATTAAGAAAATGTCAACTCGTATTGCTTTGGTAATAGCACCAGCTTTCAAAATAGGCAGTTAGCTTGTTTTAAATATCAACCCCTTACTAATAATGAATTTGCCACTGCTAAAACACTTGAATAAATTTTAATGTGAGACGGCTATTAGTTTGGAATTTATGTTAAGTAACATGAGCATGACATAGTAGAGACAAACATTTAAATTAGCGAAATTAAATCAAATTTCACAAAAATTAATCGACTGTGTCATCCGGTGGGACTCGAACCCACGTCCCTTCGCTATCCGGGCGAGTGCTCTTACCAACTAAGCTACTATAATTGCTTAAGTTATAAAAATATAAAAGGTTAAGCTGATTTCATCTTAACTGATGGTTAACTATTTGTAAAAATATTTCCATTGGATACATGCGGGTACATTCCCCAAGTATTGATGAAATCGAACGCCGGCTCACTGGCGTAGCAAGCACTTGCAAAAATTCGTCGACTGACTAATGTCCTTCGTAGCTTAGTTGGTAAGAGCACTCGCCCGGATAGCGAAGGGACGTGGGTTCGAGTCCCACCGGATGACACAGTCGATTATTTTTTGTGAAATTTGATTTAATTTCGTAAAAACTTGCAAAATAATTGCTTAAGTTATAAAAATATAAAAAAATAGCCTTCTCATATATATATAGATATATATTTCTTTTTATTTATTAATAAAAATCACAGCTCTTTCTTAATATTAAACTAGACTAACTTGCTAAACTTACAGCCAGAAATGAATTTACATTTTATAAAATTAGATGTAATGTAAGTAATTGTTATTCTATTGTAAAAATCATTATTGTATGATGGCAAGTATTATATATGGTAGTATTACTTAGTATTATATTTAAAACAAATGACTTAGCACAGTAACAATCATAATAAAAGAAGATTGATTAATTTCATTAAATACGAAAAATCATAGTGTAGGTGTTTTCTTCGTTACCACAGTTAAAGTTACCATACTAAGAACACACTTAAACTTAATTACCTAGTCTCACATTAATTAAGTGGCCCTATGCCAGTCACACATTAATTAAAAGAGTACATATCGCTGCTTCGGTGCAACAAAGTCACATCAACTTGTTCTAAAATTTTACAGAAAATGACTTTTAAGATTTTTTAAAATTTCGTTTCCCTATAAAGGCAAAACCCACTTTGGTATGTTTAAAATTGATATGAAATTTTAGTCTTTATTAACGGTGCTTCAACATGGAGTTTTAAGACTTTTTTTTTTGTAAAAACTTAATGAAAATTCAAGAAAAACAAAAAATGCCCTAAATTGTGACTTTGTTGCGTCAGAATTTGAAAAATATTGTAACTTGTACCTTATGTGCATTATAATTAAAAGGTTAGTTTTAAAAAATAAAAACAAGTTTTTTTTGGAAACATTTGTTTATCATGCTACTACTGTTAAAATATACACTAAAAATAAAGTTTTGAAAACGAAATCGAATGTATTAACATTATTTTACGGTTAAAGTGTGAAATTATAGGAAAATCAAACTTCTTAACACTGTGTTTATATTCGCTCTAACCGTTTTATTAGTCTTTTAATAGAGAAATACAGAGTTTAATACCTTACAAACAATATTTAATATTTTTTTAACTTACAATCAAACATGTTTGAAAATTAATTGACTTTTCCAACAAAATAACTAATGATAAAATAAATTATGTTATTGTACTCATTTTAGCAAATGCTAAAAAAGGTTATAAAGTCTGAGTACAACTTAATTACTTAAGCCTTTTTAGCATTTTCTAAAATAAGTACAAAAAAAAATATTACAGGTATGTAAATACCTATGCTTAATTCAGTGATACCTACATCAGTATTTATAACATTTTTTAGCATTTTCTAAAATTAGAATAATAACATATTTGTTTTTATCGGTAAGTAGGTATTTTGTTAGAAATGTCAATTTATTTTCAAACATATTTGATTGTAAGTTTAAAATAATATAACATATTGTTTCTAAGGTATAAAACTATTAAATTAATAATTTAATTAAGCGTACGTACTTATTTACCTATGCTTAATTAAGTTGTACTCAGTTTTTATAACCTTAATACGTTTCGTTTATTTTAAATTTAAGGAATAATAACATTCTTTTAAACTTACACTTATAGCTAATCGAATAGTTGGCAAACAAAAGGGCATTTTCGCCATTACAATAACTTTTAAGGCACTATTATTTGATATCAAAACGAGAATCTTAGATCAACAAAAGCGCTTTTATAATCAATGCCTTTATAGCTCCATTTTTTTTTGAATAGCTAAAAGCAAATTGGAGACAAAAGGTATGATGAGCCCTTGTCTCACCAAAAATTTGTAGTAAAATTGGTCATAAGTACCTTTAAGCGTATGTTGCTCCACAACACGAAAGCGGCGCGCGGGCGCAGGGGTCAATACTGACCAATCAGCCTTTGTTGACCCACGAGTTACAATAAAAAGCACTGTGGCCACCACAGAACAGAAAAAACGAGTAGAAATAGCATCCTCGCCTATTAGTATGAAAACCAGTGTAACCAAACTAACACATTTGTAAGAATATCACATTATGATCCACACAAAAAATATTGAGTTGTAATTGGTAATTTTTAGCGACGACGAAAGAGCTTAAAACACAAATTCGATTGAATGAGTTCCATCTTTATTACTAAGCTAATAAGATCCTAAGTTGGGATTTCCTGATTCTAATGTGCTTTTATATTTTGTTATTCTACTCCCTACTAGATGTCCCTTTTTTGACATGCTTTTCCCTATTACGATGCATTAAGGTCCATAATTGTGGCTGCCGCTCCTATTCCTTGCTTTTAAGTATCAAATAGTTTTGCCACCCAACGCCAGATGGAGACACAAACTAGAGAAGTTTCCTGTCCAAATTAAGGATGGGGTATACACTATAAACTGAACAAAAAGTATCGATCTAGCTAGATATCAAATTTTGTCCCGAAAATAAAATGTATGCCCACATAGGCATACTTATATATTTATGCTTACCCTATACTCGTATCATCTTTATGTTTATAAAACGAAGTAATGTTCGTTACACGAGTTATTACTCTAATTAAACTAAAACTTTTGCAATGATTTTGATTTGTTAGATCAGTCTTCGCCCCGATTATCACATAAAAACTAGGTTTACGGGGTGAAAATATATTGTATGAGAATTAGACATATGCGCGGAGAAAGGAATACGAAATAAATGTAGGTTCTTCTTACTTATTATTTCGTTATATAAAACAAAATCGTGGCCGTGTTAGTTACACCAGATATTAATCAAAATTTACAAACTTTTTTATGACTGAGGTTGGTCTCCGCCTCGATTGTCAAAAAAAACTAGGATTATAAGGTGTAAATGGAAAGTGAAAATAAGAATGAGAATCCGAAATTTGCACGGACGAAGAAATTGCTGATGTGAGTGTAAATAAGTATTGTTAACCCCCGACGTAAAAACGAGAGCGTGGTGTGTTATAAGTTTGACGTGTCTGTCTGTTTGTAGCATCGTAGTTCCCGAACGGACGGAGCGATTTTGATTTTTTTTATTTGTTTGAAAGATCATTATTCGAGAGTGTTTTTTACAACTCCCTCAATATGGGTATCAAATGAAAAGGCACGTCTAGTAAAATACTATACGATATAATTAATTTCAAAGAAGCCGCAATGGCCGCCATCACAATGCATTTTTTTCACAACTCCTTCAGTTTCATTATGAAAGGCTTCATAAGTAAGGTGCAATATAAAAAAGTCGGTTCAGGCGAATAAAAAAATTATATTATAAATTTTTAAAAACCGACAACGCAACAAAGAACCTTCGACGCGACATTATAACGCCCAACCTTATCGTGTCGTATTATTTTTGACTTTTTAAATGTTTGCTTTTTATGTCAGACAGACGGACATGACAAAACTATAAGGTTATAGTTTTGTCATGTCCGTTCTGTCTGTCTGTCTGTCCGAGGTTTTGCTAAGAGACCGTTAGTACTAGAAAGCTGGTATTTTGTATGTAAACCAATTACGACGACAAAGTAATGAAGTAAATTCTTTTAGGGTGTGAAGTGTGGAGTATCTTTGAGTAGGTATTTGAAAATGAATTGGGGGTTTCTAAAACAATTTTTCGATTTATTGCTACATTTACGAAATATTAAACGTTGAAGTGCAACTTTTTGGTCCAGTAGGACGTCCTAAAAAGTTTTAAAAAATCATGATGATAGTGCATTTAATAACCTTTAAAGGAAAACTATAGCAATTAAGATAACTTTATTAATTTAGCAGTAATATTCGTAGAATTTGTGTGTTGGATAATTTTGTACTAAATTCAAAATCCTTAAATTCTCTAAAGTGACTAAGACGAAGTAGATAACGTCGATAGGAAACTCTTAATACGTGAGTCCGATTCGCACTTGGCCAGTTTTTTATTATTACGGATTTACGGATCACAATTTATAATTAAAAAAATAAGCTGATGACACGTAGCGAATCCTTTGATAAATGAATTAGTTACCTAGCAGTAAAGTAATCCGTGAATTGTGTTGAAAGTAGTAAGTAGTATGAAAATAGTTCCAATTTCGTTTAAAATAAACTTATCGATATTTTAACGTTAAAATATCGCATCCCTAAATGAGTAACGTGTGGAATTAATACGGAATTAGGTAACGGTACAAAATGTAGTTTAGACCTTATCACCATTGTGGTGGATTGGTTTTAGCTTGTAATTTTAGCGGATTGCTTTCAAGTGCAAATTTTCCAATTTCTATTAAAATAACGTGATAAATTACTTAATTATGGTATGTCACTCCAATTTTTGATAATTTTTTTGTTTTACTGTGGTTATTCCGCTGTAAAATTGTACAATTTAGCGTTTTTTAAGATTTTCGTCAATGCTTGAAGGCGTCAGCATCCTGTCGCGACTGTCGCCGACTAAAGCGCGTGAATGGGGGCGGGGACATCACATGCGCTAAGCTCATTGCATTTGAGATACGCGGATCACGCCCACTTACGATTTCTACACGTTTTTTCTGTTCTGTGGTGGCCACAAAGGCACTAGCGCCATCTAGAAGAAACTTGCGGTACTTTGACGGTTGTCTTTGTTTCCCCGAATAGAGGCATGGTTTTGGAACAATTTGGCATGTTCAACTCTATATTGAAATTTTAGGTAGTTAAGACTTTGTTGAGGTTTGAGGAGGTGCTTGTGGCGCAGCGGCGGCAGCGCTTTGGTAGTGATACCAAAAGTTAAGCAACCCACGGCGCGGTCGTGATTGGATGGGTGACCATTCCGACCATTTAAGTGACGTCCATGACAAGCATCTCCGTGCTTCGAAAGGCACGTTAAGCAGTTGGTCCCGGCTAATATCTGTGGTATTAGTCGTTAAGCCTAGTCAGAGGCCCTAGGGCGGCTTGATAACTTCTGACAGTAAGGTTTGTCACTTGCCTTACATACACCCCTCCACCAATCCGCACTGAGCCCGCGTGGTGAAGTATGGCTCGTTCCTCCTCATAGTTGAGGTGAGGCCTTTTCCCAGCAGTGGGATCTAATAGGCTGACTTATAAGACTTTGTTGCACCGAAGCAGCGATATGCCCAATTTATTATGACACCAAATTAAGTTTAGAGAAAAGACTAATTGTATGTCATATTTCTTTATAATGTTACCTTATAATATAATAATATTCTCTATCATTTACAGGGACAATATAAAGGATAATCTTGCCCTTGCCTTGTTGACTGCCTCGTTGCGCCAGTGTGGCAAGGTCCTTATTTGTAGAAATAGTCACACAAAGGTAACATACTATCTGGAAAATATTAGATCTTTTACTTGTACTTAATTTAACGACAGACAGGTGACATGACATAATTGAGACTAACATTTCAAATTGCTGTCTCATATTTAAATAAGGCACACACATTGGAGGAACAGTTTTCCAACAAGGCGGAAAACTTACGTTCGCTCGCCATAAAAAAAAAAACCGGCCAAGTGCGAGTCGGACTCGCGCGCGAAGGGTTCCGTACCATTAAAACATTAGACAGTATAGGCAAAAAAAAGTATATATATTTTTTTATTTATAATTTCAAAAGTATTCATCACAAGATACCTAAAACATGTTTAAATAAGAGTTTCCGCGCCTGTTTTTTTACGTAAGTGATTACATATATGGGGAGGTACCCTTAAAAAGAGGTAATTTTAATTTTTTGTATTTTAAAAAATGAGATCTATATGCGAAGTATCCTCGAATGTATCTCATGTAACTTGGACATGCAAATCAGTCCATAAACGTAGAAGATATTCTACTGTGACAGACTAGGACGGACGGACTGAACGATCTTATAAGGGTTCCTTGTCGGACTACGGAACCCTAAAAACAAGAAGGATTTATACACGTGTTACAGAAGTGTCAAAATTATTATTAGTAAGGCGGTATTCACGTGTAATGTAGGTAGTAATAAAACATTTATTTCAAACAATAGAGGTGCATAGTAGGTCATGATGTGACTAACCTGCAGTTAGAACATTATATTTTAAAATTACTGGACACTGGCACATAGATTACTCATATTTACGTTTATGGTGTAAATAATTTTCAGCGGCAGTAAATAATAGTGATAGTGTTTATCAAATGAGAATACTCGAGTGTAGATAAGCTTATAATTCGTGTTTTTATCGTCATTTATGACTTTTATCGTAAAGCTATAAAGTTCAGATAATATTGTTTTCTATACAAGATGAAAGTATAGATAGACTGGTACTGAAGCCACTATAGCAAATCCGCATATAGAGAAAGTATTTTGCTAATTATTGTACCTTAGTTTCCCTAACTAAAGTATTTAGATTGGGAGATATGTTAATTTCACTTTGACATTCAAAATTTTTTTAAGTAGGTACCTATATGTTACTATTTTATATTTGTTGGTAGCAAAGCATTTGTAATAAGGTAGAACTTTCCTCAAACATGATAAAAAATAAGATATTACACTAAAATAAAACATATATTTATTTGTTCTAATAATTAGCAAATGACCTCACGTAAATACGAATTTGCTGGCGGCTCGATCCCATTCACCCCTATATAAATATTGCCTGCCTTGCCTGACTGCCTCGTTGGTCTAGTGGTCAGCACGCTATCCACTAAATTTAAAGAACCGAGTACAAATTATACGGTCTTGCGCCTAATCAAGGGTATACGATTCTATGATCATCGTACCTTGTCCTGTGTAGTAAAACCACCCTCTTGGGTCTTTTTATCATTTAAATTATTAATAAAATAACTCGCAGCTAAAATGCAAGTTAGCAATTGATTTCATTTGAAAGGTTATTTCTTAAACAAGAAGTTAATGGAGATAAATTATCATTAAAAAAATGGTTTGGTTTGGTTGGTTTTAAGTCCGCATAATAATAACAAAAGTAATTTTCGCTATGTATTTATTTAGAAAACACGTATAAAATTAGAAAGTAAAGTATTTACAAAAAACATATTTACATTCCTTAAATATTTACATAATATTTTGTGAGAACAATCCTAAACAAACAAAGGCAGTGATATTAATCTAACTAAAACAATGGCTTTTAAACTTTAATTCATTTTACATTCATACATTAATTAAGTAAAGGATAAATAGTAGGTACAAAAACAGATACCCTTTTATGAAATAACTATGAGCAGTCATTAAATCAAAAAGGGAAAATACAACATAGAGCTCGATTCCAATAAGCGCTGCCTAAGATTAAATTTTAGTTCAGTCTTTCTCTTTCTCTGCCAAACAAACGAAAAGAGACAGACTATTAAAATTTAGAAACGTCAGACTAAACGAATTTGGATACTGATATAAAAGTCAACCCGTATGATGAGCCTATGCTGGATCTTCTCGTTTCATTAATATAAGTACATAAGTAGTGGAAAAATATCACAACAAGTAAGATTATTTAATTAGGTATTTCAAGAGATAAATGATGACGTGTCCATAATGACCTGCTTCTATCCAAGGTCTTATTATAGTCCATGATAGATCGGTATTATCTATTTCATCATATGTATATTTTGGGCAACCTTTTGAATGTCGCGGGGCAAGTTTGAGGGTACAAAAAAATTTGCGAGCTGTTGGTAGATGATTGGTTACAATGCAAAAACGGGTTAATACTCATATCTTGTATACAATGTGTCCCATCACCGATGTCGGAGCCTTCAAGAAGTGATAGATGAACTGGATCATTTTTCTCTATTACAAGAACCTCGAAAACAGACCAAAAAATATTACCTTTCCATACAAATGTACTCGTACCTAGCCGATTCACTAAATAGTATGGGGAAGTGAAAAAATAATTTGGGATTTCAAAGTTGATCCTATAAAGAAAGTGGTAGCAATTTTGCTTCTTAGTCACCACATGAAGGCTCTGACACCGGTGCCGGGACACATTGTATACGTATTAACAGATTTTCACATTGTAACTTTTTTAAGGACGCATTTGCGTTCTTTCAGGGGGTGATTCTGTTGCTTAATTACAACAACTTTTGATAATGGACCAACATCGAAAATTCAACAACAACCATCGAAAAGTTTTTTTAAAGAATAAATCGATGTTTTGTGGGAGGTGTTAATTTAGGTAAATGTATTTAGACTCTTATAGCAGTTAAGACAAACTAAATAAGAATCATCTGATGAGCTAAATACTTAGGTTTTTGAAATACCAGATGCTGATAAAGAAGTTTGTAATACAGAACTGAAAATTAGGTTTATAACGACAATGCAAGGTCTCTATATCAAGAGTAAAAATCTTATATAAATACGCAATGAATACTACTTTAATACAAAATATTGTTTTACCGGATAAATACTGGAACAATCTAAAGATATATTGGATCTTTATTATTTTACATTTAAGAAAGTAAGTTTTAATATGGAGGGAAAAGGTCAATAAAAAGGTCTAAATCACTAGAGGTCCAGGGCCCGTAGCCAAATGGCAAGCTTTCTGGAGATAACTTCGCTATCGCCAACGAAATGTCAAAATATGTATGCAAAAGTCACGTGTTGTTTCGATGGCTTATGTCAGTTTCATACATTTTATTAGCGATAGCGAACTTCGCTTGAGAATAAAATGCCACTTGGCTACGGGCCTAGGGGCCCAATTCTCACGCCTTCGATATCATGTCACATGTGATTATGGCGGTTATCACAAAATGTGATATTATCCAATATTTTGATATATACACAATACGGATTATGTAAATTTTGTGATATCTGCTGCTTTTTCGATAAATATCGTATGCGACCTAATATCGAAGGCGTGAGAATAGGTTCTCTGGGGTTGGGTGTGATGATAAGATTAAGAACTTATTCATCATCATCAAAATCAGCCGCAGGACGTCCACTGCTGAACACAATCATACCTCTCCCATTGACGAAGATAAAATTAGACACAATCTTTTTCTTACAAAATTTGTTTTTCTTACTTCCCCTTATCCATAGTATTGAGGACCATGATAGTACTGATCAGCTCGCCTATCAATTATGACGAGGTTCGCATTCTTGGCCGGGGACCCATGGTGCCACACCCACTTTTTGCCCGCCGCGCCCCCTTCCTTGTGGTGTTTGCCTTGGATGCGTTTGCCGTGGCTATCGTACCCTTCCGCTTGGCGGTGACCCTGGAACAAAAAAAGAACTTAATGATATTATCTTACCAAAGAATCCTTCGACGATCTCAATAGAGATCTGTTGGGAAATCTAACTTCTTTAGCAATAGAGTAAACGAGGCATGGAACAAATTGCCAGCATAAGTGGTATCAGCAGATACTACGAACCAATTTAAAAACTGACTTGACAAACATATACAGGAACTAGCAGTTCCCGCGACTTCGCCCGGGCCAAAAGTCGGATTTTCCATACAAATTTTCATCCCCCATTTCACCCCCCAGATGATTTTATATCGCGACAAAAAAAAGCCTATGTCCTTCCCAGTGTCTCAAACTATCTCTGTGCCAAATTTCATTTGATTTAGTCCAGTAGTTTCGGAGCCTATTCGATGCAAATAAACAAACAAATCTTTCCTCTTTATAATATTAGTATAGAAGAAATGCTAAGCTAAGATAGTGAGATGCAGCTAAAAGAAATACGAATATGTTAAACCTACTATTTTGTTTTGAAAAATGACATTTAATGTTTTACTGTATAGCACGTGACCAATAAAGAGGGGGTTTACTTTCTTGACATGTGGCTAACATTTTAATCTTTATCGGTCACAATAAAGATGAAAAAATATATATTTGTCGATTTATTAGCACGATAATAGGTATCTTATCTCAATCTTTTATGACTTCAATCCTTACTAACAGTAAGATTATTAACTGGAGTACAATCACAGACACGCAAACCTATTAGCACTAAAGTTTTAGTAATCATTAGCCGAAACACAAAAAAACCCTCTTGTTGGATACAAATATTTCAGTCTATTAAAGTTATTTCAGAATTAAGACTAGCTAAAATTTTACAATACTTATGCCTTAGTGAGACGCACCTGCGCAAGTCCGGATTAGCTAATCCCGACTGGCGCAAGTGGGCCTTAAAGTAATTTTAGCTTAGCTAGAGTTTTACAATACCGGGAGTAATCGGTAACTGTCCACAAGGAATTATTCCATAGCTAATTATAGATATATGTGTTACCTATTTAACTAAAATGACATCAAATTCAAAGTCAAAGTCAAAAATAATTTATTCAATTTAGGACAGAAAATGCCATTTATGAACGTCAAAAATTAAAAAAAACAGTAATATTGGCCCTTAGGGGGCCCGAACATGTCTCCTTATCTTTTGGGCCCTACTAGTGCTTCGAGACAAGACACAGACAATCAGGCAAGTGCTGAGAAGAAGCACCGGAACAAACTCAGTCACCACTAGCTGCCATAAAAAAGTGAAAAAAGTTACAATAAAATGGTAGGTACATCAGTTTGGTGCAGGCTGGACTGTCCATACATTCTCGTCATCAAGATAGTCTTGAATTTTATAATACCCTTTAGACATGCGACATCAAAAAATTGTAAAAAATAACACGAGGAATATCCATAATTTTGACATTACACATCTTGTGTGAAGTGTAGGTGTGTATTCATTTATAGTGGTAAAGTAATCAATCACACGTGCATCTATACTTGAAAATCATCACAATCATATACCGACGACTCTGTCTACAACACCGTCTGGCTTAGTCTAAAGACAAGAGCATATCCATTCAGATTTAAAAAAAAATACGTTATATCATACCAAATTATTAAGATGACAAAATAAATGAGAATACTACAACACTAACAATAAGAAAACTAAACCTTACTAATTACTAATCAAACGTATGAGAGTGTTTAATGTAAAAAAATATAGATATTTCTCGTTTTTCTTTCAACAAGTTATTAATAAAATTTTATTCAATAGCTAACATATTTTCAATATCAGTAAGTTTTTTGATATCTATGATAGCAGTAATAGCAATCTCTCTATTGTGGTAATAGTCACGAAATAACCGTTTGTGCACACTTACCCCGTTATTAATAATTTGACATTGCTATAATATTTGATTAAAAATATTAGACGGCTAGTTTGGAATTAATGTGTAATGACAGATAGATGACATGACATAGTCACAGAATAAGTACTAGTACTCCGCACAGAAGTATGACTTTGCAATAAAATTCAAAGAAATAATTACTCATTGTCCACGATATGGTGTAATTCAGTTCGCCTCAGACTCAAGAACATTTTCGTGTAGGCACCTACAAAAATACATTGCAAGATAGGTAATTTCATTCTTATAACTCTGGAATATGATTCATAATACACTAAACCTATTCAGTGACGTACTATTACGCAATGCGATAGGGTTGACTGCCACAAGAAGCTACTTACGCCATCTAGCGCATCTTTCTAGGACTTTATTCATGCTCCTCCAACCAGCAACCTAGTGTCGCGCACCGCCGGTGTATAAAACGCGGGAGCGTGTCGCTGCCGGCTAGCGACACCCAACTTGTTTAGGCCCTTACCTAGGGGTCGCCGCGCGTAGGTACGTTCTTGCTACCTACGCGGGAAGATACACAGGCCTGACATAGTATACAGATAAATATTTCCCGTCTCATATTTATTCAAATGTTATAGCAATGTCAAAATCATGATTTCACATTGTATATTTACGCATATTATAACGTATACCACATAGTGTGTGATTTATGCTACAATGTGAGAAAGTTATGAAATATAAAATGTATTAAGTAACAAAATAGGTTTGAAAGGCTATAACCAGTTTATCCTTCATATTGGAAAAATTGCCTTTTCCACAAAACCAATATAAACCTCATTTCCAGTAAAACCTATTCAAATAGCCATCACTAAAACTAATAAACGAGCCAAATATACTTTACCGAATATTACCTTCTATTTTCCCTGTGTCGAAAATTTTGGATGTCTTAAATTTAAAAGAAAATATGGACATTATGGAAATGCAGCAGTTAAGGCTCCGTTGCACCGACAAAACCAAAAATCTGCCAGTCTCCACACAAAAAAATATTAATTTCAATAAAAATAAAGATTTTTTGTATACCTTGCTGAGAAATCAAGTTAAGCGATGTTTCGGGAAGCAGGTTACATGGATCGGCGCTCTAACTAGAGTTGCAGCACGACTAGTAGGAGGCTCTACATTAAAAAGTCTGTTCAAAGTACCAGTCAACAGTGGCAAAATGTAGAGTTCTAGTTCGTGTATTTGTTTACAAGAAAGTTATTCCTGTTCCAGCGCCCCACGCTTTTACAATCAAATATTATAATTAAAAGCACATAGTTTACACTTCAGCCCAGAAATAGAGGTAACTTGAACGATCCGTAATTTATTTTTGACTTTTTACGTGCACCTATAAAAGCGTGTTTTTTAAACTATTAATTTATTTTATACTTTTTAGTCTTTGCTAATGGCATATCCTTTCTAACAAGTCCAAACACGGCTATAATACGATCATCCATCATGAAGTTCCAGTTCATATCTTCCGGCTCCATCATCAGATCAGCTCGACAGTACCATGTTATTGTATTGTCATCAAAATCACATACAACTGCCAATTCTCATAACGCTACGATCTTTAGAAGATGGTTAAATTAGTGTTCTTAGATTTGATTATATAGTTACATACATACAGGTCGACCTAATAAAAGCGTGTTAAAAATATACATTAATTTACCTTGTTGATTTTAGATTGGCCCCCTTTTTGGAAGTGGCCCGACTCCCCTTTGTCATGGTGGATGTGCCCGGCTTTGAGATTGCCTTTCTTGAAGTTACCGCCCTGAAAAAAACATAGTTATTTTGTTATTAACATAATAATAATATTTAACCCGAATTTATATGGCAGCCAATCTTAACAGATTTCAACTAAGCTGGAAAAGTGTATAGTGCACAATTCTTTTGCAAGGAGGCTATCAGACTTCGCGATATTAAGACAGTTTTTCTGAGACGGTCTATTCCCAATCTCGCTCTTGGATACTGTGAAAGAGCGAGATGGGGCAGACAGACTTACAGGCTAACTCTTATTACACTACGCTTAGTCTTAGTAAGACTGTCTGAATATCGCGTAGTCAAATACCCCTAAGTAACTCACACATCCTCATTTGTGAGTTACTTAGGGGTATCGTATCGTATAGGGGGATCGTAAACAGGGTTATTGAAAAACATTATTATCCTCTTTTATCCTAGGTAGTCAAATACAAAAATTTTCTCTATGGGATCAACATCGAAATCTCAAAAAAAAACATCAGTGTTTCCATACAAATATCACGTAATTGAATTGAAGCAGAAATTTTTTTTCGTGTAAATTATTGTTTTTTTTTTAAGTGATCAGCATTCACTTTGCAATATACATTTATCATTGTTGGGAGTTTAATCCCAATTACATTGATGAAAGCATCTCGGCATAACAGCGTTAAGAAGCACTTGAAAATTTCGACAGGCATTGCCAACGCCAGGGTGGCCAAGAGGTTAGGCAATCGCCTGGTACCTATGCGAGGAAAGCGGGTTCTCGATTCCCGCCTCTGGAGATCATTTTTTCAAGTGCAATATACTTTAATGTTCGATTTTCATACGATTTTTACACACCTATCAGCAAGCATTCCCCCAATTTGGATTATCGCGATTTGGTAATCGCAATTTGACACATGATTCAACAATTTTTTTATAATTTCAAAATCTAAGCAGCTTACTGCGTTCTGTCGGCGAGTGGGAGTGCCAGAACCTTCTAAGTGAACTCGCTCCACCGTCGACTCTGTCTCCGTCACGTCTGGCTTAGTCAAGAGTCAAGAGTTTGCTCTTGACTCTTGACTTTAAATTAAAAAAAGACTGAGAAGTTTGAAGAACAAAGAAAGTTTGAATTCTTTTATTTGTTTCCTGTAAGAAATACCTATAGCAATTTGAAAGCAATTGAGTTAGACGGTAGGCAGTCGCGTGCGATTCATGTTTCTAAGTGTGCGATTGCTGATCCTGATTATAAGTGTGCGTTTGTCATGTGTTATTTATAAGGTAACATACTTTATGATATATAGATACTTATAGCACGTTTCAGCCATTTCAGTTATCCAGTAATTGATATCGAAGTGTGGACTATGTTTAAGTTTCGATTTTGTAAGGAGTAGTAAACAATTGGATTAATATACTGGAATATAGATATATGCCAATGTAATAATTCATATAATATTCTTCTCATACAATTTGCTTTGTTATTAACCTAAGCTAGATGAGAACAAAGTTGAAAAGAAAATGATTTCACCCTACAAAATTGCTTTCATAATAAGCAGTAAGGTTCATTATCCTGGAACATAGCATTATGAAAGTAAATATTTTTTCATAACGCTAATCCGAGTTTAAAACTTAACTACAGCTAAGCGAATCCAATTAACTGCAGCCGTAAACATGGCTAAGTCAGTCAAAGATAAAACTAAGTGCTAGGGCGATATCTTAAGTGAGATCTAAGTTAATGGTGTTCTTATTAAAGCATCAGTTTATCTTCTTTTTAAAAATAAAGCACATTTGTTCGTTAATTCTTTATGTGCTTTACACAATAACATTTATTGCAACTTATGTAATATTATATCTTATGTAATTGATATAAGTATTTAACCTAGTCAGAGGCCCTAGGACGGCTTGATAACATCTGACAGTAAGGTTGGTCACTTGCCTTACAGACACCCCTCCACCAATCCGCACTGAGCCCGCGTGGTGGAGTATGGCTCGTACCTCCTCATAGTTGAGATGAGGCCATTGCCCAGAAGTGAGATATTTATAGGCTAACTTTACTTTTACTTATGTAATCCATCTATACTAATATTGTTAATGCGAAAGTGTAACTTCTTTATGTTATAGACTTGATCTTTTTTGGCATTGAATGAAGTTTGCGCTTTGAGTTAGCATAATATACGTAAGTGTTATAATTATTTTTATAACTTAAGCAATTATTTTGCAAGTTTTTACGAAATCAAATTGAATTTCGGACTCGAACCCACGTCTCTTCTCACCACACCGTCCCACCGGATGACACAGTCAATTAATTTTTGTGAGCGAAATTCAATGCGAAAGTGTATCCATTTGTCTGCCTGTTTCTTCTTGACACTTAAACCTAATGTACCTAATATAAGAAAGAAGAATAGGGAATGATATAGGTAGGCGCTCTTAGTCGCGATATAAAAACATTAGGGGGTGAAAGGGGGATCAAAGACTGCAGGAAGGTCGCGCAAGAACTTGTCGGACTACAGTGTGACCACAGCATAAATAACTTGTATCTATGTTTTTTCAGACGTTGATTGATTCAGTTACTGTCACTGACATTGTATTTAAAAAATAGGTAGACCTGTTATTATATTTGATGCGCCCAGTACACGTTCTTTTACGTGACAAATGTCATGTGAGTACGAAATTTAAATGAAACATTGAGCAAATTGCTCAATTTGAGCCAATCAATTTCCGCGCCCTAATGACTCATCTACCTCTCTTTAATGCACTATCATTGGTTACTGTTGTATTTATAAATAATAAATGTTGGAACCATTCACCGACACTTGTACTATTGTACAAATTGGATTCAGTTACAGTCTCATTTGAGCCGTGAAATCTTCTCTCGAATGCAAATCGATTCCGCCATTAGATACTGAATGTCATGGTGCAATTTTAATTTGCATGAATCTACCATGTTTAGAATCGATTTAATGCAACGTGGGGTGAAGGTCCCTCTAAATCGTTGCTGAAAACATCGAAAGTTCGAAATGTTTGTCGAAATCGATTTGCACTTTTGTAATATATTTTCAAGCAAATTTAATAATTGTAGTAAATAAGAAAAAAGTAATAATTTAATTATGCTCGATAGTTATGTATGCAAAACGGTAAAAAAAAAACATCGTAAAGGAACATACACACTAAAGGTTGAGTGTTTGTTGGCTGTGTGGGATGGATAAAGCAATTGCTAACCACTCCATTAAAATTTACAAGAAAGTCGTTGTGTTTGTTTCAATCCATATAATGATTACAAGCATTGCAGGGTATCATATCTTATTTATGTTAAATATCTTGTAGATCTACACTTGTAATATTCTACTATATACTTGTAATATACTTCAAGCCTAGACTTTTTCGTAAAGATGAGATATTAACTCGAAAAAGTGGCTACATAAGGTGGGAATCGATCTCGCGTTTCTTGGATACCGGGAGATTGTCTAGCCACTCAGCCACCCAGGTGTTGGTAAGGCTTGTAGCAATATTCAAGCACTACTGAAGCTATTTGTGAAATCTCTTGTATGACGGCGAATGCGTCATAATTTTCAGGCAACATATTAAATGTGACGTTAATTCTATCGTTTGCCTTCTGTGACGAGTGGGTAGGGGAACTCGTTGCGGTTCCGTGCAGTGCAGTGCAGTCAATCAAGTGACTAAAGTGTTCTTTAACGTGTGTCATGCAGCGTTTCATCAATGTTATTCGGATTACACCCTTAACACTCGAAAGAGATACTATCGTAATTATAAAACAATCGAAAATTTCGTAAAATATCCAGGGCTTAAATTTAAAAATAACTTACCGCTTTGTGTTCCCTGTCGTTATGGTAGCCGCCATGCTTTTCTTCTTCGGCGGAATCCCCTTCTTCTTCGAAGAACTCCACTTTCTTTTCGTATTCCTCTTTTTTGTGGATATCATGGCTGCCTTTGGTGCTGTGCCCTTTGGAATGCTTGCCCGATTCCTCATACTGGAAACAAGGATTTAGAGCAACGTGGTTTCGGTTTTAAAATCGTGTGTTTTTGCTATAATTGAAACTTTTTTGAAATCGACTTTGTAATTTGTATAATCAGAGATATTTTCAAGCGTTCTTTAAAAACGGAATGGTAATAAAAAACAACGGCCATCCTTTCTAATTCATATAAAATCTCTAACTAATAGTCAGGTGCCTACTCTTTTTTCACGTCAATTATCGTATGATTTTAAGTTACTTTTGACATTAATTAGATTATAAGTCAGTCAGTACCCTTATCAGTCAAAAAGAGCCGTCATTTCTTGTCAGCTCATTTACTTAAATCTGCATACAATTACAAGTCACGAATTAAAAAAAAAAAATTGTGATAAGTAGACACGTTATTTTCCGTTACTTCATTCGCCTATCTGCTATTTGAGTGAGGTGGAAAAATATTTTTAAATAGGTTTGTTTACTACTACTGTTTAAGTCATCATTCCCCGCCACCTTAGCATTATACTAATTGTCCTCGAATAACCAAATCAAAGTCATTACAGGTACAATCAGATGTCAAGTCACGTCTTAAATTAAGTATGTACTTACTCTCTTGGCTCTAAAAAAGTAATGTTCTGTATGTATGAAGAAAACAAAGTCAGTTTGTACCTTTAGTCGTAAAGTCACGTCATCATTACCCTGGCGTGTTTTTCCATATTCCTAGTGATGCCTCGTTGGTCTAGTGGTCAGCACGCTGGATACTATCCACGAGGTCCCGGGTTCGAAACCCGGGTCGGGCCGAAAGTATTGGGTTTTTCTGTCTTGAAATAACTCAAACACAGCTCCGGAGTCAGGAAGTTGGTGGTGTTAACACTCCCGTGCCTCGGAAAACACGTTAAGCCGTTGGTCCTGCGCTTGATCTCTCTACGGTCATGTCGGACTGCCGTCTCACCGAATTATGAGAGTGAAGGAACAGAGAGTGCACCTGTGTAATGCGGCACACACTTGTGCACTATACCTCCGCACAGTCGGCTAATCTCTGTTGAGATTGTAGTCGAAATTCGGCTAGGAGAGGACATTCCTAGTGGTAGTCATGGTTAGTCCAACAATGCCTACCTTGGCATTAATATGAGTCATTGTCTTTCAACACTATGTCATTTTCAATATGTACTGTGGGCCCCGCATCAACTTACCCAAATCTATCAAAATATCTTAAATTATATTGAGCTCTATGAGATCAACATAGGGTTGAAATAAGGTTGCGGATATTTGACAGATCAGGTTAGGTTGTAACAATATCGCTTTTAAATTACCTTTGGTAATTCCGTTGTATTCGTCGTCGTATGTCGTTTGTCAGTTGGCTTGGTCGAGTAGTACGCAATAGGAACGTTGATTTTGACAATATTAAAACATTCCAGGCACATTAGTGGTATGTCAACGACATACGGGTAGAAACCCGGATTTTAATCTTTAATTCAGTAAGCAATTTTGGGAGATAGTCTTCAAGTGTAGTTCTCCTCAACATTCGACTCACATCACTTCCCTCAACATTTGACTCATGTCAATCCTCTCATTACCTTGGCGTGCTTCTTGCCATGCTCTTCATGGTGGTGGTCACCGAAGTGTCCGGACTCTTCGTGGTGGTGCTTGTCGTGTCCTCCCTTGTCCTCGTACTTGCCAAGGTGGTCTTCTTTGTCGTGGTGGCCCTTAGCGGTTTTTGCATCCTTGTGTACTCCCTGTGAAATGAGGTAAAAGTTACACCACAAAAAAGTTGGTTTAGCCTGAACTACGACCTAGATCTTGCTGAAACTTCTATAAGATATTGATTAAACAACTAAGCTATTAATTTTATTTATTTTTATAACTTTTTACGAAATTATATCAAATTTCGTTCGCAAAAATTAATTGACTGTGTGTGTGTGTGTCCCATCGGAAGACACAGTCGATTAGTTTTTGTGAGCGAAATTTGATATTAATTTTAATTTTTACTAGTCCCGCGGGCGGAAATAGTTCTCTGAATACATTTAAAGAAAATACGTTTCTTTTTTTATAGAAATAGAGGTAAATACATATATGCTTCGAGATCTGAAATGTTGCTATCCTGCGCTTAAACTACTACGAACACGAAACAATTCCTATACAAAATATGTCGAATAATATTATTAGCCCTAGCTGATTTAGAAATTAAACATAGGTATGTTGATGAGCCCGATCCTAAATGGTATTAAAAGGCTTTTATTTTGTTTAAATTGTCTAGAGTGAGCATTTTCTTTATTTACAGTTTTATATAAAACACTAAGTTATAATCGATTAGTTTGTAAATTACTGCTTCTTAGTTACATGAAAACTATTTTATTATACAACTAGTAACAGTATTAGGCTTACAACAAATGTAACTACAAAATCAATATTAGATTAATTATTTTATTCTAATCATCCATGTATTTCAATGTCATACGATAAGACGGACAGCGAGATTTTTTTTTGACTGTCCTCCACCCTAATGTCGTCTGGAAGATATTGTTTAACAATAAGACTGCCTAAAATGTTCATCTCTATGAAGATTAAATAAATGTTTAGATGCAATAATGAGTATCTATTTTTAACCATTTTTATAACCCACGCCATGTTATCCATACCTGTGTAAAGGACATTTGAAAAAAACAGACTTGGAGCTAATAAAAGTTCCGAAATATATTTGGACTACGCAAAAATGTATTTGCCGGATTAGGGCTGTCATCGTCAGCTGTAGTCGCTTATCAAAGCACCTGGGTCCTTGACAAGTGTACAATCGTCCACTGTTTAATTGACTTGCCAATTTGAGGATCAGCCCTTACCATAGTATTATATTTTTCATCGTAATTAAATATACGGTTAAAATGAAATGGATAGGGTCCATTTCATTTTAACAGTATATTTAATTATGTCATGGGGTTAGTAAAAATGTTCACGAGAAACCAACAATCCTCATGGATCGAAAGATGAACAAGTGAATGAGGCAGAACTATATTATAGATTATAACAATTAAAAGTCTGTGTCCTAGTGATGAAGTGATTTTTTTATTTGTTTTTTTTTTAAATTAGGTTCCGATTTCATTAGCCAGACTGACATAATCCACTGTCAATTTTATCCTCTATTGACCAAGTTTTACTCAACAAGGAGATATATTCTTTGCGTGTGCGTTTAATAGGTAAATAATAGTACCTACAAGTCTTTAACGGAAAAGGCTAGGCGCCATTTCACCATACAAATGTGGTCCCCTATTTTCTCCCTGGATAATGGCTAAAGGCAAAACTTTGTTTACCATAGAATCTACATTTACCACAGCTATGCTTCTCGTGTTTTCTCATATTCGAATTAACAAAGGAAATGTCAAATTTAAAACGAGTAAATAGGGGACTACGAAATGCTATTTTGGTCAAGAAGCGATTTATCGTCTGAGCTCATTTGTCCCTTTCTTGCTTGGGCAGCCGCCAGAGATTGCATAAAGACAGCAACATTTTATCCAAATACCTTTTCTTAAAATGCCACGTGACCGTGTTTCCTCTTAAGTGAATTTACTAAGCCTAATATTTATGTGCGTGACGTATAAACTAGTAATTAGAAAACAAAAATAGTGAAACTGGCTGGATTAAATCTGTGACGTAGTGATGGAGATAGAGCGAAAACAGTGGACATGGGCAGGATACAGTACTAGAATGGACCACAGTCGTTAAGTCAAGAGAATCCTAGAAACGCACCCCGCGCTATTTAAATATTAATTGATGTAATGACAAAAACGAAGACTGACTTGGTGTAGTGGTTCGCACTCCCGGCTACAAAACGCACGACTACAAACTTCAAATCCCGCAAGGGGCAAGTTTGTGTGATGAGCATTCGTACCTGACCTAGGTACGAATGCTAATCACACATGGATGCTTATAAACGTATATAAATGTTTCTATTTGTTATCCTAGTCGCTATAGCACAAGCTAACGCTTAGTTTAGGTATTTATTTGATATTACTGTATTAAACAGAGTAAACCTCATAATGGGGAATTAATTTCAAAGTCTTCTATAAAATTGGGGGAAAAGACATATGCGGCTATCTGTTTGTCCTGTACTTTTGCCATGGCATTCTCGAATGTACAGCACACCAAAAATGATCAAAATGGCTTGCATAGTAGCGGCTATAAGGTTCAACTTACAAAATTAATTTAAACAAATTGAAGGTAAACTCTGGCAGCAAAAAAGAATTATTAATCGAATTTGTTCCTCCAATCTCGTGATTGCTAACTACTGGGACGAAAAATCAGATTATTATAATCTCCAGACAGAGGGGTGTCTCACCTTAAAATTTGTAATTAATGGTCGCTTTTCTTAGAACTATAAAAAAGCTGAGAAATACAACCTGTTGCTTCTCCTTCATTGTATTCTAAAAATAATGTTAAAAGAAAAGATATTCATATTTTAGATATTTTTTTGTTTTCTATTAGGATAAGCTGGATGGAACGGATAGCTAACAAGGAAGTGTTAGAAACGGTCAGGGAAATGTGGATGAGAACAGGGAGCGAGAGAAAATGATAATAAAACCTACACATTATAGAGTATGTAAGGAGTATCATACCAACGTATTATGAAGCAATAAAGTATTGAACTGAAAAACCTTACACGCCATGACTCACTTATAAAAATAATATTAGAAGGATTCTTCCTTCTGTTTTTATAAATGCGTAAAAACAATATTAGAAGGAAGGCGAATAGGTGGAGGAAGACCAAGAAGTGCAAAATACCCAGCTGTTGTAGGGCTTAAACAGTGGTAGGGCTTAAAAATATATGTTGGGACGTGTATAAGTCCCCCTGTGGTCCTACATACACAAATAATGACTTTTATGACTTTATGACTTTTTATGTTGTCATGACTACTGCCATATAGGGAGCTCTGGGTGAGCTAAAGCTTGAATATAAAATACTTATACAAAATATTTATTTTTAATGCAACTTTTACTTATATTTTTTTGTATGAAGAATACAAGGAAGTGGCTGACTTTTACTAGATGTCATGTTACTTGATTTAAAGGTGTCTATGGCTAAGCTATCAAAAGCGTCAGTTAGGCATGCCCTTTTTGTATACAAAGTGGCATTATTTGCCAAATAAAAATAGTTAAAAAAAGTCAGCCTATTAGATCCCACTGCTGGGTTTTCCCAGCAGTGGGCTTCACCTCAACTATGAGAAGGTACGAGCCATACACCACCACCCGGCCGATTGGTGGAGGGGTGTATGTTTAAAAATAGTTTATTTGAAGTTAATCTGAAAGGTCTATAGCTAAGTTATCTCCAGTGTCTGTTTGGCACGCTCTTTTTTAGACACTCTGTATACAGTTATCTATATTATGTACCTAGTACTACTTTAAAACAATATTTAACGTTAGAATAATATAATAATTAAATAAGGAATAGATACTACTTATGCATACGAACTTGTAAAATATTTTGCTATGCTCTTGCAGGGTGCAATATGATGCGCTATACTTATTTTAATAACAGCTGTACGTACACATCATCATCATCATTCTAGCGTTATCCCGGTTGTGCACTCGCACGCGAAGGCCCAGGGTCCGCTGACCATGATCCAGGATGTGGCAGATCAGGTAATTACCGTGGAGCAACTGCCATCTGACCTCCGTGACATAACATGTTATAACAGGGGAACCTGACCAGTTTTGGATCATGGTTACACATTCAGTCGCCTGAATGTGCAGGTTTCCTCACGATGTTTTCTCTCACCGTAAGAGCATCGGTTGATGAAACAACTAATGTACATAGCTCAGAATAAGTCATTGGTATATGGCGGCACGTTGGATCGAACCTGGCTCCTCCCACATGAGAGGCAACTCTCAAATATAAATGATTTGATTTGAAGGTTCTGGAAGAGTCTAGAGACGTGTAGAAAGTGTTCCACCTTGTCGATGGAGCGCAGCTTATATGTTTGTAATTGGGAAGCGGATAATTATAGAAATTATTAATTAGATTATATTATAGGCGCAGATATTATTTGAACACATGTAATTACCGACACAATTGTATCGTTTGATTACTTTCTGGCCACTAATTTGTAAAAGATTTACTTAAATAAGTTTTATTTTATTTATTTACTTAATTAATTAAAATAGGTTAATTTATGACGGAAGGTTTCTGTTGTAACCTTTATACTCAAATCTCTACTGAGAATGCAAATATATTCTATATGTATAGATTTAAATTTGTATGACACTTTTTTTATTATTGTTTTTAATGTCACACTCTTTCTGTCTATCTATTTATTTATTTATTTATTTAGGAGCAGCAACGGAACACAAATTGAAACTTACATACTAATTACATAATTTAACAAACAGTGCGGTAAATTTTGCATTCCGGTTACAGCTGAACACGACATTTGCTTAAAATAAGTATATATCTTTACTCCCATTTTATCTCGTTTCTCTAACTAATTTCCTATTAGTTTTGCAATGACACATACTAAAAATAAAAATCGTTCTTGACTTCCTAAGTGTAATGTGAAGATACCTAGTTATTTTTATCGACATTATTTTATATCCACAGATCTTCTAAAGGCCTGTATTTATATTCTAGCCCCAAACGGGCCGTCCCATCTATTCAATTTATCAAAGATTTGTTTTCTAATTTTCAATATGTTATGGCAACATTCGATATTAGACAGTCATAAACATATTTGAACAATAGCCATTCTCATAACAATGAGTGATTGTTTTAAGACTAAATAGCTCTTGGGTTTTGGCGAGCCTTGTACTCGTATGTCAAACCCTAAATTAGTTATCTATTTTATGTAAATATGCGCCTAGTAAGGCCCTAACGCTCTTTCTAACTATCAATTATCCAATGCTATTTATACAGTGTGTCCGGTTTTTGACTGGCGATATTTATGGGCTACTAGATCATCAAATGTTATCGACAAAAAACCCCCATGTTGGGTTTAACTCCCCCCCTATTAAAATGGCAATCATTTTAATTATTAAAAAAAACTTTTCTATGGATGTTCGTCGCGAAGGTATTTAAAAAAAACAATATATTTGGCATTTTTTTTTTCATTTGGATTAGACGTGGGTAGTTCCTGAATGAATGATACAATTGAAGTACTTCACCTATCTAGTTGATATGTCACTCACTCACTATAGTCCAAAGCAGTTCATGTAGTTCAGTAACTCAGTAATATGAGAGTAAAACGTACGGATATATTTGTTAATACTGCAAGAGCGAGACTGCAGTATTCTGCTACTGCACTGCAGTTTTCTATGTAAAGACCTTGCTTGTGCAGTCTCTGATCTTACCAATTGTGATTATGGCGATGTCTGTTGTACTAATATCTCCCAAGACCTTCTCAATAAATTGGACCGGCTTCTCAATAATTGCATCAGTTTTGTATTCGGTCTTCGTAAATACGACCACGTCTCCCAGTTTCGATCCCAGCTTGGCTGGCTCCCCATAAGGCAGCGCAAGAATATTCGGATACTTTCTACACTATTTTCCATCCTCTCTGATCCCAACTCCTTCGTATCTCAGAAATACATTTTCATATTAACATTCTTCTCATGACTGTAACCTGCGCTCCTGCAACTCTCTTGAGCTCTTCATCCCACAGCACACTTCGGGCTTCATGTCCAATTCCTTCACGCTCACAGCCATTCGGCTCTGGAACGGGCTCCCCAAAGAGATTCGGAAATGTACCTCTAACCTTTCCCTTAAGAGTGCTTTGCGGAACTAATACGACAATGAAATTTTGGTCTTGACTCAGTGACATAACATTTGGGTACGATTATTATTATGTATGTTTATGTTTATGTAGGTATAAATATGTAAGTATATATTATGTCGAAAATATTTGAGTAAGTAGTATGTATGTTTATTCATTATTTTGTCTTTACGTTCTGCACGCTCTCACTGGATACTTTCATTGATAATTACTCTCTTTCTTCTTTTGCACCGCCTGTATCTTCTCTGTGTTTGACCTATGGTTAACTGGTAGAGAATGCTTTTGGCAGCAAGTCCGCCATTTGTACAGTTTTTTTTAATTTGTGCAGAAAAGTATAAATAAATAAATAAAATTTACGGTATTAATTAATACGTAACGTACGTACGTACATAAATGACACTTTACATCCTTTGTTAATGCTATGTGTGAAATGCGTGTAACAATATCTTCAAAATTAATGAAAATGTTTTTAATTCGTAATTCTAGACCGCCTAATTATTATAATATTATTTTTTAGTCATTAGAATTCTCTGTAGTACACGATACATTTAAACAATTATTTAAACTGAATGAAGTAGTAAGTAAGATTTTGATAGTACATCTGCTGAACTAAATGAACTAATTGAACTAGATGAGTGATACATATCTTCAGCTCCCACTGAACTATAACACTCATTTCACTTCAGTGAACGATTTTGCGCATTTCTAATTTGGATTATGTCTTTAAAATTTGATAAATTAAAGGCCCTTAAATTATCGCTAGTCGAAACCCGGACATACTGTATACAACGTAACATCATCATTCGCTTGCCCTGTTCCTATTTTAGTTGGGGTCGGCGCAGTATGTTTTTCTCTTCCATACAATCCTATCACTTGTCATTGACTCATCCACTCCTTTCATAATCATATCATGCTTTATACAGTCCATCCATCTCTTTCTCGGTCGGCCTCTTCCCTTACATCCACTAACATTCATACTCAACACTTTTTTTGTCACATGATTCTCCTCTCTTCTCATCACGTGTCCCTACCAAGATAAACGGTTTCCCGTCACCTTTCTGTCACAGGCGCCACTTGCAAACTTCTCCTTATATACTCATTTCTTACTTTGTCCATTCTTGTCACTCCACACATCCATCTCAACATTCTCATCTCCGCTACATGCAGTCGTTTTTCGTCCATCTTCTTAACGGCCCAGCATTCCGATCCATACAGTAAGGCAGGTCTTATGATGGTCTTGTAAATTTTGCCCTTCAACTCTCAATCCGTGGATCGCATGTTGTTGCTGTGACCTGCCTCCATTTCATCTACCCTGCGTTGATTCGATGTTTAATGTCCCTGTCAATATCGCCGTCATTTTGTACGATAGACCCGAGGTACCGAAAGTCGGAACAGACTGGTAAGGGCATTCCTGCAAGGGTTATAGGTAAAGGACTAGAGAGACCGCCAAAGTCACAGAACAGATACTCCGTTTTGGTTCTGCTGAATTTAAGGCCATCGCTCTCCAGTCTTTGTCGCCATTCCTCCAGTCTGCTCTGGATCTCAAGAGAGTCTTCGGCAACGAGCACAATGTCGTCGGCAAACAACATGCACCAAGAGGCCTCTTTCTGTATGTATGTATGTTAACAATAAATAAATATTACAATACATGATTATGTGCAAAATTAAAAGTTATAAGAAGGGTCCTTGTGGTAAGGTTCCCAGGATGCTGGCAGCATTACCCCGCTGGATAGCAACGCTTATACGCTGGGCAAGGTAGCTGTCATCTAATTTATGTATTATATTGTGCCCAGTGATTTCAAAAATCTGAATGTGGTCATCGACTTTAGATGCTGACTGAATATTGTGCTGTTGATAATTAAGTAAAAAGTAATTTTGGGAGCTTAAACAAAAAATATAAGCAACTAATCCAGTAGGATTAAAAAGATTAATTACTTATTATTTTATTAATCGTACTATTTTTGGACAAATTCAATACTCACTTGGGTTAATATTTCTTGTTTCTACATTCATTTTGATCGTACGTAAACACCTTAACCCAACTATGAAGTATGGTTGTACGGACGACAAAAGGTCACGGTAAACACTGTGACATCTTATTCAGTCGTAATAGGGGTGATTTTGCGACAAAAAATAATAGTCTGATGTGCTGGCCACTGTACTTTAAAAAGGCCCAACCAACTTTATATAGTAGGTATGGTACTTTAAAAAGAACAACTCAATTATCTTAAGTTAACAAACAACTAATATACAATTAGGTAAATACCTACAACTATGGCACTTGAAACATAGATTGAAGTGTTACTACTATCTAACAAGACTATCCACTGAGTACATGTTGTTATAACAAATTGTTATGAAACACTTTTACAAAACTTACGCTCGCCGGAAAATAATAGTACCAGGGTTTGGATAGCGATAGTTTCGACTTCAGCCGCTGCTGCACCTTCTTATAAAAGTTCGTTGGAAACGTAACCGTAACCGCCTTTTTGAAGTACAAAAACAAAAATACAACATGATTAGCTTGAAAGTGTTGATTTTCCCCAAATATTATAAAATAAAGAAGGTTTTGAATATGTTCTTAAATATTTTAAAAAAATGATGAAAATTTCCAAGACTGTAGATTTCTAAGTGTTAGGTTTTAAGTTTTTTTTTAATACGGTACGCGTATTTGAAGATAAAATGTTAAGTTACTACTATTTGACATCATAACATTGATGTTTTTGATTATGAAAACATTGAATATAATTCGACAGTTTTGAATTTTTTTGATACAATAAATAAGGTTATAAACATTAACATTACACATCCAAATTTATATTTTTTAACTTTCGGTACCCAAATTTCGAAAACAATTAATAGTTTTACTTACAAATTGAGAAGTGTCCTTTTTATAACCACACTAAATTCTGGTATTTAAAAGGGTCCGAAATCCAAATTCCCTTAGGCCCACTTGCGCACGTCCGGATTAGCTTAACCGGACTTGTTCAAGGCCTGTTATCTGACTTAAAAGCCTACGTGCACAAGTCTAGATTAGCTAATCTGGACGGTTCACGTGAGCCAACCCGGTCCCGTTAGCTAATCCGGACTAGCCGAAGGCCTATGCTATGCATTTGAGTAAGTCCGGATTAGCTAATCCAGACTGGCGCAAGTGGGCCTTACAGTTTTACAATATTCTGTTACTGGTTTTGGTTTATTTATAGCTACAATCGGAACATTTATAGTAGAAAACCATACATAGATGGCTTTGAGCACACAGTTGTGCTAAGTGCAAAAATTGCGATTTTCACTTATTACTGTCAATTATTTATGTTCTCTATCGTTTACTCTTACCGAACGAAATACAATCTCTTTCTATCAAACACTCAATGTCACGATTGTGTAATATTGATATACTTATGTAGGCTTCGGTTAGCAAGTAAGCAAAGCAAACAAAAATCCAGTTTTTGCAGTTAGTACAAAAGTGTAGTCTAAGCCATCTCGATATGGCGAAGACATTTTAGAAAAACCGCTTGTCAAATATAGGAATTGAGTAAACGATTTTTAAAGATTTTTTAAGCATTATTTAAAGAAAAATGACGATCGTCTTGGTGTAGTGGTTCACGCCCTGGACTACAATGCCAAGCGGTTGTGAGTTCGAATCCTACAAGAGGCAAATGTTTGTGTGATGAGCACGAGCATTTGTACCCTAGTCATGGATGTTTATAAACGTATATAATCATGTTTATATCTTAGTCGCCATAGCACAAGCTCACACTTAGTTTAGGGGTAAGTAATTGGTGTAATTGTTGCAACAAATTATTATTATTAGTGTTATAGAATACTGTTATTCTTACCTCGTAAGCTTTTTTGCCATGTTCTTCGTGTTCCTCAGAATGCTCGGAGTTGAATTCCCGACCTCCACCTAAAAATAAACATTATTATTAATACTAATAAATAACACTGTTAATGAGTACTCTCCGTTTTCATAGTGTTATTACAGAAATAACCTGTCAGGCGTCTAGTGTCTAAGTAAATTAGTACAATTAATTGGGAGACATGGCTCATACCACTAACGTGTTGTTTAAGTACCTGTGCTTAGCACTGGGGCATAATTAAGGTTATAAATTTAAACTAGATATTAAAAAAATAGAAAAACATCGATATACAACATTTTTTAAATTTTATATTTGTTGTGATGATGTCACCAAAAGTTATTCGCTGATAAGGTTCTTATGTTAGCACACAATTGAGATGAGGTCAGTAAGTTTATTCCTTCTTTGCCAGGTATTTTCAAAGAACTGCATTATGGAATTAAAAATTTAGACGAAAATTTAGTGTTTTTCTTAATCATTGTTCGAGTTTCACGCCTAAACATTTCATTTTCCTTAGAAACTTTCATCTCTCATAATTTCTATATTATAATTATTATCTTTCACGATAAAAAGAAACATTATTTTTTTATGTTCACAATATCACATTTCATAACGTTCCCGGGATCCCATTTGCATACTGTTCCGTATTAGCAATCCCGTTATCTAATCCACAGAGTTTTACCGTTACTAATGCAGAGTCTATTTTGCAAATTAAATAAACAATATATAGGCGTGGCCGCCATTTTTACGTGGCATTTTAAATAAAATGTGATTTTTCCTTTTAGGGTGTGGTGGGTGGACCTCCACCATAGATAATAGATGTGCACTGGTTGTAGTGGAGGGTGAATGGAGGCGCCACTGTCGTTTACACACTTGTAGCATGGTTGACAAAATAACTGGTCTATTTTGTCAACTATGATATAGGATATAGGATACTCATTATTGACTGTGGCGTCTCTATATATTATTTATTATTGTCTCCATTTTTTTTTTCATTTATTTCCCATATATTTATTTTGTGTTCTGTTAGTTACACTGTTACTTTGATTATATTACAGCTATTAGATAGTCAAATCACTGTCACTGCTATCATGGGACTTAGTGCGAGTTTTTTTTTCCATGATCTCACCTTTGGTCAGCGCCCCTAGCGGCACGTTTGCAACACCTGTTTTTTTCTATGACACTTAGTCGATCGTGAACGCGTGCGAGTAGCAAATGAAAGTTCGCACTAGGCTCTAATGTCTCTTGCTAGTTTATCTTTAGTTTTTAAGTTATTGTTTATATCGTAATATTTATCCTTTTATTTTTTGTGTAATGTACATAAGAATTTACCCCAGGCATCCGCTGAAAATCAGTGTCGTGGTTTGCCCTCGGCTACCACGACTAATGCTGAGTCTTTTCGGTAGATCATTTCATAATATGTATTTTGTAAACTGTTCCATTGTTCACCGATCACCGAATAAATGCTTTTTCTTTCTTTCTATAATTATGTCCTTTGTAAAGGTCTCCAAATTCATCAAGATTAAATCAAATAAAAAGTGCGAGCAACAGCGTCAAGATTAAATTAAAATCTAAATTTAATCTTGAGAAATTTAAATTGAATCTTGAGACTATAGTCTATTTAATAGCGTATTAGATAATATGTGTCTCTATCTATTCATTATCTATATGTATATCTTTCTATCTATTCTAGCCTAATTTTGACTACGGCCTATCTCAACGGAGATTAGCCAACTGTATTACAGTGCACAAGTATGCCCCATATGCAGATGCGCTCTCTGTTACTGTCTGTTCAGTGTGACGGTAATCCGGCATAACCTAAAAGAGATCCCTTAGACAAAACTCAATCTTTCTACAGCGAACTTCGCTATCGCCAACAAAACGTCAAACTATGTATGCAAAAGTTACGTGATATTTCGATGGCTTATTTTATTTTATTTTATTTTTCTTTATTAAGGAAACAACAGCTTTACAATAGTTCTTAAAGGGTAAATATTAAAATAATAACACACTAGCCTTATGCGTTTCCACTGCTAGATTGTACACTGCTGATAAGTCAAATAGACAATCGGAAGACAAAACATGAACAAACATACTGTTGAAAAATGTAGAAAAATAACTCATGCACGTTCGGACAACAGCACGCCAGGGTAAACACTGGGCATATTATTTAGTTGTAATATGGGCTAGCTATCAACAAAAATGTATAACCTGACGCACTGGCGACCGCACCGCATCCAAAAAAGATAACACTTATTTACAAGAAACAATAATAATAATAACACACTACACATTTGTTTTCAAGAGAAAACGAAATCGTGGTAACTTATGTCAGTTTTATATATTTTGTTAGGGAAAGCGAACTACGCTTCAGATTAGATCGCATTTTGTCTTAGCGTAGCGATGGGCGATTGTTCGAAAAAAATAAATCGAATGAATCGATAATCGATTATTCAAACTATCGAATGTCGATTTAGTAATTCGAAAAAAATAATAATAATCGACAATCGAATGATAATCTATACTGGGCCCTTCGATGCATTCGATCGAATTGCCGCGAATAAGCACACAGGACAGGCAGCGACCGAATGATTAATCAACGCGACGAATGACGATTTATCCGTTAGTAGTACGGCCTGCGCACCGCGCCGCATTATCGATGAATAATCGAATGACTTCGGTTGCTTATCGAATACATTCGATTACAGAGACCATTCGAATAATTCGATTAATTTAGTAATATTCGCTACATCGGGCTACCGTCGGGCCAATGGCTTAACATGCTTTCCAAGGCACAGGGGTGTTGACACCACCAACTTTTTGACTGCGAGCTACTTCCGAGATACCCAAAAGCGAATTTCGGCCTGATTCAAATTCGAACGAGGCTCTTGTGTGGGTTACTAGCACATAATTACACTGTGGCAGTTATCTAAGCAAAGCACATAGTCTAGCGACCGATACTCGTATGCAATAGAGTGCAATGCAATGAGAGAATGCAGACTTTTTTACGGCGGTGAGGCGCCACATATTAGTTTAGTTCTATTTATTTTCTTAGCATCCGCAAATTGATTGATTAAGGAAGTCAAATCCAAATAAATAATGAGTTCAATAACCTTTTCACAGTCCCAGCATGAACCATGTTCACAATAGAAAGATTTTCATAGTTAGACTTAATTACATTTATTAGCAGTGAATCTGTTTTGAATTCGTATACTGACTTAATCGATACTTAAGATGCCGGGTTTGAATCCCGGGTCAGACCGGACAGAAACTCAGAAACAGAACTTGTATTGTTAACATCCTCATCCCCAGTGCCTCCGTGAGCACTGCTGTTTACCGTCTCACTGAAGTCTCTTTGAGAGTAAACGAACAGAGAGTGCACCAGTGTAGGTTGTGCACTTATAATATGTCCTGCGTTCCACACTCTAGCTAACGAGGCAGTTATCAATAGGTATACTTTGGACTACGTGCTCTGTCGCTAAGTTGGAAGAGATCGCCCGGATAGCGAGGGGTCGTGGGTTCAAGTCGGTCGATACATTCGTGGTAGCGAAAGGAGATTGAAAAACTGGCATATCGACCCCTCCACAATTAGTTTTTTTTCGAAATCGCGGCGCACTATAAAAGTGATATGTATGGATAGAAGACACATAGAGAAACAAAAAATGTCAAGTAATATGGTACTTTAAAGTGCCACTACATAAAGAGATATGTGAAAGAAAAAGCGACAAATGAGTACATTATGCACTTATGTCATATGTCCATTTTTGCCTTCAAATAAGTATCTACCTAAAAAAAGGCTTATCTACATATAGTGACACTTTAGGATACCATGTTACTTGTCATTTTTTGTTCCCCTATATGTCCTCTATCAATACATATTACTTCCTTTATGCGCCGCGATTTCGAAAAAAAAATCAAAATGGCGGGGTGTTGACATGTCAGCTTCCGTACAAAAAGGTTCAAATCCCTTTATTTCTTCTTCTTCTTTCTTTGTTGTCCTAACTAATTAGATTCTTAAATCAGACTTGTTAATAATCGTTTCTTGTTTATTATTAATCAATTGACAAGTTGTTATCGGTCGTTGAACATCAAAACTTTCTATTTTCACTTTTGTTACCAATGATTACAATCTCGAATCGAGATTACACACTTTTGCATAATTACGCAACCGTGACGCGAATGCAAATCCAATCTTAGGGCTTTGGTATTGGGTCACGAATCGAATGACACTAACCCTTGACATCGCTGATATGAAATCGGTTTAGTTATGCGTTAGTAGCGAATTGGTTTACTCTGGTTGTTGGTTCTGAAAATAATTAATTTAAATATGACGTTATTGAAATATTAATTTACTGCATACAAAAAAATACCGGCCAAGTACGTGGCGGACTCGCGCCCGAAGGGTTCCGTACCATTATCTGTCCAACATTAGCCACAATACTATAAACTTTTTTAGTTTTTAAAATGGCAAAAAAATTACGTTGGTTGTAAAGCCTCCGTCAGGAAAGTCTTATGACTTTCAAACTAGAAAGCAATGACAAAATATTTTGATAAAAAAATAAATGACAATTCACATGTCATTTCTGTGGAATTGAAATTGTATGCACTTGACCGAAAAGATTTTCTGGCTTTTTTTTTAAAAATAAAATCTTATATTATTACTTAACCCCTCATTCCCTAATAAGTGGAACCCCTCATTCCCTAATAAGTGGAACCCCTTATTCCCTAACCTGGATATCTATATACTGATGATCCAGAATATCTTTAATACCAAGATTGGAGTTTACCAACACATGTTTAATTTTTAAAATTCACTTAGGCACTCATATTCAAAATATTATGTAGGTACGAATCTTGCACAATTATTTCACGTCATTCTATCGGAGTTCTTTGAAACATTTTCAGGTGAACTCAAAGATATTGTTTTGTTATTTGAACTTGTTTCTTAGATCAGACGCCCGAAACTTTCAAAGGGAAACTTTACCAAGATAAAGAGTTGCGAACAATGTTTGATGAGGTCGATGCATTGATAAAACACACATTAGAATAGAATATAAATTCTGTTTCAACAGGTTGTAAAAAAATGGGCCCAGGAGTGAAAGTACCTTAAATCCTTTCGTTAGCTCATTTTCAACAACAATCAACAATCCTACCGATTCATAAATATTATATTGCCAGGATTTTTTTTTTGTAGTCCGAATCCCGGGTGAGACACGCGAATTTCAGAAATCTTTAAATGCAGTTTTGATTCTTTTTAAAAATGATGATGAACCCACGACCCTTCGCTATCCGGGCGAATGCTCTCCCAACTGGCTACAGAGGATAGCGAATTTTTGTAAGTTTAATTTCATAAATACTTTGAGAAACGTACTTACAGTAATAGTGTAATACAGTCGACACAGTTTTGGGCGCAATATACCTTTTTTTTAAATAAATTGTTTCAACAAACACACCAATTACCTAGCCCCAAACTAAGCGTAAGCTTGTGCTATGGTGACTAGGATAACGGATAGACATACTTAAATACATTTATAAATCCTAGGAATCCTAGTGTGGGAATCAGTGCCTACCTATGTTTGTTTGTAACTCTTTTGGTGAAATAAATGTATCATTATCATTATCATAAACATTCATGATATAGTCCGTGGCGCGAACCACTACACCAAGACGGTCGTCGCATATGTACTTATGCCGTTGTCCTGCGCCTGATCTCTCTCAACGTCTCGTCATGTCGGATTGCCATCTCACCCAGCTATGAGAGTGAAGGAACAGAGGGTGCACTTGTGTCATGCACACACCTGTGCACTATAATATCTCCCGCGTTGGCTGATCTCTATTAAGATTGACCGCCTTAGTCGAAATTCGGATAGGAGGACATTTATTTACCTAATTAATAAAAACGAATGTTGCTAACTTTTACTAACTACTTAAATATTCGGTTAACTTGGAGTCAAATCAATATCAGCTAACCCGGAACTGCGTTCAAGTACCTGTACTATTATTTGTTCTGTGGTTCAAGTCAGTTTAGTATAACATCAATTTGATCTGTGGTTCCGGTCCAAATCGATTGCCAGAAGAAATAAAATGGAAAAGGTATTACTGCGGTAAGTATCCTATAATTAGATTGATCATTGAAAACAACGGAGCTGAACCGATTTGAATGTAAATAATAAAGCGTAGGAAAATACGTGAGACAGACGAGTGTCCCAACCACAAAACAAGGAATTGTAGAGTTGAAAAACTTTTTACATTATTGATGATTTTTTAATAAAAAAATATCTTGCATAATTGCGACATTTAAGAAATTTTAATTAATTATAGTAGATTGATATTGATTACTGTTAGGCGTATCAAAGTTTCAAGTCTTTTTGTCGACTGATTTACTTACCTAAGTAAGTATAGTGTAGAGTTGCAATGATAGTGCATTAAAAAGAGGTAGATATGTAATCTGCGCGGCGATTCAAATTAGTTGCGGCGAGCACTCGTTCGTTTACGTGTGAAATGCCATATTTTTACGAAAATTGAATGCAAAATTGAGCAAATTGCTACCTTTGAGGCAAGCACTTTCAATTCAAGTGAAATGTTTACTTCTTTTTTTAATACACTGTAATTATATAGTTGCGTGGAAAATTTTGAAACTGGGTGGAATAAAAAGAAGCTAAGGAAATGATACTACCAATCAACATGATCGTCTATAAGCCCCTATTCTATTAACCTATTGAAACTTTGGTGACAAAAAGAACCGTGTAATAAACCGACCCGGTTAATTTTCAGTATCTAAACTATCATTGAACGAATTAGTAATGGTTCTGTTACAGAAATTGAAGGCTAAGTGAAGTAAGCAGGTATCGTTTTAATAAAAAATGCAATCGTACACTTTATTAGTGAATTGTAAACACAAAACACCTATTACAAAGGTGACAAAAAGGTGTTACAGCCGCCTTAATAACCGATTTGTCACGGATTAGGGAGGGTACTGACGTTGCACAGATATAACAGATTGGTCAGTTGCTATTAAAATGGTTTTAAAAATAGGCAGACCTATTTACAAAGATAATAAAACTAGGTTGGTTTACAGAAATAATTTGAAACTCAATATTTTATATATAGGCAGACATTTGACCGCAATATCAAGTGATGAAACTAGAATCAAATAGTAGCAAATAAAATGTAAATCCGGTATGGGCGTTAAAGCCTTGCATGTTTGTCTAGTATTCATATAAATTTAAGCGCTGTGGATTGTGTATAATAAATATTTATATGGTAGAAAGAAGAACATCAAAAAAGGTATTTTCATTTGAAACTGACTAAAACGTAACGGTAAATTTCTGTTCAAGTGACCGAGATAATTTATAGTTACATTTTTTTTTGCTTATTTACATTAGCTGCATTCTACCTATAGAAAAGTATTAAGAAAGAACTTTTACACAGTACTTGTCGCCAAAACTGACGAAAATAGGGTAAAACATAATTTCTGCCCAAATAGCCAGAATGATTAGATTTTGAGTACAATTTCCCTAAAAACTTAATCAAAAATATAAATGTCAGTAATTAAATTAATTAAACGCTGTTTCGAGCAAGCTTATGTGTTGGTCCTATTCTGTTTTGATAGTAGTTTTTTATAATCCATATTTTTTTACGTATCTAAAAATACCGTTGTAGCTTGGCTGTTCTATCTATGCTGTGGTCCTGTTATCTCTGTACAAAGGGAATTGGATCCGTCTATCAAACTTCAGTTAGGTTTTTGCGAAATGTATAATTTGTTGTGTCTTTGTTGTGCAACTGTGCTGGATAAACGCTCGTTCCTCTAGAATTGAAGAATTTAGAATACATGCAGAATATAAATTTGTACTGAAATAAATCTTTGATTTGGAGGTACTCTTATGTTTGGATTGTTGTATGACGACCGTTTTGGCGTAATGGTACGCACTTTGGACTACAAGTACCTTGCAGACTGCAGTGATCCGTCGGTGAGTGGTAGTGCCAGAACCTCCTGCGCGAGCTCGCTCTACCGTCGACTCTATCTACGCCACGTTTGGCTTAGTCTAGAGTCAAAAACAAAGCGATAGCGGGTTCGGATCCCTCAAGCATTTGTAGTTACGCCATGGATATTTATAAAAAGAAATGAGTATTCCGTTATCGCCCTATCACAAGCTTACGTTTAGTTAAGACACAGGATAAAGGTTTAAAGCTAGGTAATTGGTGTGATTTTTTAAACATTTTTTGTTTAATTCATGAAAGAACCTATCCAATGAATAAAATAAATTTTACAGAAACTACTTTAGGGACTAATCTTTTTAACCTAACTAAGAGTTTGCTATATCATGATGAAATGTATTTTAGTCACTGACGGATTTTTTATTTAAATGATTTCATAAGATGAAATAATGATACATATACATCATTAATAATAATAACTATATCTGTGTGAGTAAACAGAGTTATTATTATTAATGATGTAAGTAGTCTAAAAACTAATAATTGTTCATGTGTGCATATGCCCATATTAATGTTCTGACTGCATAACTATATATTACTTGGTTACATAAAGCAAAACGCTCACAAAAAATTTCCTAAACTTATAGAAGTCATAAAAATGCGTATGAATTTTACAAGAACTCATCAGGAAATTATATTTGGACAAAGCGTTTGTTTGGTTTTCTAAGTTTGATTAAAAACTTTTCGAGGGTACTAAGAATATAATAATTTATTTTTACATGTGGTTAAGGTACCAGAGCAGTGCAGCCTTGTGTTTGAGTTACTAAAATTAATTTGACTTTAGCTGCAAGCCTTTTAGTGTAACTTAAAAAAATGGCCCGTAGGGTTCCCTAGTTACTTGTGACTTAAGTAAGACCTTATAGATAAAATTAAAAAGTTCTTGATGCAGTCAATGATAGTGTATTAAAAAAGGTAGATTTGACATTTACTGCTGTTTCAAATTTAATGTGCCGCGGCCGCGACACATGCAAGCTTATGTGTTTACTTTTTTTAAATGTTAATTTGTGTACGAAAATTAATTGCCAAAGATATATTAAAGAAAGTAATGCTACATGAAAGAGACCCAGCCTATTATTTTTTTTCTTGAAGAATCCAGATCATAGTGTTTAGGAAACACTTAAGCCGGCAAAGAATTCCACTCTATACCCGTGCAAGATAAACGTAGATTTAAAACGTTTGGTGCGTATTAGTGGTATCGCAACGACATAGGGTTGAAACCCCGCCTGCGTCTTATAACCCAACTTACAATGGGGCCGATGGAATCATTTCGTGGGTGTTCATGACACAGAATTAATTCACGATTGTATCGAACTAAACCCAATTTATTACTTACAATGCCAGTCAGTAATAGTAACATCGGAACTTCGGTAGGCTTCAAATAAGTTTCCGATACTAAACCTCAATTGTAGCTATTTTGTTACATAAGTTCAATTTACAAATAAACACCTCCGGTTCGCGGTTACGGAAAATGTTTTGGTAGGTACTAAAAGGTTAATGAGATTTTGATTTGTCGATATGTTTTGCGGTGGTAACCCCTGATTTGTATATATGTAATTTTTGAAATGTAATTTATTAAGGTTTGACTGGGTTTCATCGATCGTGGTCGAAGGCAGATTGAATTAATTTCATGAATTAATTCCATTGTTATTCAAGTGCCTACACTTGAATAACAATGGAATTTAAATAAATATTGATTTAAATAAAGGTCCCGATAAAAATATCTAAAGAGTAAGATAAGAGTAAGTAAGATATAGTTTAGTTTATTTTCTTTGCGTTTCTGTGAAAAAATGTAACGTTAATTGCTTGTTATATTACACAAATGGGGGACTGTTATATTATTTACAAAATAAAGAAATACTAAAGCACAATTTAGTGGCACAGTTTGTTTGTATGTAATCATAATAGAATGTAGGGTTAGGTAATATGCTTGGAAAATAATCCTGCGCCAGCTTTATAACAATAATTGCTTTGGGGGATAAAATAAACATTATGTCGCAAATGTCGAATTTCCCTCACAAACTCCCACCCCCCTTTTTACCCCCTTAGAGATATATTTTGAAATCCTTAAATACTTCAATTATCATTTCTAACTAAATAAGCTAAAAACTTAACTGTTCGCGCATAGGGCGAGCAAATAAAAAGAGTAGATTGAATTGATTATGCAGTTTACTCGGATTTAAAAAATGCAAAAAATACAGACAGAGTTGTGCTAAGATCAAAGATGGTAGATAGTGTTTCGACAAAAATGGAATACAGATTAAAAAACGTCAAAAATAGTGATGTGCGGAAGGCACGTGACCCAAAAACAGCATAGACTAAAAAAATGTTTAAGAACCGATAAAAAAGTAATGTAGTGGCGTAGACACAAACCAATGTTGATTTAGCTTCAAAACTGACGGAGTTATAATACATACTACCCTCCCCCTTTTTTGACCCCCATAAGAGACGAATTTCCTAAGATTTTTTCTTAGTGCTAAAAGCTAGTTATTCTAATAATTTAAGCAATTTCTTTGCAAGTTTTCTGACAACCAAGTAAAGCACACAGTAATGGATCGGTGTCTCAGTTGGAATAGCATTAGCCCCGATAGCGAAGGGTCGTGGGTTCATATCCCATCGGACAATACGTTCAATCAATTTTTGTGTGCAAAAAAATACTTGATAACAAAACGCATCGTCGTAAATTTTTCGTTAGTGTCCTATTTTTAATTATTTGTTCGATTTAAATTCTAAAGACAGATGCTGGGCGTGTGCACTAGTTTGAAATAAATTAGGTATACCTACCATATTATTGGCAACATTCGACGTAAGAATAAGCCATTATTTGTATTTCAAACGAACATAACATGACATCAATTATTTTATAATGCTTACTTACATAATCTCTATTACAACGTTTCTTAAAAATGTTCAATTGTATTTTGTTCTTTTACATTGCTTTGGTACTACAATTTAGGTACTACTCACTACAAACTGTCTATTGCAACGTTTATTTCTTAAAAATGGTCAATTGTATTTGTCTTTTACATTGCATTGGTTGGTAATAACATTTAGGTTACTTCTGACTACATACTGTCTATTGCAACGGTTATTTCTTAAAAAAAGTCAATTGAATTTGGTTTTTTTTTACATTGCATTGGTACTAAAATTTAGGTTACTACTCACTACACTTCATACTGTCTATTGCAACGTTTATTTCTTAAAAATGGTCAATTGTATTTGTCTTTTACATTGCATTGGTTGGTAATAACATTTAGGTTACTTCTGACTACATACTGTCTATTGCAACGGTTTATTTCTTAAAAATGGTCAATTGTATTTTCTTCTTTTACATTGCAATTGGTACCGAAATTCGGAATTCGGGTTTTATGCTTCAGAACTATCTACCGATATACACGCTGAAATTTTAGTAGTTGTTTTCCCGCAGCAAAACGATTTGCCTTTATTTAGTAGTACTATCGAATCATGCGAGAATTTTTTTTAAACTAAAATATTTTGTTCTCAAAATAATCAAAAAAATATTCATCAACTCGAAAACGTGAGAAAAGATAGTTTCTTTTACGAGAATTCACGTATTTGGGTACTGCTTGCCGCACGAAATCAACGTTTTAAGCAAAAGAAGCTCTACGTACTAAGCAATACAGCATAAACTGCACTAATTTTAGTGCGGGAAAACAACCATTAAAATTTCAGCGTGTATAGATAGTAGAGTAACCCAGATAATTCTATTAGACCCGAGTTCACCAATCCTTAAGCAGCCGGTAAACGCCGATGACAGTTAATTTGACAGAATTCCCATACAAAATATATCAATAATAAAATTCTTAACCGGTTGATTAGAAAATATACATATGTTGGTGAACTAAATGAACCAACGCGAAATAATCTCGTGATAGTATCTTTCGGGTATACATAACGAACGAGTAATTTCCTCAAACGGCCAATAGGGCAAAAATACAATATTTCACGCGACTGTGGATAGCTGAGCGCGCCCTTTCGTCCCTATATTTTTATTTCATAATTTGGAAAAAAGGGACCCGTCAGGGGACGCATTTTTTAGCGGAATAGAGATTCTAGTAGCAATACAATTTAGGCTTGTGGCACAAGTGAGACACGCTTTTTATTTACTAGACTAGTTCACTGCTTTGAGGTTAGGCTTTTGAGGACTATTGAATAAATAAGTCATGGGTAAGTGTGTCACGGTGAGCCAACAGGTGCCTGATCAATGTTTTTGACGTTTTGTTCTGTCAAATTTGTAACCCAACCCAGAGTGAAAGAGATTTTTTTAAACATTCTGTTTCTTAGGCCCACTTTTACGAAACTCGATAAATACACCTAGTGCTAAACATATTTAAAACCATCATTCTGTCCTTGTCAGTCATTCGACGTTGGCAGAAACGGGACCATGATATTTTAAACATAATTACCGTTAAACTTATTTAACGAATTTCGTAAAAGTGGGCCTTATGTATATGAATTTAACTATGTTTAACTTTCAAAAATAGTTCACCTATTTTTAAACAGCCGGTTAATTTAACAGAATTGCTATACAAAATATGTCAAATAATGCTAAACCGTCTGATTAAAAATTAAACATTTGTTGGTGAACTAAGGCTAAGACCCGATTTTATCCGTTTTTAAACAGCTGGTAAGATTGACGGTTTATTTGACACAATTCCCATACAAAATATGTCAAATAATGCTAAACCGTCTGATTAAAAATTAAACATTTGTTGGTGAACTAAGGCTAAGACCCGATTTTATCAGTTTTTAAACAGCTGGTAAGATTGACGGTTTATTTGACACAATTCTCATACAAAATATGTCAAATATTAGTATATCGGCTGTTTAAAAATTAAATCAAACAAGTGTGTTGATTACGTCTAGGACACTGACCCTAAAGAGTCGAGTTCACCAACACATGTATAATGTTCACACAGCCGGTTAGCATTATACAACATGTTTTTACAGGAATTCTTTCAAATAAAGCATCTATTGTTATTTACCTGTCTGTTTAAAATTTGATGAATTGAAGTCTTAGTTTGTTTAATAGGTAAAAATTCAGTTGGTAGGTAAGTAGATACTAATATATTATTTACGCCAAGTGTGTACCAGGCCTAGCCCGGCCTAGGCACTTGCCCTTTCGACGATCGGATTAAGTTTACTTTGTCATCCTGTTAAGGAGATCTAGACAGTTGATCGCTGTCTAAAGTTTATCAAAGCATCTATACCCGTTGCAAAAGTAGGCATCCCTCCTTTAGTCGTAATCGAGTACTTAATAAATTCTTTTGTAACGAATAATAACTTAAATATTCTTACAATTTTGAGGGCTGCGTTCCACGTTATTATTTGTAGTCTGTATTTAAAAAGTACTTCTATCATTTTGGGGACTCAATCGGGACAAGAAAAAATCGTATAGAAGAGCTGGGACACTGCTTAGATAAATAATTAAAAAAATATTGCATTCTACTTCTGAAGTCGAACTCCGAAACTTGAACAATTAAAATATTAGCTGGCTAATAAAAACGATTAAATCTTACCTTTTTCCTTATGGTAGTCCTCGTGTTTCTTCTCCTCTTTGTGGTCAGTAGACGCTGGTACAGCATCAGTCACTCCTGCTCTCAGTACAGTGTGAGAAGCTCCCTCGGCCAGTCGCGAGGTCGTTAATCCTGATGGCGTTAATTCTGAAGATCCTGACGGGCCCGACCAAGTTGATCCTTTCACTGTCGTGTCAGTTACTGAGTCTCTGCCTGTACTAGTTATTCCTGACGCTGACGGACTAGTCACATCTCCTGTCGAATCAGTCCCGGCACCTGACGTTCCAGTCCCAGCTCCTGACGGCTCAGTCCCAGATCCCGATGGCCCAGTCCCAGCTCCTGACGGATCAGCCCTCGATCCTGACGGTCCAGTCCCAGCTCCTGACAAATCAGTCCCAGATCCTGACGGCCCAGTACTAGCTCCTGATGGACTAGTAAAACCAAAAGCAGTTGTAAAGTCCTTAGCAGACGGATCCGTCACTGTCTCAGCCACTGATGAATCGGGTGCAAAAGTAGTGGTTTTGTTCTTGCGTCTTCTTTTGTGTTTCCTTGTCTTTGGGAAGAATAGCGTCGGCTCTCCCGGCTTAGCCTTAGGATCATGTGGAACTAATGATATTCGCTCGGTTTCTTCCGTCTCAGGAATGGGAGACGTATATTTTGCCGAGAATTTTGAGGATGACTTGGCCTTGGTAGTGGGTTCCCCAGTAGTCGTCTCTTCAGAATCGTCATCATAAATCATATACAGTTGAGGGTTTTTGAACACAGACAGTTTGCTAACCACTTCGTTCTTTTTGCCGTTTCGACCCATGAGCACAGGTACTCGTGTTGTGGTTGTTGTGGGAGCTCTTGAGGGCTGCACGTTATATTTTTCATGAACGGATACTTCTTTTTCATCATATTCATCGTAGTCTGGTTCTCCCTTACGACCGCAGGTATCATACTTACTAATTTTCCCACGACCGTCTATTTTGTTTCGCTCGTGTTCTTCTTGGTATATTTCTTCTTCTTTTGCCTTTTCAGAAATTTCTCTTTGTTCTTCCGCGTGGCGTTCTTTCAATTCGTCGACACTATCTAGAATACTCGCTTTCTTCGCATCATTATCACTTTGGTCGTCGTCAACTATTTCTGGTGTAGGTTGTTTTGAATCAGTCTCTTCGTAATCATTATATTCTTCATATTTATTTGGTATTATTATTTCCTTTTTCTGTTCTTTCAACTGTGACTCCTTCATTTCATTTTGGAGCTGAGTTTCTTTCTCTTTTTCTTCCTTTCCTTCTTCTACGGCAGGTACTTTAGGCGTAGATGTATCTTGTGGTTTTTTATTTTGTTTACTTGTACTGTTTTGCAATATTTTCAAAACAACACTGGGCTTGCTTTTAGTTATGATGTTGACTACTCCATCAATATCAGAAATGTCTGAGTGATTTACTATCACTTTAGTAGGATCAACTGCTTCAGCAGGTCTATTGACATCCGACCAGTCTTTTTTATCGAAATAGTCATCACTATCGCTCTCACCTTGCCCTTTGTCGTAATAATCATCACCTTCAGGCTCCGCTACAGCTCTGAGGACGAAGTTCACAGGTAGAGCGAGTCGTTTCTTCACTTTAGCTTTGGGCACTTGTTGGAACTCTCCTAGTTCGTCGCCGTGTTTGTTTTTGAAAGGAACCCAATCGGGAAAGAAATCTCCGTTAGCCGCACGTTTGATCACATTTTGTTTGTCACTCACTTTTTCGATACTTAACGCGTTAACAGCCGCAAGAAAGACTGTGAAGTATAGTAATGTCATGGTAGCATTGGTATGTCAGGTCTATGTGCCGGCGCACTGCGGACTGATCGCGGACAAACAAGCACTATTATTTATATTGTTTGTAAAATGATTCTCTTCGCCGCGGTGGTCGGTGCTGTGTTGGATTTGAGTGGAGCTGACTTTGTTGATTTGTTTTCGGTCATTTGACAATTTGTTACCTTACGTAGGTTTCGCATTCATACATTATCAACCGGCAGCATATCGACCTACCCAACGTAAGGTTTACTAAAGATAGGGGATAAAGGAGACTGTAACAAGGAAAAGCTGGTTAACTCAGGCTAAGGAACACTATAATAGAATAAGTACAAATAATAAAGAATAAAAAAGCAAATAAATTCACCACATACACATCGTTTTTTTTTAATAATAAGCTTTACGGCCTAGGACGGATCCTTCTACCCAAATCTTCAATGTTGCTCTCTTCTTTTCAACTTCTTCCCATTTTGTCGTATGCATACACATTGACACGTAAAATCATAAAACCACAATGACAAATAAAAAGCGGGCATAAACCAAGGGCTCTACTCAAGGCTGGTCTGAAAGCCCCAAGGAGGCTATCTGTAACTAAGTTGATATGCAGAAATTTGACGAATAAGATGTACTGCCGAATGTACATTACGATCACATTATCTACACTATATCATAAAGCTTGTATGTTTGGTAGATTAGCATCTTCAATCTCCGGAACTACTGGTTCTAAATGCTTTTTTTGTGTTGGATAGTCCATTTATCGATAATGGTTATTTGTTCTATTAGATGTCACTACGACCAATAGAAGAGGATTTATTATTTGTTTATTGCACAAACACAAACGAAATGCAGATGGCTTACTTAATTCCTTGAGGCATTCTCTAACGGTCAACCATTGGGTGACGCAGAAATACTCGTAGTCGTGGCGGCGTATAAAGAAAAACATTATAATTGAACTATTCTACAACATTAATTACTATAAAATGTTGTCAAAACGGGAAATCTATCTACAAACTATTCTTGTAAACGTTTTCTAGCCAAACTTTTTTCCTAAACAGGCAATAAAATGCACAACAAGCCAAAGTTATAATCTCTCGGATACATGCATACATCATCGGATACATAGGTACATTCCCCAAGTATTGATAAAATCGAACGCCGGCTCACTGGCGTAGCAAGCACTTGCAAAAATTCGTCGGCTGACTTACGTCCTCCGTAGCTTAGTTGGTAAGAGCACTCGCCCGGATAGCGAAGGGACGTGGGTTCAAACCCCACCGGATGACACAGTCGATTAATTTTTGTAAGCAAAATTCAATTTGATTTCGTAAAAACTTGCAAAATAATTGCTTAAGTTATAAAAATAATTATAAGTTATAATCTATTTTGTTCAAACAGTTAAAGAAGTCGTATCCACATAAACTCATCATCTAATCAAAGCAAGGAGACGGTGCCGTGAAATCATCAATTTTCAGTGCAAAGTAGCGCATAAAGGAGCGTTTGAAACGCAGCGTTTTACATGTTCAATTTTGTTAACCTTTTTCTTTAATTTAGAAATGTGAACTTGTAATTAAGTAGGTACTAGTTTCTATTATGTAGAAGTTTCATCTAGTGTGTACTCGTAAGTAACATTACTTTCTTAACTACAGTGTCAATTTAATTAACATAAACATCAAACAAGCTGACCGCTATAATAATTGATATTTTAATCCTGTAACTTTTATCTGATTCAAGCCAAGGATCTACCACCATACAAACAAAAATCTATTCTGCAATACATTGTCCATATTTTCGGATCTATCCATTGAGTTAGCTCGCACGATTTTGCTGCCATGAGTGGTATGAAAAGCTGGATATGGATATTCTTTTATTCGTTATAGCAAGGAAAATCCTTTATAATGTTAGGACACGAAATTTATTTTCTATTAATTTTTAAGGAAAGCCAAGGCTTACATATTATGAGTAATATGATATAGAGTAGAAGAAAACCAATAAATCACTTAAAGGTCTTAGCATACAGCAATTGCTTGTTATTGTATTGTTGTTGTTCTTTATAACTAATGAATTTGTCGTAACGAATAAACTATATTCGTTACGACAAATTCATAAGGAAAAACGAGCGTTGCAACCGCGGCGTTTCACCCGCTCCTCTGCGGCGAAGGCCGGCTTACCCAAGCTGCGATGTGTTAGGGCAACAGTTGCTTGCCCAAGTCCTAGGAGGCAATGACCTTACCAGCTACTATGATTACTCCAATGAAACGTGACGGACTGTCTACGGTCTATCATAGTTTCTGATCAGCGAGCGTGAAGTCTGGTTTAGACCAAATTTATTTTTGTCAGGCCAAACTGTAACAACATTTACTGCTAAAACACACGTTTGTAGATGTGTGTGTATCAGCCACGAAGTTATCACTGTGTGCTGTGTTTATGTGACGATAATTTGTATGCTCCTACTAATATTACGACCGAGTTGTGTGGCTTGCACAACGCCGGTTTTTATGGTGTCGCTCCGACCAAACTAACATCAGGGTAAAGATGATAGCTTTCAAAATAATGAAATAAATGAAAATCAATGTGTTGGAATTGCAATCGCAATTGCAATGGGGATCCACACTGCCAAATTCTCCCTGTAGGTGGCGCATTGTTGATGCGGCCGAAGCTATGTCATTCCAGTACAGAAGTTGTGATTTTTTGAGTATTTTTTTTTGTGTTTTCAATCTACGAAAACATAATGCCGCTATGTGCTGTGCCAGGTTCTTACAATAATGGTGTTCATTTATTTTTATAAAAATATAATAAAAATAACAATATAATGTGTCTGTCTGTCTGTTACCACTTGACGCTTAAACCACTAAACCGATTGAGATAAAATTTGGTGTGGAGACAGTTCGAGTCCCTGGAAAGGACATAGGCAACATTTTGTCGCGATACAAAAACATTGAGGGGGTGAAATTTTATATGGAAAATCCAACTCTTGCGGGCGAAGTTGCGGGGAACCACTAGTCAACAATAATTTCAGGAGTGTTCTTTCAATCTAATGTCTTTGTAGCAAAGCAAGCCATTTCTAAGATCTATGCAAATCGCTTCGCTCTTTCACAATATGATTACAAGGGTGAAGATCCAACCCACGCTCAGTCCGGCGCAATAGGGATGGATGAATCAAGTTAGTGCTCCCACGCAGACTTTCCGAAGTGTTTTAGACGTTGTTCAAGACGTGTTAGATAATAACTTTTTCGTATTAACTTGTATGTCAATGGCGTCGATCAGAACTTTGAGATGTGCTAAACCTTTTGCGCAGTCATAGTTTTGTAAATTAAATTTATTTGAAACAAAAAACTGTAGGACACTGCTAATGTACGTGATGTGAAACACACACAATGCATTTTTTATTTAAATACCTAAACCTGTCAAAGGGGTTTGCCCCATAAGACCCGCGGGTGGGCCGATAACAATTAATTTTCTATTCTGTCTAAAAACATGATACGTGAAGTTGTAATAAAAATAATAATATAACTCCATGATATTACAAAAATTATAAACAGTATTAAGTAGTGTCTAAGACGGCCGATTCGAAATAAGATTTTTTATATTGACCCGTTCGGGGATCGAACCCGGCAATGCGCCATGGTAAATCAAAAGGGTTATGAATACTAGATGGCGATAGGAGTATGAGTCATTTTGTATCATCAAGGCAACACAGACGAAGTCAATGACAAGAGCTAGTCTAGTTACTACTAAAATATTAAATAACTTTTAAGTAGTTTCAACAGTATGACACCCGAAAGTGCGATCGGCTAAAATCAATTCGGATTATCTGTCCTAACGACGTAGTTGGCTAATCGCCTTTAGATAAACTTATATTACTTGGACATCAGAGCTAATAATAATTTATGATAGAACAGATGTAACTAAAATATGGCGAGTGCATCTGCGTAACGCTGTTTGCGTTACGCAGATGCACTCGCCATATTTTAGCATAGCGTTGCCGCTCGATAGTCCACTATCGATAGTTTTATGATAGAATATCGATAGTTGAGGCAAAAGCAATAGAAATGATTGCTCCGTTAATATAAATATTATCGACGCACAGCAATACTATAGATACTATCGAAATTTAATTTTTAAATCAATGCCCCGTAAATAAACGAAAATACTTTAACAACAAATTCATCACATTTCTAGGGTTCCGTACCTCGTAAAGAAAAAAAAAACCCTCAAAAGTATCACACTTTGTCGTCTGTTTGTCTGTCAAAACCCGTTTTCTCAGGAACGCGTAGAGGTATCAAGTTAAAATTAACATCAAATACTTATAGTTGCCGTCCCTTGATAATGTATTTATCGAATGTAGCTTCAAAGGTGACGGAGTTTCGTACAAACTCACCCATTCCCCTTTTTTACCTATTAAGGGCTGAATTTCCAAAAATCCTTGTAAGATTTTCTTCAGGTATTGATTATTTCTTTATAATAAAGTATTAATTATGCACGGCCTTGTAAATTCTGCAACTCAATTGCAATGATAATAATCCGAAATGATCGGCAAAACTAATCGATTTATGTTTTGTTGACATATTTTGTTGATCTAGTTTGCTTCAAGTTGAAGATCTGACGCCAAACCGAAAATACCGGCCTAAAGCCTAAACCCTCTTAAGACTTTACATCAACTCTAGTGAGAGTCTTTATTGTGCTTCTTGCAACAGGACTTTTGAAACCAAGTTTGGCTTTGTAATAGTCCGATAAGTTCATGTCATGTCATTGGTATATGGCGGCACGCGGGATCGAACCCGGTACTTATGAGAGCCCTAGCTAGCCACCACGCCACCGACGATCTAACCCCGTTATTACAAAAACTTAGTACCGGGCTTAAGCCAGGACTAAGCTATTAGCTAGCCAATTAGAAAAGCGTTTCTCTATAAGGTTATGTCACGAATGTGTCATTCATTCCTCTGTTGCCGGCTAATATTAAGACCTCTTGGGCTAATTTCTTTTTGTAATGAGACCGTAAAAGTTTTAGGGTCAAAGTATGTATAGTAGGCATAATTTGATTAAAAGTCCCCAAATTTAATGTTGTCATCGTCGTAAGTAGCTTAAGCACTTGTGTTATGAAAAACTGTAACAACAGTGTATACCCGATTATAGAAAAAAAAATCCTAAAACAAATGATTGTCATCGTATTTACAGTAAGTAGAGCATTTGAAACTTACTCTTGAAAACGTTCTCTCAGACGTTTTGTTTAAGGAAGAGCTAATCAGTTTAACAACAGCACATTACTTACAGAATCTACAGTCATTAAGGTTATACTGCTTGCTACATTGATGTATGCTGAAGAGTTGATACAGTAAGGCGCTTCTGTTTTAAAAAGTACTTTGAGAAATAAAAAAGCAAAAGGTGGAACTAGTTTACAAAAGTGCCGAAAGAATCCAACTAAAAATCCATACTAATTGTTATAAGTATAAAAATGTATCTATGTATCTGTAACCTCTTCACAATTAAACTTAATTGAGTATACAGATAGTTTAAGACCCTAAGCAGGATATAGGCTACTTTTTGTCGCGAACGGGGGATAAAAATTTACTGAAGTCCGGCTCACCCATGGCCGGTTTTTTGACAACAACACATGCATTGCTCCGATCCAAAAGAAAGCAGCTTAAGCACTTATGTTATGGAAATCTCAAACAACGGTGGTATCACAATACCTAACCTGTGATAAAATACAAAAAAAGTATTTCTAATTTGACGCACTGGGGATCGAACCCGGGACTTCGAAAATAGCAACAGACACATTTAAAACCGGTGTGCGAGCCACTCGGGTACGGAGTTCGTCCATTCATCATAAGTTAATAGTGTAAGTAATTTTGAACGTTGGACTCAACAAAATTACGCAAACTTACATTCAAAATCAATGTTTGTCGCACTTGCCAAAACGTCTAACGACGGACACATCAACCTGAACACTATGCCGTCTTTTGTAGTTGTATTAAAGGCTGTTTTGCAACGTAAGTGTGCAGTCTAGTATGCTAGTAACTGTACAAAATTGTTGGATTCGATAGAAATTACCGCTGAGCGTTACGCTCGACCGCCTCTCCTTTGTGTGCGATGTTTGCAAATCAGCATTTTAGTTTGTTTTGTATACTGTGTTTGTAGGATTTAGGAATTTATGTGTAAGAATTTGATTTAACAGTATAATTATTTTAAATTTTAAGCAGTTTCTTTGCAAGTTATTACGAAATTAATTTAAGAGTTTAATTTCTCGATTTTACTGAGATTGCGGTCAAATGTCTGCCTATATTAAAAAATAAGAGCATTTTATAGTATTGTTTTATTTGGGACATACGATTGCCGCTTTGCCCATCGGTCTTTTATAAAGCCAGTTGAATCCAGAAATGGCTATGGCTTTTTGGGAAAGCGTTGTTATCTCATCCGGGTGCATTAAATGCTGCCGCTGCCCTAGATAGATAGACTTTTTATTAATATTGCTAATACATATAATAGTAAGTAAATAAAATGATTTAGAAAATGAGGAGATTGAATCGATATTTTTTTTATCTTTTGCTTGCTAACTTTTCTGGAAAAATACCTGAAAGTATTAGTCACTCAGCTTAATACTTTGGCACTTAGCTTAAATTTTACGATGGTTTAAGGGAAATTCATCTAGTGCAAATCCACCATACCCAAGTTTTTAAATAAGTTACATGTATTTACTGACTTAAAATCACTTACGATCACAACAACAACAAGAACCTTCATCAAAACCAATTTACGTTGATGTATTCTGAAAACCTGTCCAAGTATGTTAGTTAAGTAGATTTAAAGACTTACTCATCTTCTGAATAGTCTGAAAATATTCAGGGTATTTATTTATATTATGTAAAAATTGTTTTTATTTGTGCTAGTAACAAGTGTATTTTATTTAAAGCGGAATAAAGTAAGTTTAAGCTAAAATAATAAATTCGACCTCACTTAACATCTGAGATTGTTGATCCTATATATTTTTCATGTAATTATCTAAATGTAATAAATATCTGACTCGGGCACGATACTATACAACATTAGACACTAATATAACCTTTTTTTGTTTTAAAATGGCAAATAAATCACGCACCCTATTTTTTTTATTCCTAAGTTGAGTTTAGTTGTACTTATATTCACTTTAAAAATAAATAACTTTTAAAGTGAATATAAGTACAACTCAAAATTTTGTGAATACTTCAAGCGTCTACCTGTTGCCGCTAGCGACAAAAAACAAGTTTACCGTATGGGAGTCTCCCTTAAGTATTTATTTTATTTTGTAAAAAACTGGCCAAGTGCGAGTTGGACTCGCGGGCTAAGGGTTCCGTACAATTAACTTAAAACATTAGACAGTATAGGCAAAAAAGTATATATTTTTATTTTATATAGATACCCAAAACAATTTTAAATAAGAGTTTCCGCGGCTGTTTCTTTACGTGAGTGATTTGAAGTTTATAGATCCAAGACTTGAAATTACAGGGGGAGGGGGACACCGTGTAAGCGACTTTGGCGGGCTATATCTCGCAAATTGTAAAGCTGATAAAAAAGTGTTGTATGGAAACCCTACCTTATGTTTATAGTCCTTTTCAACGATACCCCACACAAGAGGGTGCACTCAAAAAAATTATTCACCCCCACTTTACATGTATTGGGAGGTACCCTTAAAAAGGGGTAATTTAAATTTTTTGTATTTTTAAAAATGAGATCTATATGTGAAGTATCCTCGAACCAAGTTACATGCAAATCAGTCCATAAACGTAGAAGATATTCTGCTGTGACAGACTAGGACGGACGGACTGAACGATCTTATGAGGGTTCCTTGTCGGACTACGGAACCCTAAAAAGTATTTGTTGTTATAACGGCAATGGAAATACATCATCTGTGAAAATATCAACTGTCTAGCTATCACGATTCATGAGATACAGCGAGGGCCCTATTTCACCAAACGCGACAGGCGCGACAATTGTCACAAATCTAATTTTTAAGTTATTCGCTTATTGTATATTCTACAATGGATTTTGTTATTATTCTTTAAACAAGTTACTAATTTCAATGAATATATTTATTCGTTCTCTTTTTATTCTTCTGTATGAGAACTTGACTATACCGCTATCAAAGACGTACCGTATGTTTTTATGATAAAAAAAATACACTGTCACGCAAGACGGACACAGCTTCGTCCTCGTGTCAAGAATGCCCGACAATTCTACAAATATGTCGACTTGTACAAAAATATTCCTGTTTTACAACACACTTGTCATTAATATTATGATACTAAAATAGACCGAGAATACCGCTTAGATGCCAGGAATGTTTACAATGTCTATAGAAAATAATTTTCAAAATTGTCACATTACATGTGTCGCTTGACTTTTCTTAGCCTACATAATGTCAGTTTGGTGAAATAGGGCCCTGGTGACAGTTAGACAGCGGAGTCTTCATAGTATACTCACAGAATAAGTACTAGTACTCCGTACAGAAGTATGACTTTGCAATGAAATTTAAAGAAATATCTACTCAATGTTGTCAACGATATGGTGTAGGTAATTCAGTTCGCCTCAGACTCAAGCACATTTTCGCGTAGACACCTACAAAAATACATTGCAAGATAATTTCATTCTTATAACTCAGGAATATGATTCATAATACACTAAACCTATTCAGTGACGATATCACGCGACGCGATAGGGTTGACTGCTACAAGAAGCTACTAACGCCTTCTAGCGCCTCTTTCTAGGACTTTATTCATGCTCGTCCAGCCAGCAACGTAGCCGCGCGGCCGCCGGTGAACAAAACGCGCGAGCGTGTCGCTGGCCGGTAGCGAAACGCAACTTGTTTTAGCCCCTTACAAAGGGTCGCCGCGCGTAGGTACGTTTTTGCTACCTACGCGGGGAGATACACAGGCCTGGTATAGTTCCGTTTTTACCGTATGGGTAGGTACAGAACCCTAAAAAGTAGGCCCTACAAGTATACAGGGCGTTAGTGTAAGCAGTCTTATCCTTTAAGGGGCTGAATATGACCATCAATACCTACAACTTTTACTATGAAGTCAACACTGAAATCGTGAAAAAAAATTTTAGCTCTCCATACACTGTCACCGAGGTAGCAGAATTATTTGTATGGAGCATCAGTTTTTTTTAAAGATTTTGACCATGGTCCCATAGTAAAAGTTGTAGGTATTGATGGTCATATTCAGCCCCTTAAAGAATAAGACTGCTTACACTAACGCCCTGTATACTTGTAGGGCCTACTTTTTAGGGTTCCGTACTCATAGGGTAAAAACGGGACTATATTAAGAAGACTCCGCTGCCTAACTGTCACCAGGGCCCTATTTCACCAAACTGTTATAATGGTCTAAAAAATGCTAAGCGACACATCTAATGTGACAATTTTGAAAATTATTTACAATAGAAATTTTAAACATTCCTAACATTTATGCGAAAATTTTCAGTATAATATTATTAATGACAATTGTTTTGTATAACACCCTGTATTATAAGTAATTGATACCCTTTCCGAAACGCAGTGATAAATTAAGTTTTATCTTGCATTCCCAATATTACCCAATTTGTTTTAGGATTGAAATAAACATTTAAATCTTGAGTGAAATCAAAATCGTATCAATCTGTGTCCGTTCAAGCCGCAGATTGCTTAAGAAACTTCCGAATAGAACAAATTATTTGCTAATTTAGCTCGAATTAAATGATCATTTTATTTAAATGGAATTAATGAAAAAACGCCGACTTAAGAATTGTTTTGCGTTTACTTTCTTAAATGCTTGAATGAAACAGTGTTTGAGTTAAGTGTCTGAACGTCGAGTTCACCAACACATGTTATTTTTAATCAGTCGGTTTAGCATTAGGTATTCGATATATTTTTTTATGGAAATTCTGACAAATTACCGTCCAACGGAGATGAGTGAACTCGGGACTAATTGTAAGACAGCCAATTACGCATGACGCATAGTTAACTTAGTTTATTTAATATGTTCAAATTGGCCGTAATTTGAATAAAACAATGGCTGAGTTGCACCACCTTAATTTAACCGTAACTTTAACAATAACTGGTGTCTTTCGTTTGGAATTTAACAGATTTTTGACGTTTGTAATATTATAAATAAATAAATTGTTTCAACAAACACATCAATTACCTAGCCCCAAACTAAGCGTGAGCTTGTGCTATGGTGACTAGGATAACGGATAGAAATACTTAAATACATATAAACATCCATGACTTAGGTACAAATGCTCGTGCTCATTACACAAACATTTGTGTTTAGAAGTCCGGGGCACGAACCACTACACCAAGGCGGTCGTCAAAAGGTCGTCTCCACGATGTGACAAAATTTAAATAAAACAATGGCTGTGTTTTTTACTACAACAATAACCGGTTTCTTTCGTTTGGTATTTAACAGTTTTTTTACGTTCGTAATAGTTAGTAAAATGGCGCAACCCAGCCACTGTCTTATTTTTTGTAATAACATCAATTTCTAAGTAAAACAAAAAAGGAATAGCTACCTAAGCTAGCTACATTCCAGTTCATTATTATATGAGCATTTCCAAGGTTTCAAATATAAATGTACATGGAAGGATAGGTTTGTAATAATCTGCTTTGATTTATCAATATAATTCCATATAGGTAGACACAGCTCCACGTCGACCTACCCTGATCTGTCAAAATCAGGAACCATATTTCAACCTTATATTGTTCACATAGAGTTCCATATTATTATGTGAGATATTTTGACACATTTGGGTAAGTTGATCCGAGGCCCACTTTTGTGGTATTTATATTTGAAGCCTTGGAAGTGCTTATATAAAATAAACTCGACTATACTTACTTAGAACATATAACAAATAAAACTTTAAACAGTGTCTATATACAACAAACAAATTGAAACTTGTTAACAAAGCATTCGGAATGTAAAGGCACTAACTTATAGTTTGATCTCTTATCTTTTCCCCTCCAGTTCCTCTCAAAACCAGCGTAAAACATAACCTCGCCATATCCTCGATATTCTTATTCCCTTGACCAAACAAATCATAAATACTCGCAAGCTTTATACTTTGTTTCACTGTTATTGTAATATGACTCCTATAAAGATGGCGGTCGCAAATTTTGAGGACAACATGAAAAAACACTCCCGAAGCATTTGCATGGAGCTCAAGTAATCAGATACCTCTGCAGAAGGCAGTTTCGAGAGTGTCAGTCAACTAAATCCGTATATTGTATTTGTTATTGATACACGGAGATAACCAGCCGAGAAATTTTCTTGTCGGAAATCTGAATATTTTTCTGTATGAATTTTCCTGACACCAAGACGGTGTGTGGACCGCGTTCGGGTTCAAACCCGGCAAGGGCAAATGTTTGTGTGATGAGCACGAGCATTTGTACCTAAGTCATGGATTTTGCCAGCTGAAAATTGTCTAGAAAAATTTTACATTTTAGCCAATGATATAACTATAGTACGTGCCAGATAAACGTGCATAAAAGGTCGTTCACCCTGACAGCTAAAACCTTGTGACACGTATCATTTGTCTTTCTAACTAGCGATTACTTTTGATTTTTGGGTTCAAGGTCGACCCGTACCGAGGTTCATTTGTTAGACAGATTCGTATCGGTATGGCTTATAGTCAGGGTCACCGCGCTTCGCATACTGGCGTGCAGTGGTACACGGGTGACCGTCTGCAGGGGTGACGGGTCAATGACTTTTTATGCACCGTTAAATGGCACGGACTATAGCCAATGATATAACTAACATTGATTTTACCAATGCCGTCCTGCAATGAATAGTACCTATTCAGTTACTTATGGCTCCATAATGTGACCAAAAATATACGGTGACATATTTATAAAACCCTGTTGGGTATTGCAAAATAATACAAGTACCTTAACAATAAATGAGATAATGTTTTTTATAATAGGTATGTTTATTTTACTATTCTTTAATTTAGTAGAAGCAATTGGAAATCAGTAGACAGTAGTTGTTTCGCCTATTTAAGTTACTTTTTTTGACTTGTCCACCTTTAGCCTAGAGTTTACCAATACACGGCTTAGGATAATTAGATTAAATTATTTTGTATGGGAAATATGTCAAATAAAAAAAATAGAGGTAACCGGCTATTAAAAAATTGGTGGTCTTAGTATTTCGGTTTTGTTATAAAGTTCAGTGATATTTCCACTAACACGAGTATACTTTAAACTATTTTAGTACATATTCTTAAGAACAAGCGTACATTGAAGAAATTAAATAAGGGTGGGGTCAAGACGCGATAGCATGAAACTTTAAAATTGTTACTCCCACCGCTTAGGAGCTAGTGAGGAGTACTACTGAGGGGTTGGTAGAGGGACAAAGACACTGTACATATTATTGCGGTTTCTAGACATCGCAGTCAACCAATTTAAACCCTATGCATCGAATTGTTAAATTATTAGATATATCTAAAAACCGTATCAAATGCGAGCCGGACTAGCGCACGAAGGGTTCCGTACCATTATCTATACAACGTAAGACATTAAATTATAACCTTTTTTGTTAAAAAACGGCAAAAAAATCACGTTTGTTGTACGGGTTGTTTATTCTGTTTTTTAGTGTTTGTTGTTATAGTGGTAACAGAAATACTTCATCTGTGAAATTTTAACTATCTAGCTACCACGGTTTATGGAATACAGTAACGGTCAGAGGTACAGAGGAGTCTTAGCAAAAGGGTCTAGTTTTTGCCCTTAGGGTACGGAACCCTAAAAATTTTAATAACAAATAAAAACCTTACCTGCCTATTCAATAATTCCGGCTTGAAAACAGAGACGTGAATGAATTGTTACCTTAATATTAAAGTCTTGCTCTGAAATCAAGACCAAAGAACAAAAGTGAAATAAAATATTTATAGGAAAGAGCCTACAAGTAATTTCTGTTTTTTAATAAGGTCACTTTACTACGGAAAGCTTAGGTTACAAATGTCAATGAACCATGTAATAAGATTGATTTGACTGAATAAGTACTTCTTAGATTTCTTTTAACATTAATTATATAATTACTAATTGCTACAGGAATCACCCATACAAAGGTTTTAGGTTCGATTCTCATGGGCGAAAAAAAGGAATTATTTTGCGTTGGGTCAGGGTTTCTGAAAAAAGGGCTTTTATAATATTAATGACTTCCTAAAATTGTGATAGCTTTGGATGACTTATTGATGAATTTGATTGTATTCTTACGTAATTGATGAATAACTTTTAAAAAAATGCATGCTGGCTGTCGGTAAGACATGTTGATATTACATCAACAATAACACCTGACATATCTTATTTAGTTAGGTTAGATATCATCTTGATAGGCCAATTAGAAAAAAATACTCGTTGCTTTGCAGGTAAGTAAAAGTACATTAAGAAGAAGTAAGTAAGTAAGAATGGGACGTCCCACAAAATATCGTCCCAACACTAGTCAAGTGCATTTAGTCCCATAACTCGTTCCAAGAAGTAAGCAAGTTATTTAATCTCGATGTCCCTAGAATTGTAAGATACTGCAAATGCACTTCTATTCTATAGAAATCAGTAGAAGCTTGCCAAGTTATAAGTTAGTGAGTGGGAAGTGGATGGGAAATAATCAAGATGTCTTGAGATTGTCTAGTTGCAAACTACGGCGACATCTGAAATATTTAGACGTTCAAAAGTGGCATTATTTGTGCTACATTCTTAAGTACTTAGATATCACACCATCCTATTTATTAGTATCATATCATCATATTAGGATCTTAACGAGAAAGGTAAGAATCAATCGGATCTCGTATTGTGACCTACAATAAAAGTTTCAACGTCCTTTGAGATACGCTTCATTTTTTAAAAGTCGCGGGCAAGTAAAAAAGAATTGATTAATAATAGTCGGTCCGACCATTCCATGTCTGACGTCTACTATAATTAATAGATGGCTTATTAAAATAACAACTTACACGTAACAATAAATAATAAATTTAATCAAATTCATTTTACCTAAGCTATGTATCTGATTAATTAAGTAAGTAACTACTTAATAAAAACTCAATTAATGTCTAAATTGTGTGCTATTTTGGTTGGTATGACATTTTCCCTGATAATTAAGACAGTGTCAACGCTGCAAAGAACTATTATTGGATACTGATTATGCAAACTTAATAAATTTTCGTGACCGAATGATTTTAGTTTGATGAAACAAAAAGAACTTATAATAGCAAATAATGTTTAATTTAAAATTTACGTGGCAAATCTTTACGAATTTAATTTGTATGATTTGCTTCCTTTTTCTCTGATACAGCGAATAAAGAAACCTATTTAATTCTGAGAATCCGAGTGTCAATGTCACTCGTACTTTCACTAATTTATTCCGTGCCCGTAGGAACACAGATGCCAAATACTTACTTAATTTGTTTTATTGGAGGACAGACACTCCTCTGTTGCTATAAATCTTTAGCGTATTAGTCAGAATCATGACTCAGAAATACCCTAACGGACATTAAGATTTTTTACCATCTATACATATAATAAAACTGTAAAACCGATGCGTCTGTACATTGCGTATTTTTAACAAAAACGAATTGAGGGTGATGTTAAAATAGTAACAGAATAGGAATCTACAACTTTTAATTTTTTTGTCTGTTTGTCTGTATGTCTGTTTGTTTGTACACGCTAATCCCCGGAACTACTGGACGGATTTGAATGAAACTTTTTTTATTGTGTAGCTATTGAGTCTGGGCAAATACTAGGCTATAACTTATTTTAAAGATCGGAGTACCTGACGTGGAACCTTAGCAGTACACTTAAACTAAGAGAGATATGAAAGCAGCGCCTTAAGAAAAGTTATTCGGCGTGATGAGCATTTTCTATTGACGCACACAAATTGAAGGTATGGACCAACTGATCTAGAACCGTAGCAGCTCAGCTCAACTATGAGAGATATGAAAATAGCGCCTTAAGGAACATTGTTGAGTGTTATAAGCATTTTCTATTGACCTACACAAATTGAAGGTCTGGAGCAACTGATATGGAACCCTAGCAGCTCAGCTCAACTATAAGAGATATAAATAGAGGGCCTTAGGGAACATTGTTCAGCATGATGAGCACTTTTTATTGACGTACACAAATTGAAAGTCTAGAGTAACTGATATAGAACCTTAGCAGTTCGGCTTAGCTATAAGAGATATAAATAAAGCGCCTTAGGGAACATTGTTCAGCGTGATGAGCATTTTCTATTGACGCACACAAATTGAAGGTCTGGACCAACTGATCTAGAACCGTAGCAGTTCAGCTTAACTATAAGAGATATGATTAGAGCGTTTAAGGGTACATTGTTCAGCGCGATGAGCATTTTCTATTTACCTACACAAATTGAAGGTCTGGAGCAACTGATATAGAACCCTAACAGCTTAGCTCAACTATAAGAGATATGAATAGAGCGCCGTTGGGAACATTGTTAAGCGTGATGAGCATTTTCTATTGACTTACACAAATTGAAGGTCTGGAGAAATTAATATGCTAAACTACACCAGACTGATTTTCAAACTCGAAAGGTAATCCTACTGTCTCCAAGTTAGGATCTGGTGACGGAAACCTGGAGAAATCGAGAGAATTCTTCAGATTTTATAGGCATGTATAGCATGTATTTGCTGTAGCAAATTAACATTAATTTAGGTATTTAAGCATTTACATTTTGGAGTCGTAATTTGATGGTGCTAACGCTAAGTAGTTTGTGGATACTTTCACCACAGACAGTTTGTCGAAATTTTGTTAAATTACTTTATTATTAATGAAAGATCAAAGTGAATTGGCCCTATTTTTTTATACTACTTATCACTAACAAACGGAAATTGAACTACGAGTGTAAGAATAGTCTTACTTAATATATTTTTGCACTTGAAAAAATGACCGCCAGAGGCGGGAATCAAACCCGCGTTCCTCGCATGCCGGGCGATTGCCTAACCTCTCGGCCACCCTGGCGTTGGCAGAGCCTGTCGAAATTTTCAAGTGCTTCTTAACGCTGTAATGCCGCATTGCTTTCATCAATGTTATTGGGATTACACCCTCAACACTCGAAAGAAATACTATTGCAAGTATTTAACAATCGAAAGATGAAGCTTGCAAATACGATAAATTATTGTTTTAAGTAATAAGCATTCACTTTGCAATCTAAATATATTTTTGCACTTGAAAAAATGACCGCCAGAGGCGGGAATCGAACCCGCGTTCCTCGCATGCCGGAACGCGGGTTGCACTTGAAAAAATGAAAAAATATATTTAGATTGCAAAGTGAATGCTTATCACTTAAAACAATAATTTATCGTATTTGCAAGCTTCATCTTTCGATTGTTAAATACTTGCAATAGTATTTCTTTCGAGTGTTGAGGGTATAATCCCAATAACATTGATGAAAGCAACGCGGCATTACAGCGTTAAGAAGCACTTGAAAATTTCGACAGGCTCTGCCAACGCCAGGGTGGCCGAGAGGTTAGGCAATCGCCCGGCATGCGAGGAACGCGGGTTCGATTCCCGCCTCTGGCAGTCATTTTTTCAAGTGCAAGAATATATTTAGATTCCAAAGTGAATGTTTATCACTTAAAACAATAATTTATAGTCTTACTTACTTTACGGTATAAAAGGAAGGGTAGGGAGGCCTTTGCCCTGCAGTGGGATACGAGAGGGTTCTAATTATAATAATAACTTTACGATAGTAGTGACTTACAAACCGACCTTTGAGTAGGCTAGGGACTCAATAAATAAATGCTAAACCGCATTCATCTATTGCGGTATGGTTTAAGTCTGACTTTTTTCTAAACACTAATACTAAAGTTACCTATATCTTTTACAAACGAATAAAACTGCCTTCAATAAACTAAAAAGTTTAAAAAAATCCTTTACACTTTTACTAAGGAAGATATACGACAAAATTTAGTTTAAGAGTCGGTATCACTGCCATGCGGAATTTTCTTAGCAGAGACCTTTCAAAAAATTGACCTTGATTTTTCATTCCTCTCTTCTCCTTACGACATGGTAGACTAAGAGATCATGGTAGGTAGATGGCGACGGGAGTATAAAATATTTTGTATCATCGAGTCCACGGGTACGTAGTCGCGGGCAACAGCTAGTAGTAAATAAGTTTAATTTATTAATGCTGTTGCTTATCCTAAAAAAATAAACCCATCCAGAGGCTACTTCGCAAATTTATTACGGGATGTACAATTTCTGGGAATATATGCTAATGGTATTATCTTTGAATGCTAATACATTAATTGCCCACCATTTTGTTTGATGCTAATTTTGTGGGTCGACACCGTACACAACTCGGTGGTGTAGACGACTCCTCTCAATTAAACGTTCCCTGAGTTTTTTAAATATCGTACGGACGACAAAACATTAAGGCCCACTTGCGTACGTCCGGATTAGCTAATTCGGACTTGTTCAAGGCCTATTATCTGAGTTGAAAACTCACTTGTGCAAGTCTGGATTAGCTAATCCTCAAGTTCCACATGCGCCAGTTGGGATTATTTAATCCGGATTAGCGTAAGGCCTATTAGGTAATATGGCTGGCGCCTTTTTTATACTTCTATGACATTCTGCTGGCGAATGCGACATAATTTTTACTCGACAGACCAATATTGTTGTTTATTATTGCGTATTCTATCGCTCGCTGCGACAAGTTGATGCGGTTCTGAGCAGTCAAGTGCAGTCGATCCAGTGATTAAAAGATGGTGAGTTTTAGATGGTAAATAAAAATCAGTAAAAATCGGAACGGTAGTTATTCAAAAACAAAACGCATGGGGTCTAATTCTCACGCCTTTGATATTATATCACATAATATATATATTTTGTGATATCCGCCATGTTTTTCGACAAATACCGTATGTGACAAATTATCGAAGGCGTGAGAATTGGGTCCCTGATCTCCTGTTTCACGCCGTACGCGGCGTCCGACATCAGCGTGTAAGATGTAAAAGAGACCACAACTGTACCTACATCTCCATAGTAACCATTGTGACGCAGCGTACGGCATGACGCTGTATGCGGCGTAGGGCGTTTATAAGAGACCGTAGCGCTAAACAGAACGGCATATTAGGCAGTTTAGACAACTTTGCAACAAAAATAAGAATTCTTGTTTTTTGCAAAGTAGTATTGTTTTGTAAAGTGCTGGCCAGTGTGCAGTAGCCACATAGCCAGCACTTCAGACTAGTCCGCTTTTGCAAAAAAAAGTAGGTATAACTATACCTGTTTATACGAATGTGTGATCGGCGCATCAAATTCGAATTTCCGCGCAAAGATGACATATAGCCTCTTTTTTATTGCACTTTCAATGGTATAACATTATAGATTGTGGTATCCCAATTCCTTACTAAATACATTGTTATCTATGTCCAAAGCTGTCTGAGGGCTTGAATGAATCATGAAGAGTATTTATGAGCGGCGCAATGGATGGATTGTGGTTACTGGGATACTAAATATACCAAATGCAACGTGTATTACTGTTGTAAATTTTGGGGAGATTGTTTATGTGTTACCAGCTTATTCCATAATTTTACTATTCCTGAACACCCGCTTGTGGGTGAGATACTAACCTACTTACTAATTTCAATCTTAATTATATAAAGTAAAACCCAAGGTCATTATAGATCCCACGGCTGGTCAAAGGCCTCACTTCAACTATGAGGAGGTACGAGCCGCGTGGAGACCACGCGGGCTCAATGCGGATAGGTGGAGGGGTGTCTGTAAGGCAAGTGACAAACCTTACTGTTGGTTGTTATTAAGCCGCCCTAGGGCCTCTGACTAGGCCTAACGACTAATATCAATTAATATTATATAATTTATGCAATTTCTTTGCAATAAAAGTAAATATTGCACTCAAAAATTCATCTACCATCCAAGAAAGTTCTGTGGAAATTGAAACCACGACCCTTCGCTATCTGGGCGAGTGTTCTCCCAACTGAGCTATCGAAGTCGTTAGACGAACTTTTTATGTGTTTGTTGTGTTTATAAGCTAACAGCTGTACATACGGCTGCACGTCAGACTACCCCGCTTTGACACAGGGACCGCCTTTATTTCCTACATAATAAAAGCTGTTTTCATAGTTCACAATGTAACTTGACGTGCTATACTGTACAGTGGCCACGCATCAACTCTCCCAAATCTTTGTAAATATCTCAAATGATACGGAACTCTATGTAATTAACATAAGGTAGCGATGGGCGATTGTTCGAAAAGAAATAATCGAATGAATCGACAATCGACCATTCGAACTATCGAATGTCGATTTAGTAATTCGTAAAAAATAATTAAATAATAATCGACAATCGAATGATAATCCATACTCGGCTCTTCGATGCATTCGATTGAATTGCCGCGACTGTGCGCACAGGACAGGCAGCGAACGAATGATAAATCGACGCGACGAATGACGATTCATTCGTTAGTAGTACGGCCTGCGCACCGCACGCTCCGGTATTGCTCGCCGCATAATCGAAGGATAATCGAATGACTGCGGTTGCTTATCCAATACAATTGATTACAGAGACCATTCGAATAATTCGATTAATTTAGTAATATACGCCCATCGCAAACATAAGGTTATATAATAATAATAAGTCAGCCTATTAGATCCCACTGCTGGGAAAAGGCCTCACCTCTACTATGAGGAGGAACGAGCCATACTTCACCACGCGGGCTCAGTGCGGATTGGTGGAGGGGTGTATGTAAGGCAAGTGACAAACCTTACTGTCAGAAGTTATCAAGCCGCCCTAGGGCCTCTGACTAGGCTTAACGACTTATACCACAGATATTAGCCGGGACCAACTTAAGGTTGAATGACATGATTGCGGAAATTTGACAGATCAGAGTAGGTTGATGTGGGGCCCACTTAACCTAGACCTATGAGGCAGGCAAGCTACTCAATGTACACACGAGCGCTTGTCAGACCACCATATTTCGACCTCGAAACCGCCTCTATTCCCCACGTAATAAAAGTTTACAAGGTCACTTGACGTGCGATACTAACTGTACTTAGATAAATAAGAATAACCGCAATTAATTAGCGGATATGAGAAGCCCTTTTTATCTTCTTAACCCAGACTGGTTATGATAGACAAAGCTTGTGCTCTCACAAAGGTTACTCGTCTGCACAGTGAGATAAACATATTTGTGAGGACAATCACATTGGCCACGCGTGACGCTGCCAGCCCTAAATGGAACGTTGACGATAGGGCTGCCAGTCTAAAAACGCTACAAAATATAACGGAACTCCTCACGTGATGTTCCAAAATAAGACTTAAAAATTAAACCTATCGCGATATGACGGAGTGAGTAATACCTATTCATGCTACTACCGTCTGTGGACAAACCTGTATGTGTATTTTTGGGTGACTAGATCATCATCATGATTGAACCTTTTTGTCATCATGATCATCATCATGTGTTCTTATACCACATATAATATTAAGTAACTAAATATACGACTTGATTGAATCTTTTTGATGAATTTTCTACCAATTTAAATCCATTTTCATATTAATCGTTTACTAATACAGTTAGTCCATAATCATCATTTTACGTGATTACATAATGATGTACAGGCGGCAACTCATCAAATTAACCTAATCTATCAAAATATACCAAATGATACTGAACTCTACGTTATTTACAGACATTTTTCGCAGGCATGTTACAGATCGGGGTAGGTAGAAAGCAATGTTCAATGAGTGTCTGTAAAACTTAAATAGTTTTATAATTAATAGAATCAGGCGTTACTTTGCGGAAATCCATTATCAGATGGGAAAAATAAGATACAATTATTTTGCTTTAAATTTCCGCTAAGAGACGCTAGCGCAGGCAACAAAACCACACCAACCGCAACCGCTTTGAGTACCAGTTCAGGCAAATGCAGAATGGACGTCCATGCTCAGCCGAGGCGACAACATCTCCTGAGGATGCCGCGTGGAGTGGCGAAACGCGTCGAGGTTTTTTGCACGTTGGTGTTGGTAACTAACAACTGCATTAGCTGTAGTGCATGCGTATTGAGGGAGGGAGGGCGGTGCATTCTGCATTTGCCTGAACTGGTACTCAAAGCGGTTGCGGTTGGTGTGGTTTTGTTGCCTGCACTAGCGTCTCTTAGCGGAAATTTAAAGCAAAATAATTGTATCTTATTTTTCCCATTAAATAGTTTTAAAAATACTCATCGTTGACAACCCTAAATAGGAACAAATGAGTATTTGTACTCTTGTAAAGATGGACAATACGTCGCGTCGCTCTGACCCATTAGTTCTTAGGGCTAAAGTAACAGTCTGGCAAATCACAATGACCATACAACACACAACGTTAAAAGGTACTCACATGCCCACTCATTTTGAGTTTGTATTAAGTGAGGCAATAAATAAAACTAGAATTGAGTAGGTGTATGCTTTAAGCCCAGAACCCCATGCTGTAAAGGAAAATGCGAACTTTAATAACGGAGTTATTAATTCTACTAGGTATTAATTTATGGAGGGAGAGACTAATCAAGCGAAGTTTAATAACTAATAAACTAAAGATAAAACTAAATTTAGTGCACCAGGATATGAATGAAATAAAATACATTTATTTCAGACTGCGGTTCATATTGATATATCATATTTATGTTAGTAAGAACAATACACTTAGCCCTTTTTTAGTAAAATAAAACAGTAAACAAAATAATAGGTATACTACGCCTACAATTTTCAAGTGACAGTTAGTAATCCATTATGTTTACTAGAAAAACTGACCGCCTATCCCGATTAATAGTATATCGATACAGGATGTCCCATTAATAAAGAATAATCCGTTAGGTACAGATGAGTTACATCATGTTCTACTTTATAAATAATAAATTATATTATAATTTATTCAAGTAAAGGTGTTGCCATTTTTGAGATTTTTGTTTTGAGTTTTTATTATTTTTGCAAACCTTACACTAACAGGTTAAGTAAGTAAGGTCTATGGAATATTCAAGAATATTAATATAGAAACAGACTTTTAAAAATTAATTAATTGTATAGGTATTCATACAAAAAAATAATATTTGATTTGATGTAACTAATCTGTAGGTACCAAAAGTATTATCATCCATTAATGGGACACCCTGTAAAGTGTTTTTTTAACATTTTATGCAAAATATCTTAAGATGTTTATTAAAGTATGTACTACAGAAATATTCCGTTTTGACATGTCAAGTCATTAGGTGAGATTTGGAACTGCCGTGGCACAATAATGATGCACTCGTTGCGGCTTGCGACACACACGGACTCTGAGGATGGTGAACTAAAAATTATTAAATATAATCTATTTTAGGGTTCTTTGTGGATTTCGGAATATTTATAATTTCTCCATATCCGTCTGTCTGTCCGTCTGCCATACGTGCCATTTTCCAAATCGATTGGATATTCGAATAGTGGAGAATGCGAACGGCCTCCACTTTCTACTTTCTTATAATGTATTTTATACAAAACCACGTAGCCTGAAGCCAAAAAACTTTTTGCCGAGCTGGCCGAGCGGCTGGTCACCGTAACTAGTGACAAGAAGGCTGGTTGTTACCTCGGTCAACTCAAACGAGTTTGGCCATTCAGAGGGGTAACGCTGCCAGCCATCTTGGCACCAGCAACTTGGTGGTGGGGTTAAATGATTTAGACATTTTTATGTAATCTTTTTTCTTTAGGTTTAGTTTAAGTTACAGTTTTTACGTTTGTGTTATTTATAATTAATAGCTAATAAAAATCGAGACACGTTGCGGAAAGTTAATGACCGGAACAAATAGGTGTAAGTAAAACCACGTTAATTTGCAAATAATAATGTGATCTTACGTCATCGCCACCCGCCTAAACGAAAAATTATGACACCTGTTACCCCGTACCAGGAAATCTTAAGAAATAAAGAGGTACTCTATTATATAATCAGTTAACAATAACATGACTTCTCTTTTGTCCAATTTCGTGGACCATATAAAATTATCCAAACTCTAAAGTGAAATAGTTTTTTTTTTTCATATTAACAAAAATATTAGGCTCAGCATTTTTGCCCTCCGTTCCTTCAACCACTGTGTACGGTGAGCAAAACAATAACAGCGTTTGTAGTCGACAGTGGACGCAGCAAGTATTGTGGACGGTGCGCAAATAAAACGAGTGTGAGCGAAGTTATTTCTGAATAAGCCGAGCGCACTTTGAAAGCGAGCGAAAATTTTTCACATTTCCGGCTTATAACGTATTTGTAGGGTTCTATTGATTTTTACGTTTGAAATACGTATCAGTGTTAGGTATACGGCCCGTAAAGGTCATAACTCCTTAATCACGGACAACACGGTCGATCGATATTTTGTGCAAAAATTTGCTTGCGTACAAACTTGCAAAAAAATGGCTTAAATTATAAAAATATCTAAAAGATTAATAAATCAAGTTTACGTGATTAATAATAGCATTGCTTGCAGTTAGCTTAACCAAAGAACTAATCACAACAGTTGATTGAATTTGTGATGAGATGATACGCGATCAGTGCACGATAAAGTGAAATAATACGAGAAAATTAATACGGCAGGTAGATGACCTGCCGTATTGTACCTGACCTGAGTAGATTACTCAGGGAATCCCGCATTACCCATTAGTTTCTATAGGATCTAGTGATTTAAAAATCAACAAACATTTACAACATGTACTGTAATTTTTTGCTCTGGAGCTCAAAGGTCAGATGATATTCTCTGAGCTCAAATATTATTTTATAATTTTTTGCAAAGCTTAAACGTTTTTTTGAATTCAAAGCCAATGTTAAACAATATAGTTTTTTGCCATCCGTACACACTTATTAACCACTCGGCGTGGAAACAAACAAAGTTCAGATGCGTTAGTTCTGCTGCCACTACACCCGCTTCAGTACTGAGCGGTTTTAATTTCATTTCAATTCTTTATTTTTTTTTAAATTCAAAAGACACTTGATACAGAGTATTCAACGGCTATGCCACATGGCTAAAAAGTATCTTACATTTTGCTTTTACAAATATCCATAGGCCTCAGTGTTATTTACCATCAGGTGAACTGCGTGTAAACATTTCGGTACACATTTTGAGTATTAGCCAAATTAAATAATTGTAAGCAAAACGTCATCTATACTTATATTATAAAGAGGAAAGATTTGATTGTTTGTTTTTTGTAGCGATATAAAATCATCAGGGGCTGAAATGGGGTATGACATTTTTGTATGGAAAATCTGACTTTTGGAGCGGGCGAAGTCGCCGCGAACTGTTAGTTTTAAATAAATGTAATATTTCATGGTCTCCCTTTTATTTTAGATGCTATGTTATCCAGTAAAAATTGGCATCGCAAAATAAATGATGTTTTTTTCTTCTACCATTTGGCGGGTTGATTCCTGGTTGAGGCGATTATTCAAGAATCCTCGAATGTACTTAGTTGAAATTGCATTTCAAATCAAAGTAAGGTCTCCTTTAATTAAAACTGTCTATCTGCTATATTAAGATACTTTCCCTTCATGTGGCATAGCCGTAAGTTTATTTCTGAGGTTTATAAGGAGTGAGTTTCCTAGGTTTTTACTATTCAGATATAAACTTTCATCCCCCATTTCACCCCCTTAATGTTTTTATATCGCAACAAAATATAGCCTATGTCCTTTCAAGGGTCTCGAACTGTCTCCACACCAAATTTCATCTCAATCGGTTCAGTGGTTTAAGCGTCAAGAGGTAACAGACAGACAGTCAGACACACTTTCGCATTTATAATATTAGTATGGATAGACCGTGTCAACTATCATACAGGTGTGACAGCGGTCAAATACCTGCTTAAAATGGAATAAAAAATTTACGTCTCAATTTTGGTGTTCCGTGGGCCACAAGAAATCCCTGTTTAATTAATAAGCAGGGAAATGTTTCATGTAACCTTTTACTCTGCTTGCAATATTTTACCGTATTAAAAAGGGCGTGATTTTCATACAATATTCATCATCCAAAGGTCTATAATAAAGGGCGACCCCCGCTAGCTTTTAGCTAGCTGAAATAATAAATTAGGATAAAAGCTCATATCCTTGGCAGCACGTCAGGTTACCCATGTATGCTACGAGCTTTTATTATGTAGGGAATAGTAGCTGTCTCAAGGTCAAAGTGGGGTAGCCTAACGTGCTGGGTTTACTAATTAAATTTTCGCCAAAATATTGATAGAAGGCTTCAAAACTCGTTTAAGCCTTTGACTGCCACGGAACTAGACACAATAGAAAAAATATTGTTTGGGGGTCACCGGTGACCACCATGGCGCTCAATGTGGACCACCATGGCGCTCAATGTGTTAACTATCCATAGTTTACAATCTAGCGATATCCGTGTGGGATAATAATAACGACACTACTCATCCATGAGGTCAGAAGTTAGGACGCCGGCCTGTTATACAAAACTGAAATACAGTCTTTCGGTGATATATTAGCTGCCCAACTAATGTCTATCTAATAGCTTCTAAATTAAGCTTACCTGAGTATATTAAAAGGATTTAGGGTGCTACTTAGGAGTAATAAGAATAGTTATGTACGGGATTGCTACCATATACTTTTTATTTTTGAGTTTCCGATATTTGGGCACTGTTGCTAGCGCCATGATCACGGAATAACTATCCCGTAAATTATTATTCTAATGTTAGGGGTCATGAAAGTTTAAAACAATAATTACGAGTTAGTTCTCTGATATCCAAATAGTTACTTACAATACTGGATATCATCCTTAACATTTTCATTAATCGGCACGATGGTTCGATTTAAGGCAATTGAAATTCAAGAAAACGGTTGAATCAATCAGATTATCAAGTTACTAGTATCAATTACATTATTATTGGTAAAAATAAACAAATTCCCTGAGTTCAATGATATCGAAGGAAATTTTAGACACGGAAAAATCTTAGAAGGGGTCATGTTCTTATTGTATCGGAAAATGTCACCCCCTTGGTAATCGTAGCACTCTGCAAAATGATGCATATTAATAATGTAAATACACCGTAGTATGTAGCATGACATTAAATTTAGTATCTTACACTCTTTTGTTAGTGAGTACCGGTAGCAAAAAGTTTTTTAGAGTGCGGTAAAAAATAGGGTAATATAAAGTACTAGTGGTTTCCCGCGACTTCGCTCGCAATAGTTGGATTTTCCATATAAACTTTCATACCCCATTTCACTCCCTTTATATATTTATATTGCGACAAAATGTAGCCTACGTCCTTTCCAGGGTCTCGAAATGTCTCCATACCAAATTTCATCTCAATCGGTTCAGTGGTTTAAGCGTCAAGAGGTAACAGACAGACACACTTTCGCATTTATAATATTAGTATGGAAGTAAGGATTTATCAACTTATGGGTCAATTATTAGTAATAGGTCTTAAATACCCTGTTTAAACGCAAATAAACTATTATAAGTATTCTATATTTTTTGAGCCCGCACAATATTGGTTCCATAGAAAAAGTAAAAGCAGAAGTACTTGTCTAATTTGAGCACACTGACCGCCATAGTCCTATTTTAAGTATAAAAATACGCCATAGAAAATACGAGAGAAATACCGTTCTCGTATTTTCTTCGAAACATTCCAAAACTTATAAGGATATCGCAATTACGGCTAAATCACAATTTAATTAAGCTTACAGCGCCATTACAATCGTTGTTCTAATCAAACTACTATTGAACAGTATGGGGCGCCATCAAAATAATAAGGAAATCAATTTTCAATTAATGTTATTGGTTAAAAAAACTGCCTCGTTGGTCGAGTCGTCGGCACGCCGCGCTGGCGTCTTAGCACGAACACGGGTTCGAACCCGGATTAGACCGTAATTAATATGTATATAGCGTAACATAAAGTAACCGACCGTAATATAAAGCGTTAATTCCGCCATTTGTACAATAAACTGTGTGCAAAAAGGTTTAAAAAAAAGGTAATTAACTAGATTTAGTTAGTAATTTAGAATTTCGTATTTCAGAATTTTTGAAAATTCAACTTCTAAGAGAGTAAAAATTAAAATTACACATTAGTCAAAAATTGGCGACACAATTTCGCAAAAGCGTTTTTAGTTAAGAAAACAGGCACTGTAAGTTGATAAGTTCATATCTTAATGTGAGACGTCATCTTTCAGACAGAAATGAAGCGCTTCGCCGATTTCAGCTGCCAAACATAAATCCTTATTGATGTAGCTAGCTAATAAAAGCATTTTGTCATACTTCGCATGGATGAACAAACAAATATCTCAAATAATATGGAACCCTATGTGATCAATATAAGGTTGAAATATGGATGCGGAAATTTAACAGATCTGGGTAGGTCGATGTGGGGCCCACTGTACACGCATTTTGTTATAACGTTCACTCACTAGTACCTATAATTATGTTTTATATCTAACGAGTGGTTCCCCGCGACTTCGCCCGCAAGAGTTGGATAATCCATATAAACTTTCTTCCCCCATTTCACCCCCTTAATGTTTTTATATCACGACAAAATGTAGCCTATGTCCTTTCCAGGGTCTCGAACTCTCTTCACACCAAATTTCATATCAATCGGTTCAGTCGTTTAAGCGTCAACAGCTAACAGACAGACAGACAGACACACTTTCGCATTTATAATATTAGTATGTATAAAATAAAGTACATTTTCGCCCGCGAATCGGAGTAAATAAAAATTCTACGAAATACTTATGGTTTTAACGTCTCTGTGGAGAATAACAAGCTAAGCAGTTCTTGTAAATTTCGATAACTTTTACTAAGGTATATCAATAGTGTGTGTGGAAATGTGTGGAATATACTTTTATCAAGCCATGCTTTGTAAAAGTCGATAAATTTAAAATAAGATTTAGTACGATATAAAGAATCAACGTTATCGTAATTTTTTTTTATCGTCGTATTTATCGAATAACATCTAATTGAATCTATCCGAAATAACTTCGCGCGCTTTCTTTGCATAGATTTGTTAAGTTTCTGGTTCTGTCACACCTGAAAAACTGGCACCTGTCTGAAAAGTAGCCCTGTATATGTTTCATAAAATACATATAAAGTTTATCAAAACGTGAAGTTCTAAATAAGATGACTTTTCAGTAAACTTGTTTTTTGCAAACTACACTAGTGCTAAGTTTGCCTATCGCAAAATCCTCAAAATCATCAATTCTTAGAACTTGACGTTTCATACGGGAACCACTGGAGATTGGCCAACTTCTTTATTCTATGCATTGTGACGTCACGACCTCTAGTTATGGCTAAGGGTATGTTCACCATTTTTTAGGTCTTGTAACTTTAACACCCCTGCGCCTCGGAAAGCACGTTAAGCCGTTGGTTCTGCGCCTGATCTCTCTCCGGATTTCGTCTCATCGAACATAGTTCGCTTAAAGACAACTATGAGAGTGAAGGAACAGAGATTGCACCCGTGTATTGCGCACACACTTGTGCAGTATATAACATCTCCCTCGCAGATGGCTAATCTCTAATGAAATTGGCCGCTGTAGTTGAAATTTAGCTAGGAGGACATTATTATTAGTTTTTGGAAGCAGTCCTGAAGACCTATATTTTTAACGACCGTCTTGGTGTAGTGGTTCGCGCCACGGACTTCTTAACCAGGCGGTTGCGGGTTCGAATCCCGCAAGGGGCAAAAGTTTGTGGGTTGAGCACGAGCAATTTGTACCTAAGTCATGGATGTTTATAAATATATATAAGTATGTCTATACGTTATCCTAGTCAGCATAGCACAAGCTCACGCTTAGTTTGGGACTAGGTAATTGGTGTTTGTTGAAACAATTTATAAAAAAAAAAAACTGTAGGAGATTTTGTCTGTGTAGGCTCGGTGACATAAACGTCTCATATTCCAATCGCCGCACCGTCTAGTAATAATAACCTTCTATTTCTTCTTTGTCATATAATGAAGAGGTTATGCACTTAACTACACAGTATCAAATTGAAGTACATATGTAAATCGATATTTAACTACTTTTTACCCGACTGCGGAAGGAGGGATATGTTTTTCGAGTGTATGTATGTATTTACGTATAATTGTTTGGCACACCCTACAGCCCAAACGGCTCGACAGTTTTTGACATATGAGATGTCGTCGACTTGCCAAAATTGTGAGAGTGACATAGGCTACATAAATGTTATTGAGGGATTGATTTTTTCCTTAGCATAGCAATATGGGTATCAAATGAAAGCCAGTAAAGAGACCTTTTCCAAAATATAATATTTTTTGCATTCTGGTGTTTTGTTTTAAATAATAAAACTAAAAATAATAAAATAAAAAAAAGCAATTTAAAAAACCCGACTGCGTATCTGTGTTATTGGAAATTAAAAAACCCTAAAACAAAAAAGAGGTCATACCCGGGTTAAATTGGTACCCATATTAAAAATTGTATAGCTGACGGGACCAATGTCAGCCGTCTCGTCAGTAGATTGGAGTAATCCGCAATGTAATATAGAGGTAGGTATGTGCTCTAAATTCACTAAGCCTCCATTTCCAGAATGGGTCCCGACTACTATACAATTTTTAATATGGGTACCAATTAAACCCGGGTATGACCTATTTATTGTTTTAGGGTTTTTTAATTTCCAATAACACAGAAAAGCAGACGAGTTTTTTAGTTTTTTACATTACCGTTTTTTATTTTTTACATTTTTGTGCTCTATTGACATAAAGTTTTTTTTTTTTAAATCTATGTACACGATTGGACTTATACATAGTTTTATATGTATAGAATACTAGGGCGAATAGTCCAAAATCGATTAATTAACCGCTTTCCACGAAATATGCCAATGTGTGGCCGCGCCTTAAGATCTTAATCGCAAACCCCAATCGCGAGTGGGGGCGCCACCTACGCACCTTATGACGTCACGAAGACTGTTCTACTCAAAGGGAAGTTGGTGACATTCATAATGCGAAATCATTAATGTCACCAACTTCCCTTATCCCACAAAAAATCTAAAAAAAAAGGTTCGTTTTAAATAGTTAGCAATATATTTTTTTTCAAATAATTAGATCTTTGAGTAGTGGTAATAATAGCAAAACCACAAATAATCACTGCACGTTTTTACAAAAGTAAATTGTAATCAAAAATGCTTTTGATGAATTCGTGATGTACCTATTCGCTTCCGAGACAATATGTTATACGTAGGATTTCAATAATTTTCAAAACCCTTATAATAAGAAAATATACAAATATTAGAATGACGTCACCTACATAAGCACTTTTTCAATTACAAAATCTATTGAGATACAGCCTTTTGACAGGTGCTAAAAAGTTCCCATGTCAATGATTGGTGATATCATCGATGCTAACATTAATCAGTAGTAGGGTCCAAACATCACACATAAACTGGACCCATTTAACCGGGTATAAGGCCGGATTTTGGGGTAGTGAAGAATCTACCTCCTAGTGGTCCACCCACTCCGGGCAACGACATCACAAACTTCAGTTTGTTATGGTGGCTGAACGATCCTATCAGCGGTGGTAGGCTCCATCAGGATCCGCTTGGTAGCTACCACCCTCCCTCCCATCGGAGCCCGGCGCCAAGTATTGCGTCGGTGAGTGGGAGTAAATAATAAATAAATTGTTGCAACAAACACACCAATAAGCGTGAGCTTGTGCTATGGTGACTAGGATAACGGATAGACATACTTATATACATTTATAAACATCCATGACTTAGGTACAAATGCTCGTGCTCATCACACAAACATTTGCCCCTTGCGGGATTCGAATCCGCAACCGCCTGGTTTAGAAGTCCGGGGCGCGCACAACTACACCAAGACGGTCGTCAAAGTGCTAGAACCTTCTGGGTGAGCTTGCTCCACTGTCGACTCTGTCTACGATGTTTGGCTTAGCCTAGAGTTAAGAGCAAGCCCACTTCAAATAAAAAATCACACAATGATAAGAAGAAAATCACTCAAAACATTGAGAACATCGAACGAGCGACCACTAGCTAGCTTGACTAAGAAAAAAAAGAACATGTAAAAATAAAATAAATTAGTACTCGTAGGTAGCACCTTATAGTAATTGTTTAATATTAATTATGGATTAAGTGTAACAAGGCTGTTATAATGATTCAGGGGGCTTACTCTGTTAGTCGTTGTCCACATTCATAGCTGTACCCATCCCGCTCACTCGCAATGCCATCGTGGCATGAGTGACAAGGACGAAAAAGATGAAAATGCGAACAGCTTCTTTTAGAGTAATGATTCAGCTACGAAGCATTGGATTTTATTACCTTCTTTATCACCGTATCAGGTATCAACTACATAAAATTCAAGTTGGCTGTAGCGTTAACTGAATATCTTTAGAAAAAAATATGTTTTACTGAATTTTGGCTACTGTAGCCAATCCAACAGACATCAACAGTATGCAGTAGATGTAGATACTATAGTGCACAGGGATGTGCACAATACACAGGTGCACTCTCTGTTCAGTCTCATAGTTCGGTGAGACGGCAATCCGTCATGACCAGGAGCAGATCAGGCTGCTTTCCGAGGCACGGGGGTGTAACACTACCAACTTCCTGACTCCGAAGCTGTTTCTGAGTTACTTTGCGACAAAAAACACAGAAAAGATTGCGGCTCGACCCGGGATTAGAACACGGGATCTCGTGGATAGAAGCTAGCGTGCTAATCACTAGAGTAATAAGAAACAAGAATTACCAGTATATTGCCTTAAAATAAGTTTTATAACTGATAAATTAACAGAGCAAACCATCTATAATTAAAAATAGTGTTTAATAAAAAATGTATCTTCAAATATCTAAAAGTTTTCTAGAATTAATCATAATCATTTACCTCATTAATCACCCATAAAGTCGTTGTTACACTATAATACGCACCAAACCTTTCAAATCTATGTTCCTATAATTCCACTACACTATACAATATATGTTCAACGAATTCGAACGAGAGTGGAATTTGCTGCCAGCTGAAGTTTTCCCAAAACTATAAATATTATACTAATATAGATTTAGTATATATATTATACTAAATATATTTTCAAGAAAGGAGTAAATATGCTGTTTAAAATCAGACTGTTGAATGTTTTTATTCATTCGAATGCAACCTCAAATGAATAAAAACACATTTATTACAACACACTGTAATTATTTTGTATGTTTTTTGGCAATGCTCTTTCAGACATACTATGGTAAAAAATATTTGTGGCATCACGCCTTCCTATGAAAAAGGAACTTGACAGAAGTCTATCTGTTTTTGGGTTTCGTACTTGAAAAGGTAAAACACAGAGCGCTTATAGGATTTACATTTATCTAGAATAGTCTAGACGAACTACAAATCCCATAAGAATTCCGTCTCCTTATGAGGTACAGAACCCTAAAAAAACTTTTTTCACACCTGAAAATTAAAAAGTGGCGTATCGCCAAACGCCGCCTAACGCCTACTGGGCGGGATATAAAAGCGAGGCAAGGGCGGGCGGCGCTCAGTTAAGGACTGTGGGCGCGCTGCGTGCCTTGTGTCAGTGTACGGTATTCGTTAGAATCGAAGTTCAGGTAAGTTTTTGAAAATTTAAATTTATTTTAAGCAAGAGTTACGGAGCTTTTTGGAGTATTAGGTTTGATTTTGCGGGAGATATTTTAATAGGAGTTGAAGTTACTTGTTAATAATTTTGCATTTAAAAAATACAAGTGATTTCAAAATATACTTATACTATAACTTTGAGACCAGTTAAGATATAAATAAGTTATAAAATCCTTCGAAATGTATCACAAACTTGTATAAAGTGTCTTTATAATATAAAAACTTAACTATTTTGACATAGTTAAATTCAACTTTAACGGTGTTATTTCAAAAATATAGACCAGGTTTAAAATAGGTCTAAATATTAGCCGACTACAGAGGAATGAATGACACATCCGTGTCATAACCTTATAGAGAAGCGCTTTTCTAATTGGCTAGCTAATAGCTTAGTCCTGGCTTAAACCCGGTACTAAGTTTTTAGAATAACGGGGTAAAAGTTTACAGCTTACCGCGCGAAATATAACCTACGAGCTGAATTAAAGTGTCAAAATAACAAAACTAATTATTGTAAGTTGGACTTAGAAAACACACCAATTGAAAAAGTCCTAAACTTTACTGACGCAAATACCAAATAAATGTAGTATCTATTTACTTATGAAATATTTTTTTCTGCAGTAACTTTTTAAAGGACCTAATTATTATAGAACTAAACTAAATTGTAAAACAAATTTGGTAGGATTTGACCCACGTCCTTTAGCACCTGTGTCAAATCCTACCTGTGTGCGAAATTTTGGTTTCCTATTTAAACTTATATAACACTGTGAGTGTTAAAAATATCAAAAACTATTACGAATTTCGGCTTGCGGTAAAATATCAAGTTCCTGCGTAAAGTAAAGTAAAGTGCGTAAAGTGTTGATAACGTGTAGAATTATAAGTGAAATTGATCTGTCTGTGTGTATACCTTCACCATGCAATTAGCATAATTAATGGCGGCACACCACCGCATATTCTGTCATTTCAACAATGAAATAACTATCGACGACCGTCTTGGTGTAGTGGTTCACTCCCCGCACTACTAAACCAGGTGGTTTATTTGATGAGCACGAGCATTTGTACCTAAGATATGGATATGTATGTAATATAAGGTATACAAATTTTTCTATCCGTTATCCTTGTTGCCATAGCACAAGCTCACGCTTAATTTGGGGCTAGGTAGTTGGTCTGTTTGTTGACACAATGTATTATTATTTATTTAAACTTTTTTATTTCATAAGATGAACGACTTAGTGTAGTTCACGCTGTAGAATTAAATTCTAGCAGTTGCGGGTTCGAATTCCGGAAAGGTCATTTGGTTTGAATGAGCACGAGCACTCGTACCTAGGTCATGGATGTGTATATATGTTTGTCTATCCGTTATCCTAGCGCTATAGCAAAAGCTCACGATTAATTTAGAACTAAGTACTAATTGATCAAAAAAAATATTTTTTAATTATGGTTTGATAAATATAAATATTGATTTATGGGTATTACCATTTTTGATGAGTGTTATCGTAGATCGAGCCCCGGACTACAAAACCAGCGGTTGCGGGTTCGAATCCCGCAAGGGGCAAATATCTGTTTTATGAGCACGAGCATTTGTACCCATGTTTATAAATGTATGTAAGTATGTCTGTCCGTTATCTTAATCTCCACAGCACAAGCTCACGCTTAGTTTGGGGCTAGCCCCAAAAAATATGGTAATAATTAATTAATTACCTAGGTAATAGATGTGTTTGTTATATTACTATTATTAGTGAGGCCGAGCTCACGAATAACACCACAGACAAATTATAACAAAAGATAAACGCGATCAGTGGCAAAAAAAAACATACAAAAAATACGACAATATTATTGATATATTACGTTCTTTTTAGTGTTCCGTAGTCCTGACAAGGAACCTTTATAGTTTCGTAATGTCCGTCTGCCTGTTTGTCTGTCTGAGGTTTTGCTAAGAGACCCGTTAGTACTAAAAAGCTGTCTAAATTTTGTAGGTGTATGTAACCAAGTGGTAGAATAAAATTTTGGAACATATTTTTTTAGGGTAGCTCCCCTGCATATTGGGAAGTGGGGGTGATTTTTTTCGTTATCTGTATCACCGCCATCGTATAAAGTACCATTAAGTAGGTTTTTTAAGATGAGTTAGGGGTTGCAAATCCAATTTTTCGATATCTTCTTCAATACTGCTTCATACTACGAATACTAAACGAATACTGCTTCATTTTCAAATAATTAAACTGTGTGCATGTTTTTGTTCGAGTGTTTGTGTAGATTTGTGTGTGTGATTATTAGTTATAACGGAAGCCTTATTGACGTTTTAAAAAATAATTGACATATGACGATTTACAAGACAAAATAGAAGGGTAGAAAGACAGCGATGGCAATTATAATGGGCCATGTGGCACCCTTTGAGTACAGAATCCTAAAAAGACAGATTTTATGATCAAAGGCAAGTCAAACAAAATCTCCTGAACAGATATAAAAAGAAAAAGTAATAAGAATATGTAACAATCCTCTTTAAATACAAAGAGACGCACATATTAGTTCCTGTCACTTTGCCATCGCTTTAACCTCCAATTCTTTTGATTACTAGAATAAGAAAAATTCCTTGAACATTTATTGTACCTAAATAAAGTCTATTTTTAAATATTTTTATTCAGTACACTAAATTCATCAAAAACTAAAAAAAATATTAAAAAATCATCAAGATCTTAAAAGTATCAGTAAAAAACAACACCTCGCAGTGCAAGATCTCAAGACTCGGTTAGCTCTTTCTGCGTAAATAGGAACGCAAATTAGTAATAATGAGTGACGGTAGTTTAATTTTTTAAAACTTTGTGATTGACAAATAATCCCTTAGTCTCCCTGTGACCACGGACGCTGTAGTAAGTGTTCGTCAGGTTTTAAATAAAATGTAAATAAATCGCGAAGTAATCCGTAAAATTGTGTTTTAATAAGTATCAGTAAATCGGTTTTCAAATTAAACTCAGCAATTTAGAAACTACATCAACAAAATACTCGTACTTTGAAATGTCACTACATTATAAACACCAAACCAATCCAACCCAAAAACTATTTTTTTTAAACACCAAAAAGTTTATTCAAGGTCATAAATATTTACAATTAAATTTAAATTATAAAAAGGGTCCTTGTGGTAAGGTTCCCAGGATGCTGGCAGCGTTACTCCGCTGGATAGCGATGCTTATACGCTGCGCAAGGTAGCTGCCAGCAAAACTAATTAAAGCCTTTTTAAAGAACAAAACTACTTCACATAAAAAGAACTAGTTGTGAGAATATTTTAATCACTCGGACCTCATCAAACTACTGCCTTTTGTAGAATGAAATAGGTACTGTATTATGTTCTTAATAAAGGACTCGTTACATTGTTCATATTAACAGGTTTTTGGAAAGGTTTGCAGACTATATAACTGAGTAGTAGGGCTATTTTGGTATGTGTCTGCTTGTGACAAAACACGAGTCATAGCGATGCCATTTTATCTGTGTTAAAATCCATATTATATTATAAATGCGAAAGTATGTCTGTCGGTCTGTCTGTTACCTCTTGACGCTTAAACCACTGAACCGATTGAGATGAAATTTGGTATGGAGACAGTTCGAGAACCTAGAAAGGACATAGGCTACATTTGTCGCGATATAATAAGGGGGTGAAATGGGGGATGAAATCCAACTCTTGCGGGCGGAGTCGCGGGGAACCACTAGTATGTCAATATTTCATGAATAGTAGAAGTAAAATATGTATATGTATTATGAGCAGTGTTAGGCGAGAGTTAGGCTAAAATATTCGTATCATCGGAAGTTTTGGAAATTTCTTTAAATGTTTTCTATAAGTAATAACATTTATTCTGTGGTAAATTATTACCTACTCTACCACTACTTACCAATAACTGTGTTCGACAGTTGTTTAAAATATAAGGCGGCTAATATGGGAATAAAGCAGTTAAGTGGTATATCACTTAAAATAATGATAGGGGCAAACACTTCAAAATTTTATTGGCAAAATTCTGATGTCAAAGTAGTTTAAAAAGTTGGAACGTTTAAATTTTTGGTGACCGAACTGGTTTTATTTTTGTTTTTCGATTATTTTTATTATTACTGAGTTAATACCTTTTCCTATAATGACGTTCATAAACTTCGATTTGTCAATTTTTTTAAACAACAACATTAAAATATACCAGGCTCGCATTTTTTCGTTGTTTATAGGTACATATAAGCCCCACATCACGATAAATCTCCCGTACGACCACTCTAATTGACATTGTCCCATTTTCCCCAAAGAATGTCCAGTGACGTAGAAAAATGACAAATTACAAGACATATGTAAGCCTTTATTTGGACATATTATTTAATAGTAATAGTATAAGCATTCACTTTGCAATTAAAATATATTATTGCACTTGAAAAAATGAATGCTTATCACTTAAAACAATAATTTATCGTATTTGCAAGCTTCATCTTTCGATTGTTAAATACTTGCAATAGTATTTCTTTCGAGTGTTGAGGGTGTAATCCCAATAACATTGATGAAAGCAACGCGGCATTACAGCGTTAAGAAGCACTTGAAAATTTCGACAGGCTCTGCCAACGCCAGGGTGGCCGAGAAGTTAGGCAATCGCCCGGCATGCGAGGAACGCGGTTCGATTCCCGCCTCTGGCGGTCATTTTTTCAAGTGCAATAATATATTTAAATTGCAAAGTGAATGCTTATCACTTAAAACAATAATTTATCGTATTTGCAAGCTTCATCTTTCGATTGTTAAATACTTGCAATAGTATTTCTTTCGAGTGTTGAGGGTGTAATCCCAATAACATTGATGAAAGCAACGCGGCATTACAGCGTTAAGAAGCACTTGAATATTTCGACAGGCTCTGCCAACGCCAGGGTGGCCGAGAGGTTAGGCAATCGCCCGGCATGCGAGGAACGCCGGTTCGATTCCCGCCTCTGGCGGTCATTTTTTCAAGTGCAATAATATATTTAACTTTCCATTTCTTCTCTCTACTTTAAGTACATAAATATGCTTACACAATGAACTTTGCACAAAGCTCTTCCTTCCTGAGAATATTCTACCAATATAGTGCATTTAAAAAAAGGTAGATGGGTCATTAGGGCGCGGAAATTGATTGCCTCAAATTGTCTAGTTTGCTCAATTTTGCAATGAAATATGACATTTGACACGTAAAAGAACGTGTGCTCGGATCATTAAATTTGTGTCGCCGCGCAGTACGAGATGACAGGTCTAACTCTTTTTTAAATAAATACACTGTCAGTGATTCCTACCCAAAAGTCTGCCACATCCTGGATCATGGTCCAAAGCGGACCCTGGGCCCTCGCGTGCGAGTGCACAACCGGGATAGCGCTAGGAGGATGATGATTAGGTCTGTTAATTTCAATGGTTCCTTATCCGTGGCGAGTTTATAAACTTTTAAGTTAAGTTAGTAACCGTCTATTGATCCGAACCGACAAAAGCCTGTCGCGTTCAATTCCCGACTTGTAGAATGTCCAACATTAGTTTAATCAATAAAATTAACAACGAAGGGCTTAATCAGTTAAGTGGTGTCGATGACATTAATGATGCGAACGCGAGAAGCGTAGAAGTGAAATTAACACTTGATCCTGGGTACTACTCGTATTTAAGTAAAGTGTGAACAGGTTTTCAATAGTCAGACATGAACCATCCTCGGCCGCATTGTACACGCCGCCGCACGTCATACTACCCCATTTTGACCTTGAGGCCTCCTCTTTTTCCTACGTAATAAGAGCTATTTTCGTAGTTTAAATGCGTAATGCGCTGACGTGCTAAAAAAAGAGAAACATTATCTGAGGCCTATTCACACAACTATATTCAAAGTCTTATTATAATAAGCGATTTTCTAACAAAAAATTATGTTTACTAAATTGAGATAATGTTGGTATTTATAAAGCAAGGGGATTAATCACAAATGAAATCATTTGGTGTGTCAAAGTAAATTTCTCTCACAAAAATTCGATTTTATTCGATTCCATCGACTGGTTTCTGGTGGGACTTAAACACACGAGCCCTCACTATTCGGTCGACAGCTTATATGTATTCATTATTTTCTTGAAAGTATCCAGATAATAGTGTTGTACTGTAGACTAAAGTAATTTAAAAACGTCAATTGTAAATAATTTTGAATTATAATAGTTATTTACGGAATTAATAATTTCTAATGCCTGCCCCGTTGGTCTAGTGGTCAGCACGCTGGGTACTATCCACGAGGTCCCGGGTTCGAATCCCGGGTCGGGCCGAGAGTGTTTGAGTTTTTCTGTCTTGAAATTACTCAGACACAGCTTCGGAGTCAGGATGTTGGTGGTGTTAACACCCCCGTGCCTCAGAAAGCACGTAAAGCCGTTGGTCCTGCGCCTGATGTCTACGGTCATGTCGGACTGCCGTCTCACCGAATTAGGGAGTTAAGGAACAGAGGGTGCACCTGTGTATTGCGCACACACTTGTGCACTATAATATGTCCTGCGCAGTTGGCTAATCTCTGTTGAGATAGGCCGCCGTATTCGAAATCAGCTAGGAGGACATCATCAGTTTCTAATGATAATGACCATGAAAGTTTAAACAGTATAGTTATTTTTTTAATGTTTTTCCCAATTTGGTTTATCAAAATTTGTCATCAATGGTCACCCCTTTATTATTTTATTCTTAGTAGGTTTCTTTCATGTTTTACATAAGAAAGAAAGAGGCTGGTAGACTCAAATTAGGTTTAGAGAGTGGCTGCGGGGAATCGTCCCGAGCCAAATCCGATTTAGCTGCTGACCTTATTACAATAATCAACTTCTTTTACGCTTTTTGCGTTATTTACCCCGTATTAAGCAGTAGGTACATTAATAAAGAGGATAGCAATAGGGGTTTTACGGTATAGCAAGCAGGTTATAAAATTAAGCCATGTTTGTGAATAGAGAACAAGAGTTAAAAGAATATTTTTTAATGAAATTGTTTGCCATTGCCTTCTCCATTGCACACACTAGCCAACTAGTGTGCAGGTTTCCTAAAGATATTTTCCTTCACCGTTAGCCGTAGTAGCCGTATTTGAAAAAGACTGCACATAAGTTTTATACAAACAAACTCTATCTGAAAACATACCTTTAAAATGATTAAAACATATATTATGTTGACCAGATTCTACACTGCTTTCATACTTCTAAATTAAAATGTAAAAAAGTAAACATGTTCTGTATCCATTTAAGTGTAAATAAGATATGATAAAAAGCGGAGTTTTAAATAAGAAAACTTTATTAACTTCTCGTGTAGAACGAAGTTTGATCGAATCCGTCCACCCTTGCCCCACGCATGTCATCTTCAGTTTCAGGGTTCCGTAGTATAAGTATTATACTACTACCCTACTATTATATCACCTTTATACTAATAATGAATTTGCCACTGCTATATCACTTGTATTTATGAGACGGTTAGTTTGGAATTAATGACAAATAGATGACATGACATTGTGGAGACTGGAGACAAACATTTCAAATTAGCCGTCTCATATTTATTCTAGTGTTTTTATTGCCAATTTGGTTACTTGTATAATTTCGTAGAACAGTTAGGTAATTTAAATATTATTTTGTACTTTTTAGTTTAACGGTTATAAAATTTTTAGTTTTAATTTGCACTATAGGCAGTTTTGAAGTCTGTTTTTTTTTCAAGAAATTTTACTATATATGGGTGAACTACACTACCTACTCTACGAGCTAGCGGCGCGGCGACGCCGGCGGCGAGCTATAATACGGAACCCTAAAAACTGTTTTACTTAAAAGCAAATGATTGAAAAAAATTATTAGTTGATTTAAATTATTTTTTCTTTTACTTATTAACTATAACTAAATTAATTACATTGAGTTGATATTTGGCGGAAATTTTTGAATAACCAAAATGGTTCTATGTATTTTTAATTAATGAGTTTTTAAATATTTTTCCTGTATTTCCGACGCAATTCTAAACCACGCTCTCCTCTTAAAGGCTCGCCCTACTTTATTCACTTTCTATGAAAAGGTGTCTGTCCTTGACAGACGAAAGAAACCAACTTCCATTTATATTTACATACCTATTTGAATGAATCAATATAGGTACATATTAAAGATTTGAGTGATTCTCCGAGGGCCGGTTTTTGGTGGTCACACGTTCTTAATTCCCAACTCATTTAATAAGCTGCTTCGGAATCAATTTTAAATGATTTTCTGTTTATTTATCTACACGAACATAGTTTTAAACATAAAATAGGGCTTACAGTTATTTTTTAAATAATACTTAACCGCCAAAAACGGGAGCAAAACCGGTGTTCTCCGCGCGTCCGCACGACCTCGCGCTCAGTTCAACCACTAATATCTTTATTGTTTGTTGTGTTATGTACACATACTATATGTCAAAAAATTTGTTAATAAGTCAAGATTAATTAATCATAAAAACAACAATGATATATATCGTTTAAACAGAAAGAGTTAGAAAATATTTTGTCTCGGTCACACGATTGTGGTAGATTCGTGAACGCGACATATAAAGCCTCATAGCATCAAAGAGCCTCAACTTTCTGACAAGCTTAATGGCCCTACGGAAACTTTAGTTCCATTACAGCATCATTGGAGGAGAAATGCCTTTTTTACCGCTTTGATACAGAAAATACAGGCACATAAATTCATCAACTTTTTTCTGGCAACCTTTTGAAGAAACCCTTCATGGTAAAATTTTAAAGATAATACAATGATTTAGATGTAAGTGTTGAATACTCAGTATAAAACCCCTTTTCAATTTCTTCGTCCGCTATTTAGTTTTTATATTTATCAAGAAACAACTTGTAAATTTTTGAAAACGTAAAATTTTCGTAACTTTCGTGACATGGTTTTCGTGGACATTTGACCACGAAGGCTATCTTTCACTCCACGTGAGGTTACGAAGGTCTCTTTATGCAATCTTAATTTACTTCTCTATCGGTCTGTTGATGTTTTTAAATAACCGTGTTATCGTTTACTCCCAAAGGTATTAGCAAACGATAGTTTGTGTAGGTAGAAGCATAAGTTTTTCTTGTATTTATCTATTTTAGTCAAATATGGTTGATATGCCTATTTGATTGAACCCTGATGTTCTACTAACTAAATAAATGGTTGGCTTATTAATTTATCGACGTCAATAAGGAAAGTTCTCCATAGAATTCATATACGAATAACTTGATAAAACACTGCCCTTGATTGAATGTGTGCACATATTGAATAAAAAGGATTTGGCATAACCAATACATCACACACCTTTGATTAATAGCATCACACACACAGTTGGGGCAAAAAAGCTGGAGGGTTTTAGCACTTTGCTTGTCTCCCAACAAGTGAGCCTTAAAATTAACTTGGGCCAGACGAATTTTAGTCGAATTCCCGTGTTCAAGTGGCACTCTCTCCTGTGTCTATTAGAAACGAAAACTGTGATATACTGTTTGAGACGACGCACAGTGGTTCCAAATAAATAAAAAAATGGACATTGATGCTAGAAGCTTGAATTTTTTTCTGATGGTTTACACTAAGTCAACTAATATGACAAAAAAAATATATCATCCTACCATGACTAAATCGTAGTAAAAAAAATAAGTATATATTTTTTTGTATGGAAGAAATCATATTTCTGTTTATTTCTCGAAACACTTAAAATCTGTCAAGATGACGATCACATATGTAAGAAAACAAGTGATTCTGAGTATTTCATGCAAAAATACTTTGTACTTATCTCTGAGTACTTTTGAGTTATTAAGGGTTGAAAAAACGTAATTTTGTAAATTAAAATTAATGTTTATGAGATTGAATCGAAGAAATATAAACTCATTTGATTAGTAGTCACTAAACTAATATGGACTGCAACTATATAAAACAAAAATCACTGAATATTTGGGTCAACGTTTTCTTGAGAAATCTCTGTTTCCTCTGAAAATAATTCACTGTGTAAGATTAATGCGCTGGCCTCTGGAAATAATTGTTTATGGGATCGAACAAATTTTGGCTTAATATGAGTGATGTAAGGATCCGAGCTACTTAGGAAGTTGTGGATTATGTCCAAATTAGTTTCAACTCTGCCGATTTTTCTTGTGTGGGCCCGTCTAACGTTTCGGAAATCTTTATTTCGTGCTTCGGATGCTTCTTTGGAAAGCTTGCCTATAGGTATAAATGAAAAACTTTCACAAATATCTGCGCCATGAATCAACAGCTTATGTACACTAGAAGGCATGTAATACCATGGGTATAGGTTAGTATACAGTCTTGCTGTTTCTTTGCAATATTCCCTTAAAAGGCTAGTATTAATATGTTGCCCAGATGAAATCACTTGAAGAATAACTGCAAATCTTTTGATTAAATCAGGGTGAATGTTATACCTGTTATTTCAGCAGACAGTTCAAAATTTTTGAAAAACCTACGTGCTGTATTACCATTGTTAGTGGTGCCAAATCCCTGTTTAATTATGTCAATTAACAAACCAGTTTTTTCCCGGAATTCATGGCTAAATTTTTTTTTGGTTTCTTTTAACAATTTGTCATCATTTCGGGCTGCCCACTTTTTAAAATATAATTGTAGGAAATATGTTCTATACATTCCATACATCTTATCCACATAAGCAGCGAGGATAAACCGTATTGGTAAATGTCATCTCTGATAGGTTATTTTGACACAAAGTCCAAGTCATTCATTTTACTTGGTGGAGTACCACATATATTACATACTGCTGCAGAAGATGTATTTGAAACCACCGTGGAAATTTTCCCATCAATCATAGTCATATGCAAATCATGATGTATCTGAAGGTTTTCTACAATTGTCGGGACAAGAGTGGAGATTTCTTCATTTATAGAAGCAATTTCCTTCTTGATCAAATCACTCGTTTCTTTGGTAAATTGAAAACCAATTGGTCGACAGTAATTTGTTGAAGATGGAGAAGGATTCTGCCAAACGATAGTACCACTATCTTATACCAAACGAAGCGGAACCAAACTGATTATGAAAACTGAAGAATCGTCAATGTATAAGTCGGACTTTGACTTTTGTTTATAGTTACTTTGAGAAGATGACCCATCACATCCCCATTTACATATAAATTTTAGTGACTTTGTGTCTGCCGAATGAAACTGAATAATTTTTAAGATTCTATGAACGGTCAAATTCAATAGCGATTGCAGTCGTATTTTAACTCCAGATTCGGTTACAGTTATATCTGCTTCTGAAGGATAACAAGTTTTTTTATTTCCAGAAGCTTTTTATAGGACGGAAGTCCAAAAATATTTTCTGAATCGATAATGGCTTTTAAATTGCGATATTGCCATTTCGAAAAATTTGATGATGTAACTAGCGCTAACGTTTTATCTTCAGGGGAGGCACGGTTTTTCAGTTTTTTTAGTAAACAAAAGCTTGTCTACTGTTTAGCATTTTTCTTCATTTTGGAATAGATCTTTGATTATAGCCGCTAATTTGGTTTTGTTACACTATTTCAGTTTAGCACATAAAGCATAAACAAGTTCTTCCTCAGAATGATCCAAAAGTGTGAGAGAGCGCCTTTTTTTCTGCTTATCAGATAAATCCGTGAAAGGTTTTTTATTTATACTGGAACTCGGTTGATGTACATCTACTTCCGTGGTCTTAATAATTGAAACGTCTTCCGCGGTCCCAATAATTCAAACGTCATCCGCGGTATTAATATTAAAAACACTGTTTAAATCTATATTTTGACATTTCGGCCACACAATTTCGGACTGTAACCAATCTGAACTTTGGTGCAAAAATGTCTTTTGGGCTCTGCTAGCAGCAGACCATCTCTTTGAAACATTGCTTGTAAAATTGCGACAAAATGATTTGATAATATTCAAATCTCCGGCGGACAATTCGATGCCAATACGTTCGACAATAATTTTGTATAAAAAATCAGTATTTTTTAAACCACCACCTGATTTAAGGGCGCAGTACAAATCTAAATTTGTGACAAATGCGGGACATATTATATGATGTTCATAGAATATGAACAATAACAAAATTAAAAACAACTTGAATACAATTACAATTCGAGAAAAACAAATAAATTCAAATTTAATAAATAATAAAATTTTACGAGAGCAAGAAACGAACCAAAATTTGGCTGGACTGGACTTTAAAAAGAAAAAAGATCGAAAACAAAAACGTAACAATAATAAAAAAACGTAACAATAACAAAAAAAGACAACAACGAAATATTTAATTGAAGCGTACAGAAAAAGTAGTAACACGTCTTATCACAACCACACTTAGCTTTACACTGATGCATACAAGTGCGCACGCGCAGTGCGTGAACGTACATGTCGTAATGAGTCATCAATTGCTTTATGGTATTCTGTCAAACTCGCGTCGGAGCTACTTTTTGCTGGCCAGCGCACCAAACAATACATATTTTTGAATTATTTCCCTAAAAACAGGTTTTTTTAATATGCGTATATTTTATTTGTACGTACATACTTGTGTTTAATTATAAACAATATTATGTTAATGTTATTTATATATTATGCAGCCCATTTTTAATCTTATTTTATTATTTAATTAAATGGTTTAAGCAATAGGTTAAGGCAAAAAAATATTGTTCAACCCTTAATAACTCAAAAGTACTCAGAGATAAGTACAAAGTATTTTTGCATGAAATACTCAGAATCACTTGTTTTCTTACATATATGATCGTCATCTTGACGGCTTTTAAGTGTTTCGAGAAATAAACAGAAATATGATTTCTTCCATACAAAAAAATATATGCTTATTTTTTTTACTACGATGTAGTCGTGGTAGGATGATATATTTTTTTTGTCATATTAGGTGACCATCAGAAAAACTTTCAAGCTTCTAGCATCAATGTCCATTTTTTATTTATTTGGAACCACTGTGCGACGGGAGTACGTTTACCTGGCACAAGTGATTTAATAAGATACTCGTAGGTTCACCTTGGCTGGACAGAGTCCGAAAAACTACACGAGGACATCATTTTGACCCAAATACTTCAGTTCTTAAAAATGAACGTCTAGAACTAATCCGAACCATGGTCTTTTTGTATGGGCGTAATAAAAAAGTTTAAAGACACACAACAAGCTTTATGTTTGGTATTTCTCCACGAGATTGAATTAAAGAGATACGTAGAAGAACTAAGGTAACAGACCTATGTCTAATTGATCTACGAGACTATCCTGTAGATCACCAAGCTCAAGTGGCAGTAAGCAGGGCGCAGTGCAGAAAGGTTCTTGGTTGGATTCTATTTGGTCAAGAGCGTAGCGTAGGGCGTCCACCAGCAAGATTGACGGACGACCCTGCAAAGGTCGCATGATTGCACTGGATGCAGGTCGCACGTAACCAGTCTTGTACTGGACTAGAGAAACTTTACTTTCTATCTACTATTTGTTATTAAAATATTACACATTTTATGCCGTTACCGTCCGATAGCTGGGCAATGGCCTCCCCTAAGTGTGTCCATTTATCTCTATTGTTGTTTTTAGAAAAATCCGCAGCGAAACGAAACATCTAAAAAATTAATTGTTCGAATTAATGTAAAGACCATAATGACTAGTCAGCGGTCAGCGCATATATTGAAAAAAGAATCGCTATCTCAGTGTACATACAATAGGTTTTTGTATCTCATATTAAATTAAGAGGAAACATCTTATAACCCATAAGATAATACAATAATAATTAAGATGGAGGTGCTGCGGTTAACAGCAAGTGATCTGACTCGTTAAATGACGTTACGAATGAACCTGACTTTTTCAAAGTGGCTCCTGGTGCGAAAAAGATGGTTCAAAGCTAACTGAGATAGATTGGGCATGTGTAACAAAGAAATGAAAAATACGCTTAATAAAAATGAGTTAGTAAAAAGAAAGACTTTTGTAGACAATAAAGAAGACTGCTGGCTACATGGTGAACGATAATTGACAAAGTCATGTAGCAAGAACAGCCGACCAAATGAACAAAAGACAAAATGATCTGGCCCACAGTTAATAACAGCTAGCAGATATCATATTATCAGTCATTTGCCTGCTGATACATGAAATTTATTTTATGTTTTAAGTTGTTTTATATATTAACTTTAGCTATAGTTATCTACTAACAAAACATTTATTTCTACTTCATCGCCAAATCGGAACCTTTTACTATATTAAAGGTTTAGAGATTTATTTATTAATGCTTTTCACGCTTTTAACTTCAAAAAAACTATTTTCTTTTTAAAAAACAGGTATAATATTAGTTATTTAGGTTTTATTTGAAATATTTTTATGTAATAAAATAGGACTTCGCTATGAAAAATACGTTTCGTAACCTTCGTGGAATCCGAAATAACTTTCGTGGGTACCGAAATTTCAAAATTAAATATCGGAGTTAATAACAAACCGATTTGTTTGATTCCAACAGGATTCATTATAATTTTAGGCCTTCTTTAGTGTAGTATTTTTTTCTTGTCATAAAAACTTTAACTAAAAATCGCCACGAAGGTGACGCGGAGAATGCTTTCCGGAGAATCACTCATTTACTTCAAACAAAACCAAAGTCCAAAATGGCAATAATAAAAAAACAATAATTTATCCTATTCGCAAGCTTCATCTTTCGATTGTTAAATATTTGCAATAATATTTCTCTCGAGTGTTGAGGGTGTAATCCCAATAACATTGACGCAAGCAACTTGAAAATTTCGACAGGCTCTGTCAACGCCAGAGTGGCCGAGACGTTAGGCAATCACCCGGTATGCGAGGAACGCGGGTTCGATTCAAGCCTCTGGTGGTAATTTTTTCAAGCGCAATAATATATTTAGACTGCAAAGTGAATGCTTATCATTTAAAATCAATAATTAATCCAAAATGGCAATCTTTGATTTGACACTTACCGCAGACGTCATAGTTAATCTTTCAATAAGTTCGTCATTTCTTTTTGATTGACAAACAAAGTGACAGAACGAAACTTAAGTAACGACTCTGAGTGTCGTACTCAGAGACGTCAATTAAAGTTAATCCTTCATTAAGTCTCCTGCCAGCCTTTTCTATTTTTTCTAACCAAGTTCAACAATCCTTCAACAACCGGTAATTATAGGTTGATGGTTTATTTGACACAATTCCCATACAAAATATGTCAAAGTATATTATAACGGTTGTTTGAAAATTAAATATGTGTTGGTGAACTCGTCCCTTAGTCCATTACTGGTTAACAACAGTTGCAATATGTGATGTTTTCTTACATTGCAGTTTTAATGCCGCACACAGAGAACGTGTCGATTGAATAATCTATAATTTTGAAACAAGACGACCTGGGTGTAGTGGTTCGCGCCCCGGACTTCTAAACCAGGCGGTTGCGGGTTCGAATCCCGCAAGGGGCAAATGTTGTGATGAGCACAAGCATTTGTACCTAAGTCATGGGTGTTTATTAATGTATAGGTATATAAGTATGTCTATCCGTTATCCTAGTCACCACAGCACAAGCTCATGCTTAGTTCGGGGCTAGGTAATTTGCGAATTTGTGGAAACAATTTATTATTTATTTATTTTATTATTATAATTAAGTCTCGTTCTGTCACTTTCCTTGTCTATAAAATAGAAAAGACCTGAATGAGACTTAATGTAGGATTAACTTTAGTTGACGTCTCTGAATACGGTAGTTACCCTGTTATTCCAAAAACTTAGTACCGGGTTTAAGACAGGACTAAACTATTAGGGGAAGTCAGCTCAAAGCGGCCACTGAAGGCAAAGCGTCCATGGCTCCGAATACGGTTCTATTAAATGTCATAACGAACTTTACCGGTTCGTCTTACAGCTAACCTTTGGCCCGCCCCAATCAGTCATTCGGCACCGGTCACTGCAAGCGCGTGCGTGCAGTGACGATTTTTAAATATTTGGTGGTTTCCTAAAAAAATTCGAGGTAAGTCCAGCCTGATTTGATCTAAACCATGCATAGCTCATTACTTTTATTTAATGCGCCTTAAAATTCATTTATTAGACTATGTTTGTGTATTATTTGCTTACAAAGTTAATGTCAAATATGACAGCAGTTAATTTTTGAAATAAAGTGCACGAAAAAGGCAAAGCGGCTCGGGCAAAGCGGCCAACTGACCGCTTTGCCCTTAAATAAATGTGTAATACTTCGAATTATAATACTTAATTATTTTGTTTAGATGGTCAACAATTATAAATGAAAAACTACCAAAGGGTTATGGGGCGAAAGTACAATGACGCAAGCAATCAAAAACGTGAAGGAACAACAAGGCTCAATTTAATGTATAGCAATAAAATTTTAAGCAATTTTTGTTTTTTTATAACGTTTGAAAACATATTTATTTTAGTTATTAATAACACTGTTGATTAAAAGTGTCATTAATGTTAAGAGTTTAAATGTGTAATTGACACCAAAGGTTTTATAAAAAATACATGTTGATTTTAAACTATTATTGGCAATCTTCTTTTTTTGAACACTACCTATATCTTTTGTCAAAAAATGTATATTTTTCAAACATAACTGGACTGGCCGCTTTGCCCTTACCCCCATGGCCGCTTTGGGCGGCAGCTTGGGCAAAGCGGCTTTTTGCCACCTTTTCGTAATTTACGTGTCATATATGTATTTTCAACTTTTTGTAGATTCGGATTGCGTACAATGAAGAACAAATGTTTTTTCTACCTATCAGTATAAAAATCTTTTCGAAAATAATTTTATTCAGTAGGTTTTTTACACCTCAAAGTAAAGGTGGCCGCTTTGAGCTGACCTCCCCTAGCCAATTAGAATAGCGCTTCTTATTTAGGTTATGTCATGAATGTGTCATTTATTCTTCTGTCGTCGGCTAATATTTAGACCCATTTTAAACCTGGTCTATTTTTTTTTTGTAAAAACACCGTAAGTGTCAAAAGTTGCGATTTAAAGTCGTTGTCAGAGGCAGATTCATGTAATAATTACAAGTTTGGTTAATATTAATTAGCAACCTAACACCTGTTTAGCAAAACTTTTTCAAACATTTAACGCTACGATGAGTTTTAGTAGACCCTTAAATCATAAAGTACTAATTACAAATAACTTAAAACTTTTGTCTTTACTTGACGTGTTCAGCAGGCCTAGGACCTAATTTGACAGCTATCTTGATTGCGATTTCAATTTCAAGTTGTTAGTTTAAAAACTTTTATTGATTTTCAAATTCTAAACCCACTCACCGTCTGTTACTGCAGTGTAACCCATTAGCACTGCAGTTTCAGTAATCAGTAGCTGAAACAAAACAACAAAAAAAAAAGCAATTACTAATCCATATACACCAATAGACCCCTTCACCAATGTTTAGACTAACTTAACTTATAGACTATTTCGTTGGTTTAATGGCAGCATGCTGGGTACTATCCACGAGGCCCCGAGTTTGAATCCCAGGTTGGGCCAAATGTTTTGGGTTTTCCGTCTTGAAATAACTCAGACACAGTTCCGGAGTCAGGAATTTGGTGGTGTTAACCCACGTGCCTCAGAAAGCACGTTGAGCCATTGGTCCTACGCCTGAGCTCTCTCCAGTCATGTCGGACTGCCGTCTCACGGAACTATGAGAGTGAAGGAACAGAGGGTGCACCTGATGACCTATATCCCCCGCGCAGTTGGCTAATCACTGTTGAGATTGGCCGCTGTAGTCGAAATTCGGCTTGTACATTTTTATAGACTGTTTATAGTTTTGCTAGCCTCTTCTGCGTGATATGCTCTGTGTGACCAAGTAATATCGCGCACAGTCGATAGATATTGCTCCGATATTGAGCTAAGTTATAAAAGAAAGCCTTTTGACAAACATGTGCGCTTCTCGCCTCTATTGCCGACACGGGTCTGAAGCTTTAATATCTAGGTGTTGACATAACAATTTTATTTCTACAAAATATTGATTTTTCTAGCCAATGAGGGCTGATTTCAATATTGACGTCCCGACTTATAATTTTGACTTCTAGAATTCCTATTTTTAAAATAGTTGCTTCAATTACTAACTCATATTTTATTAAGTTGCACTACTCTTTGAAAATGTAAGCACTTTATGTACACTATTATTGGATTGCATTTTAGTTTAGAATATAGAGCTCTAAGTATTAGCATGTTAAGACGGTATAAGGTTTGTGTACTTTTACAAATAAACAAATTAATATTCGACAACATCACACACATTGATGTGATCTTAAAGTACTAAAACACCCAGACCCATGACCGATCCCGGAGATTGAACCCGGGATTTGTGGCGACACATTGAAAACCACACTAGCTTTATTATTTAGATCATGAAATCAATATAACATAATTTAGGTGTCCCTCAGCAAAACGCATTTGTAGTAAACGTTTCCAACGTTGTTATTAAGAGTGAAAACGGCCATTATCCTATCTCCCCACTCTCCATATTGGTCAGTTATTACTAATATAGTTGTAATTGCCTTGTAATTTGAGGGCACTTGGCCCTCTCCTAATTGTAGATAATAAGAACCAAGTGTGTTGGGCTAATGGCCAAGCATATTTTGTTTAATTAAAAGACGCACTGAATGTTCTGTGTATTATTCTGAAGATGTTGACCCTAGCTTACATAGGAACGTAGGTTTTACCTACTACTTGCATTTTTACTGATAAAATACTACTGATACGAGTAAGTGAGCGATTTGTTACTTTTGCTGTCAGCTGTTGCTCGGTTAGAGAGATGCCGAACCAATTATTTAAAAACAGTTAATTTTACATTTTAATCTAGAAACTAGGAGAAGCTGAAAAATCCAGGAGAATAGCCTCTTTAAAATACTAAAATATTAGTTAATAATGCTTAAATTGATTTTTAAATTAAAAGCAATATGACTGATACCTAACAGAAACAAAGAATCAAGTTCAAGTATAAATACGGATTATCATCATCAGGCCAGCGCCATAAAACGAGGACTCCCGGATGTTAATAGCTAACGGTGTACCAAAATCGGTATACGTACGTACCTAAAAATTATTGAAAGTTCCCACGATTTCTCCAGGATTCCATCATGTGATCCAGACGTGCTGACAATGGGCCCATTTTAGGAGTGTACCCTTCCTAATAAAAAAGAATGATCAAAATAATAATAATATCATGCCTTACTAAATATTTTTTTAAAGTGTTACTATTTACAAGATATTAATATATATTTTGTATGAACATTTTTTTAAATATTGACTTTTATTTGAATACACTAAAATATTCTAAGAACCAAAAGCGATATTTCCTTTTTAATTAAGCTCTCAAATATAATAAATCCTTTTTTTAATCAGTCTCAAAAATAACAACACTTTTACTTATTTTTTTTGGTATTAGTAGGGAACACTGCAACTGATCTGTACTTAAAGGGTACCTGTCACTTACTGGACTTACGCGTCGACTTGAGAACTTTCTCCGTATTTTAAGTCGGTTAAAAATACTTGTCTTACGCTACGAACGAAGCTACGAATGCTACGAATTCAGCTACGAGCGCTACGAGCGAAGCTACGAAAACTGTTTTGGTTCGTAGCTTCCAAACAAACATGTTCCGATTGGCTCTCAATTTGATAATTATCCTCTCTCAATTTTATATGCCTAAACGAAACTGTTTATTTCATTAAATTAAACCAAAATTTAATGAAAGTTCACATAATTTAACGTCTTTTATTGTTTGCGTATATTTGTAAGTAAGTAAAGTGTATTATCTATATGAATAACTTTAGACGCTAAATTCTATGGCATAATAACATGTACAGTAGCTTGAGATAAGTTTGACAACTACTTTGGCGCGTAAAAACTAACCCCTTTACTAATAATGATTTTGAAATTGCTATAACACTTGAATGCTAGTGGATTCAGTGTCATGTCACCTATCAGTCATCTATTCCAAACAAGCCATCTCATATTTATACAAGTCTTATAGCAGTGGCAAGTTCGATATTAGTATAGGGGTAAGTATCAAGCTAAAGATTTACTTAGATTTAAAAAATCAAAATCAAAATGTTTGAAAAAATAACGTATGCCGAAACTTACTCTAGTGTGCTTTCGGTTCTGAACAAATTACTTTCAGTTTTTTTAGTTACAAAGATGTATATTATATTATTGCTAAAAAAGTAAATAAAAATCTTATTAATATTTACGCGGGAACAGTCACGGAGAATTGCAACAAGTGAATATTTTTTATCAAAAAGTTTTATTTAAAAGTAATTTTAAAAACAAAAGTGGACATTTGCGAACGCAAATTGCTTTATCGCCAAGCACCACATTTAAGCAAACACCCCTCGTAAACACGAAGCAAAAAATGATTGCCAGACAGCTTTTGAAAAAGCTCAGCCAAAATTGTATATTTCTCTGAACTCCCGCGTTCATAAATCCATGACAAAACAACAATGTTTGAATGAAAACATGTCGGAAAACACTGTTAAGCTCAGGCACTATTCTAAACCACGTTTCACTAATAAACATTCTAAACACCAGTTTGTAAAATAGACAGATCTTTGTTAGTTTTTCAGGCATAAACTAATGGAATGATTTTGGTGTAAATGTTACATGGTTTAACATCAGAATAAGCACTAAGACCTACTTTTACGAAACTCGGTAAACATAATTATCACTAAATATATTTAAACATCATTCTGTCTTTACTTTATGTGTGAGTCTGACTTTCGCTTGGCCGGTTTTTTAGGGTTCCGTAGTCCGACAAGGAACCCTTATAAGATCGTTCAGTCCGTCCGTCTTAGTCTGTCACAGCAGAATATCTTCTACGTTTATGGACTGATTTGCATGTAACTTGGTTCGAGGATACTTCACATATAGATCTCATTTTTAAAAATACATGTAAAGGGGGGGGGGGTGAATTATTTTTTGAGTGCACCCCCTTGTGTGGAGACTTTGAAAATAAGGTAGAGTTTCCATACAACACTTTTTTATCAGCTTTACCATTTGCGAGATATAGCCCGCCAAAGTCGTTTACACGGTGTCCCCCCCCCCCTTGTAATTTCTAAAGTGTTGGACCTACAAACTTTAAATCACTCACGTAAAGAAACAGTCGCGAAAACTCTTATTTAAAATTATTTCGGGTATCCTGTAATCCTGTAATGAATACTTTTGAAATTATAAATAAAATAAAAATATATACTTTTTTTGCCTATACTGTCTAATGGTTTAAGTTAATGGCACGGAACCCTTCGCGCGCGAGTCCGACTCGCCCTTGGCCGGTTTTGTTTTATTTTGTGATTTAACAACAATTTGGTATTTCAAAATCGACCAACACTTTATCTATTCAAATATGAATTGTCCGATACAATTTCAGCATGATTTTACGATAGTGAGTGGGAATTTTTGTTTTATGTTTGGACATACTCGTATTTGATTTTGACGTGAAAAACAAATTGAATTTTCCTATTACACCTATTCAAATGTAAACAATAAACGAAACATGAATATGTAACGTTTATTTTTTATTTTTAGTACGTTTCACGCTACAACGTTGAATACGAACAATACCCTCAAATTGTGCACACCTAACAGTATATAACAAAATATTTAATTTAGATGTTGTTTTTTTTATTAATAGGCAGACATTTGACCGCAATCTCACCTGATGTTAAACGACGATACGTCCTGACTGAATTGGGACACGTCTGTCAAGAAACAGCCAGATATGCTTCATGATGTTATACGATTCGATGCGAGGTGCTGGCTGCGTAAGCCAGGACCAAAGCCCGATTCGGTAAAACTGGCACACTGAGTAGCATAATTCTTAGGGTAGGCCACGCGCTGGGATGGGAAAGGAAGACCGACTAGCCGAAACCCGTCGGCCGCAACCAACTAGATATGCATCTTAAGCTTGGTATAGGAATGTAGGTAAAGACGGGTATCAATATTAGGCATGAGCGTTTGTGAGATGGGCGTCTGGCCTTTGGTGTTCCGCGTGGGAGCTTTCCGGGATTCTTTTTTTATGTTGTTTGTTTTGGGACCGGGTTGGATTATTTGTTTAGAAGTCATAAAAGTCACTTATTTATGTATGTAGGGGCACTTATACACGTCCCAACATATATTTTTTAAGCCCTACCACTGCTTCGGAACACGGGTTTGTTTATGACGTGGCGCTAAAATCAGATTCACTGTCGGTCTCTGCTAAGACAAATATTTCTTGTGCTGCTGTTCTTAGTTCTGATTTTTTTATACACTCTTCGCGAGTCTTGTTGTAGTAATTGAGCAGCGGTAAGGAATCTTGCCATGTATATATTGGTCTATCAACTTTCTATCGCAGTGCCTTAAATTTTCTTGCACTGTGAAGGATGTGAGGGCGTGTTCGCCGTAAGATGCGCCTGTAAAAGCAAAGTCTTATGAATTGATTCGGTTTCTGATAGTCATTAACCTTTAAAAGTTGACTTACCTTTTTGTTCTTTAGTCGATTTTTACTGTGGCTCAGCATGTCTTTCAGTATGACCCTTTCGTATTGTCTGAGCATGGGTCTGTTTGCGTTTGTTATTGCGGCTACCTTCAGCCCATAACTCATTGTTGGCTCTATTATCATTTTGTAAAGTAATCTGTCTGGCTTCCACTGCATTCCTGTCTTCTTTATGAACGGAATAAGTATTTTAGAATTTTTGACACCCTGCATGCATCTAGTTTTTACTGTGCTTTTCTGCTGTGTCCCGCTGTATAATATTAGTGCCGAGGTACTCAATTTCATTTAATGTCCCCCTAGCCGGACATATTATAGTGCACAAATGTGTGCGCAATACACAGGTGCACTCTCTGTTCCTTCACTCTCATAATTCGGTGAGACGGCAGTCCGACATGACCGTAGAGAGATCAGGCGCAGGACCAACGGCTTAACGTGCTTTCCGAGGCACGGGGGTGTTAACACCACCAACTTTCTGACTCCGGAAAATGTCTGAGTAATTTCAAGACAGAAAAACCCAAACTCTCTCGGCCCGACCCGGAATTCGAACCCGGGACCTCGTGGATAGTACCCATCGTGCTGACCACTAGATCAACGAGTGGTTGGATGTTTATACCATTTGCTAGTGTGAAGAAGTGGGTTTGTCTTGATTCAATCGATGGATCACGAACAAGAATTAACGTTTTGGTTTCGTTAATTTTGAGCCCTACTGTTGTCTAAAGTTCTTTCATCCGAAATAAAGCCTAAAATGCTTCATGATAATTTAAAAAAAGGAATTGAACACCGAAATCAAACTCTTTTCAAACGGGTTATTTTAAGCCATACGTATGTACGTATTACGTACGTGTATGCAAAAGAGACGTATATTAGAAACGTTGCGTTTGGTTTGGTCTAATCCCAGATCATTAAAGAAAAGATTTGTAATAACTCGGTAATCCTTAGCGAGCCTGTGTCGTCAAATTGATATATGTGTGGGTTACGACTGCTAAATCGTTCGTGTATCATGTAGCAGTACTTGGGTTACTACTATTTAATTAAAAAAAGCTTTACAATTCGTTAATTTTGTTTTAAAAAGTTATAAACCTTAATAAATACAAAAGTAAAAAATGCTGCGTCACTGAGCTAGCTTCGAATCCTGGCCTCATGCGGATGTCAGTCCGACGTCATACGCATTCGGCCACGGCGCTCTTGCGTAGCGAGCCGAAATTAACGATTATATTCTGCGTACAATGTGAAAGAAAAACGAATGAAAAATCGAAAACACACGTTTTCCTAAACATAAGACTAATCTAGATTGATTTTTCAATCCCGATAACCCGGCCATACCAAATTTCAGCGAGATTTTTAGAGCCATTTCCGAGATTTATATACACACATATATATAAATAAATATACAAGAACTGCTCGTTTAAAGGTATAAGATAAGAAACACAGTAGGTAATTTAATTCACAATGCTCATTTGCACGCAGTGCACGCACAAAAATAAGTATTCCGACAAGTACATGCGCGACCTTCCTGTGGTCGCCAGAGGTGCGATTACTGGTAGAGAATTAGGTATTAAATCCGCCATTTGTACAACTTTGTTAGTATGCAAATAACTAAAGAACATAAAAGCGAAATACTGAAGGTTAATCAATTCTCTTTTCCACAAAATTAAGCCCCTGGTATTTGTAAAACATGCATCACAAAGTGTGAGAATTCCTCATTTTCCCGGATTAGTCCCGGACTTAGCCGGTTCGTAGCCGGATAACCAGCAGTCTTGCAGACGCCTACAGTTATTTCGGAGCTCTTTCTCTTTCCTGTTAATTGCCTAAAGTAATTAGGTCGATCACCCCTGAAGTTTCCAAGATCCTCTCTTACAAAGAAAGGATTATCTTCCTTAAGCCTCTTAATAATTACCCATTTGTTAGGTAGATGATTGGTATTTTAAGATCTATAAACACTTAACAAGTTGCTGCCATCAGGGCGTTTTCACACAATGCGGATTGAGATACATAAGCTGTGATATACATAAAAAAAGGTTAAAACCTTTTTTTATGTATATAACAAACACACCAATTACCTAGCCCCAAACTAGGCGTGAGCTTGTGCTATGGTGACTAGGATAATGGATAGACATACATTATTTACGTATGTCGTTTATAAATATCCATGACTTAGGTACAAATTTTGTGCTCATCACACAAGCATTTGACCCTAGCGGTATTCGAACCCGCAACCGCTGGTTTTGTAGTCCGGAGCACAAACCATTACACCAAGACGGTCGTCACGGCGTGAGATGCCAAAAAATGATTTCATACTAAGGGTGCTTTAAGAGTCGTGCAGGTTTTTTTTAAGCACGCAGAACTCAGATACTAATCTGTAATGCGTAGCAGCCGCGGCAGCGCAGTGACATCATAAATTTTCTTTGATTAGACATGTGAAATGTTCTTTGACTAACAAGTAAACATATTTTTTGAAAAAACAAACCACCCGACCGCAAGAATTATTATATTTTTGAAATGGTCTTTTTACTGGCTTTCATTAGATACCCACATTACTATGGTAAGAAAAAAAACAATCTCCCTCCCCCCTTTCCATTTGCGGGCGCCATTTTTTAAATGTATATAGCCTATGTCACTCTCACAATTTTGACAAATTCAACGACACCTCATATGTCAGAAACTGTCCAGCTGTTTGGGCTGTAGGACGTGCCAAAGAATTATACATACATACTTACATACTTACATACATACATACATAATTACATACATACATACATACTTACATACATACATACATACATACTCTCGAAAAACATAACCCTCCTTCCGCAGTCGGGTAAAAACGCCGGGCGTGTTTAGTCCGCATCTTCGCCAATCCGCCTAACTCTAAAAGCGCCCTTACAGAATGCTTATTTTAACATAGGATAAAGAAAAGGTTAGAAGGGTCGTTATATCCGTTTGTATTGAAATGTGTCACGTGAATGTCAATGTGAATGTTTAAATCATACCAGTAGGATATTGAATACAACTTTTTTTAATATGACGCGCCTTTGCTCTTGAATCTAGACTAAGCCAGCCGTGGCGTAGACAGAGTCGAAAGTGGATTGAGCTCACCCAAAAAGGTTCTGGCACTCCCACTCACCGACGCAACACAGCAAGCTGCTTGGCGCCGGACTCTGAAGGAAAGGTGGTAGCTATCAGGAGGCACCTAACAGAGCCTATCACCGCTGACAGGATCGTTTAGCCGCGGGACGTTTCAAATGGGGTCTTATTTGACAACATTAAGTGTTCAAGCAAACTGCTTTTTAGGGTTTTATCCCTTTGACAAACTTAGTAGTGATATTTTATGTACATTATTAGGGCTCAACCAGGCCAGACTAATCAACCCGAAAACTCCTGAGTCCATTTTCATGTTTATAACAACAACAATCATTTACCAAAGTATCACTTTAGTATACATACTTTTGAATTAAAGTCGTAGTGTACTGTTATATTTAAAACTATCTAAATGCCGATTTAAAAATTGAAACTGACTGACATTATCAACGCACAGCCCAAACTACTGGGATTAGAAATTTGTTTTTTTATAGAGTGAGGACTAAAAAAGGACTTTTGGAAATTCGCCCCTTAAGTTAAAAAGTTTGAAGCTAAATTGTTAAAAAAAATATTTTGCTATTTGGTTAGAAATTAAGAACGACGTATTTCAGAATTTTTGAAAATTTTCAACCCCTGAGTTAGTAAAAAGGAGGGGTGAAAGTTTGTATGGAAAATTCGGCATTTGCGTGGACGTAGTCGCAAGAATTGGCAATTACCTATTACATATTTTTGCAACCTTTTTTCACACCTAACACTTATTTGATTTATTTACTGCCTCGTTGGTCTAGTAGTCAGCACGCTGGGTACTATCCACGAGATCCTAGGTTCGAATCCCGGGTCGGGCCAAAAGTGTTGGGTTTTTCAGTCTTGAAAAAACTCAGACACAGCTCCGTAGTCAGGAAGTTGCTGGTGTGAACATCCCCGTGCCTCGGAAAGCACGTTATGCCGTTGGTCCTGCGCCTGATCCCTCTACGGTCAAGTCGGACTGCCGTCTCACCGAATTATGAGAGTAAAGGAATAGAGAGTGCACCTTTGTATTGCGCACACACTTGTGCACTATAATATGTCCCGCGCAGTTGGCTAATCTCTGTTGAGATAGGCCGCCGTAGACGAGATTCGGCTAGGAGGACTTTATTATTATTATTATTATTTGATTTGCATTAAGTTTAGTACAAATATTATTTGAAACCTTAAACAAGTAACCTAAGTATTCTACCCTTAAGTATTCTATGAGCTAAATTTTATTCCAGAAGCAATACCTTGAGAGGGTCAAAAGGGAAATAAATGCTATGGAAAATACCATACTCGTATTTGCGCGGGTGATGTTACGGAGAACCGCGTCTTTATTTAGTTAAGTTACAACTCACGATAAAACATAACGTTTCGCCACAATGTCTGTATCTGTGCCGAATACTTGTCAAAATTAATTTCTAACTGTAGATTGAAGTCGTAACAAAGTTTAGTATGAGTTTCTTGTATTGTAGGAACTGTGTCCGAATAGTTACAGGCTATAGCGTAGTTCATACGAGGGTCAAACTGAAAGTTCTTAGAACTGGCCACTTATAAACAATATAATAAAAAAAATATTCTAAAATTTGAAAATAGAACTCTTTGCCAATATTACTGAGTATATATTTCATTCATTTGTCATTTGTTTTACGACTTGGCAGCAAATTGAAAATTGTCTGTGTCACGTCAAAATGAATTTAACACGAGAAAATTTTCGTGCAATTATTTTTTATGACTTTCGATGTCATTTAAGTCAACAAGAAAGTTATGATAGACTACGATTGGCCTTTCACGATGAAGCCCCATCTCGTGCGACTGTTTACAACTGGTTTAATGAGTTTAAACGTGGTCGCACTAATCTCACTGATGATGTACGTGAGGGACGGCCTTCTACGGCGACGACTGAAAATAACATCTGTGTTGTGCGGCGTATGATAGAGACTGACAAAAGAGTGACCTATCAGCAGATTCGGACAAGCTTAGGCATCGGTATGAGTCAAGTGCACAAAATCCTCCACGAACATTTAGCGGTCAGGAAGCTTTGCGCCCGGTGGATACCTCATAATTTGACTAAGGCTCAAAAACTCCATCGTGTGGATTGGTGCCGTAAAATGATTGAAAGATTTAACGGAGGTGACTCAAATGCTGTGTTCGACATACTAACAGGTGACGAAAGCTGGATTTACTGTTATGATCCTGAAACCAAAAGACAATCTGCTCAGTTGGTGTTTCCTTTCGAGGAGTTGCCAACTAAAGTGAAGAGAGATCGAAGTGCGGGAAAAAAAATGGTGGCCTCGTTCTTTGGAAGGATAGGTCATTTCGCAACAATTGTGTTAGAGGATCAAAAAACAGTTTCTGCAGAATGGTACACTACCAATTGTTTGCCACTTGTCTTGGAAAAAGTTCGAGAGAAACGACCTCGCAGTGGGATCCTCCTTCACCACGACAACGCCTCGTCGCACACCGCCAAGCGAACGATCGACTATTTGGCGACATCAAACGTTGAATTACTGGGTCACCCGCCGTATAGCCCCGACCTCGCGCCTTGTGATTTTTATTTATTTCCAAAAATTAAAGAAAAACTTAAAGGAAAGCGGTTTATAAATGCTGAAGAAGCGGTGGCTGCGTATCGCGATGCCATTGAAGAGACCCCTATGGACGAGTGGGCAAAGTGCTTTTCCCAGTGGTTCCATCGCATGCAGCGGTGTATTGACGTCAATGGACAATATTTTGAAAAGATATAATAAAACTAATAACTGGCTAATGTAATCAGTTTTTGATTTTCTAAGAACTTTCAGTTTGACCCTCGTAGTAATGACGTCTGAGAAATTAATGCGATTCTCGCCAGGCGTTTATTGTTATTTGGTAAGATGTAGGAGTCTTCAAGAGGTGGAACATGATAATGCAACTACTGTAAAACTTGAAATTAAACAAGAATACCGTATAAATTTTCAAGTTTCTTACGTTCACGCGAATAGTCGAACTCATTAGAACACAATTTCACGAAGTAAATAAATAGCGAAGTAATCCGTTGTTTTTGTGCAATCTTAACAACTGATCCAATATTTATCCATGCCCTACTACTTATATATGGCAAACAAAATTCAGTAAAAGTATTACAATTTCGGAGATTTTGGTTTTAATTATATTTGGGAGTTTTATTACCTTCTTTAGAAAAAATAATAATAACTAAAATTATTATTTTTTGGAATATTTAAAAGTAAAATATAAAAAGTAATAATTGGAAGAAAATACCAAAATAGCAATTTGAAGGCTTTTTACCAATGACGTTCAAGCTTGTTACTAGTTTTCGCAGAGTTTATTCAAAGTTCGTTTTGACAATGATCACACTCACAGCTCTCACGTTTGTAAGTTTTCTCACAAAGGGTTTTAAAAATTATATTCTCATATGCTCCTGAGAAAGTATGTCTTTTCACTGTTTCTGTGGAGCTTCCATTTGTAACCTCACAAAGGACATCGCAAATAGACATCATAGTATCACTTGTAAGAGTTGAGAAAATAATGATACATTGTGTGAACATATTTTTGTTACTTTATAAAAATGAAAACTGAATAATGACTGACTGACATATCAACGCACAGCCCAATTGCCCAATTCCCTTTCTTCCTTATGAGGTCTAGAGGTGTAATAAGAAAGGAGTTTTGGAAGCTCATACCCTAAGGGGGTAAAAGGGGGGGGGGGGGGTTGTTAGAAACTCCGTAAGTTTTAAAGCTTAATCAATAAAAAATGGTATATTGGGAATTTTAAAAATTTAACCACTAAGAGGCTAGGAAATTTGTATGGGAAATTCGACATTTCCCGTCGCGGGCAACCTCTAGTTTTGCGGGCAACACATGACATGTTAGTTTTGAGGAAAAAGTATTTCCTTGATGTGTGCACCCTGTAGGGTGACACGATATCACATTTTTGCATTTAAAGACAATTTTAACCAATTCAAAGCTCTTAATCCAAACTTGGAATTGACTGATACTATAAGTGGAAACTTGTAAATGGCCTTACTCTTCTACTGTATTAAATACAAGCTGTAAGATTCCCGACAACTATTAAATAAAATAAATCATTGAATGTTGAATTGAACCAAATTACTATAGTCTATGATTTCTGTTTAATTGGACTATGATCTCATGAATAACAAATGTATATTAAAACTACATCACTATTTATAATATGTACCCCGGGGGGAAGGCTCTAGGGAAATTAAATTTGAGTGCTAAGTTCCTTGCAAAACAATGTTTTTTTTGCTTACGTTTAACACTGTTAAACACGAATAGCTTAGTAGGTAGGTACCCTTGTTGCCTTAAGAGTGTGTCGCATGGTATCTACAGCGGCAAAGTGCAGTGGCGGTGGTAGTTACCTATAAAAGTCATAAAAAGTCATAAAAGTCATTTATTTATGCATGTAGGCCCACTGGGGGCACTTATACACATCCCCACATATATTTTTTACCAACCACTGCTTTGGGACAAATTCTGGGCTAATGCTGAGAAGAAGCAGCGCAAGAAACCCAGTCACTTTTGTCAAAACCTCTTTTAAAAATAATGTTTTGATACAGAAATTGAAATTTTACTGGTGCGAGCTGGTCCACACGTACCTATCTCTATCGAGCGTTATCGCCACAATGCTCAGTAGTACGGCAGCGTGGACAACGGTTGCTTCTTTCTGTGAAGAAGTAATGGCACAGAAAGAGGCAGCGGAACGGGTCAGAGAAGAGAATGCTCAAGCTGACCCGCTTCGGCGCAGGCGTTTAGGAATCCGGTGACAGCGATAAGATCGAATGCTGGCTCCCTGTGGACACAGTGGCGGTGCTAGTGGGGATTCTTGTATACAGCCTTGATCGAGTCCATCTGACGAAGAGGATGCCTCAAGATGCCCAAGGCATCGCCTGGGCGTAATGGCTGAACCGGATGGTGGGGATTACCGCTGGGGTGATGGAACGCATGAGATAAGCGGTTCTTCATCGTCCTGCTAATAGCGGCTTGAGGGAATTTGCGGAGGTTTTAGTGGATATACTTGACGGGTTTGCAGCGTTATTGTTGCCATTCGTCAAGGGAGTCCCACTTAGCCTGCTGCCATCCCCCGGACAATAAGTTTGCCTAAAATAATTACCTCCACGTAAAAAAACGCACTCCATATACCCTCTTTCCTACATCATATTCGTATACCTCATGTCTAAGAGTCATGATCAGTATGTGAAATGAAACACACAACGACTTTCTTGGCTATTATTTAGCCTTCTTGTTAACTGAATAATTTTCCTGTCTATAACAGTGGTTCTCTTTTCTGAATCAATTGAAACAAAGGTATAAAGCTTAAGTTAAAAGTTAGTCAATCTCCGGTCTTAAGTTTTCTACAAACTTAGTTTTACAGACCGGAGATCGAACTCGAGACCTCGCGGAGGAGTAGTGAAATTTCCTCCGCTCAGCTAGCGTACTATTAATGTTTAAAAGTAATAGTATCTGGGTGACCAAGCTTTGTTCGGTTACGACTATTTAATAAAAAAAACGCTTATAATTTGTTTTTCTTATTCAAAAAACTCAAAAAGAAAAACGTCATCGAGCGAGATTTGTACCCATCAGTCCTAGGTCTTGTGCACTCGGCCACGACGCTCGTGCGTGTTAGTATGAAATTGAAGACCATTTTCTGCGTCGAACAATGCGCACACACACGCGTTTTCCCCAACGGATATAGATCGATTTTTCACCGCCGATTGCCACCCCCACATGCCAAATTTCATCCATATATTGATATATAATAAATATACAAAAATTCCTAGTTAAAAGGTAGATTTTATTATTTTATCAGCTGGCTTATAGTTTTAAGTAACGTGGCGAGATAATATCACATCTCAGCTTGCCTAAACTATCAAACCTTGACTAATTAAATTAAAACCCTTTATCATAACACCTCGTAGCCGTCAAATTGACACCGCGACGTGGGCAATATCATGTAATTAAGGGTCTCGACCTTAATTACAAAGTGTAATTAAATCTAAACTTGCCACAATGCGGGCCTGTTACTAATATCGGTTCGTTTTACGGATATTACGTCAGAGCAGTATTGAAACCGCTTGCTGAGGGGGAGAGAGTGCAAAACTGTATCTTAAACTTACTAATATTTGAAATAATAGATAAAGTTTGTTTGTTTTGTACGTTGTTCTTTTTACCATGTGCGTTCCCATTGAGGGTCCACATTGGAATTTTGAGCTTTTGAATGTGTCAGCCTATAGTAAAATTTCTCAAAAGATTGTAAATTCAACCTCTAATTTGTAAAAGTGGGAATGGGAACGCACATCTTTTTACCCACTAGCTACCTGGCCCGGCATAGTACGCGTGCAATTTAAGATTATTTTGACAAAATACATACTTACATTATTACTTACCTATTTTATATAACATTAATGGTAAGAGATATGGAAAAGGGAAGTTATCTACGTTTATTTTATCCAAAAGGTATTTTGGTTAAAACAACATGTTACGCACAGCATAGTAGATTCAAGATAAGTAGGTAATGCTATAGATAATATATCGACTCCGCTGAGAATCAGGTAACAAAAAACATAACAGAAACTTCATAAGACATAACGTGGGCATTGTCTTTTAAAAAGGTACGTATTTATTAAGGTACGTAAGAGCTAACCCATTTCAAATAAAGAAAAAGGTACCATAATGTTATTTATTACATTTAATCTATACCCAAAGTGGATCTTGATCTCTGACAGCAGAAGAGACGAAATACCAGCCAGCTTAGCCGATTGACGAAAGATGGCGCGGGATCGGAAAGGGTGGCTACCAGTAAACACATATAAACTAGTGGCTACCTACTTCCTACCGAAAAATAGTGTTTTGAATTATATTTGATAGGGTAGATAGGTGTACTCCCTCATCGTCATCATCTTAGCGTTTTCCCGGTTGTACACTCGCCCGCGAGGGCCCAGGGGCCGCTTTGGACCTTGCTGCCTGTACCTACTCTTAGATAAATTTATTTTCTGAATGGTCTGTACCTATGTGATTCGGCCACATCAGAAACAACGGTAGTGCCACAAAACACAGAACCGAGACAATATAGAAAATATGGTTTTGTTTATTTACCTGACGGGGATCGACCCCGGGACATCAGAGATGGTGACACCACGAAAACCGGCCTGCGAGCCACTTGACATCACAGATTGCTATAGAAATGCGATTTTAATAGTTTGAAAGAACTTAAAACTGCAGAGAAATGAAATGAGATCGACAGTTGAATTAAATGAATTCGGTATTCACCTAATTTGCAGAACGGTCGAACATTCAAAACCAGAAATTGGCATGTAATGGTATTGACACAACAATACAATACAATTTTCGATTTTCAGCTGCTGGTTCTATCACCGTTATGATCTCACTAGAGTGCACTTAAATAAGCCTTCACTGATATGTACATAAGCACCTTAATAAAAATATATGCCTATATTTATGTCAGAACTCAGAAGTTTATCTGTGAATGGTTACGACTACGAGTAAAAAGGTTTTGTAAATATATCTAAACGTTGCGACCTTCCCCAGTTTCGCACGGGTGCAAGCAAGCTTAAAAAATGTAGCTTTTTACTGGTAAAAGAATGTTCGTAATTGGTTTAGTAGTTCCAGCGAACATTTCCTATAAACAAATTAAAATCAACCGTAGTATATATATTTTTTTAACTTCTATATTTTAGGGAGAAATTAATTCCAGGTTTACGAGATACTTTGACAGCGGTTTAAATTAATGATATTTCTATACAAAATACTTAAGAAACCGAATCTTAAAGACAAAAATATAAGAATTTTCTATACCGACGTAATTTAGTCGGTCGGCTTCTACCTTCGATATGATTTCTGTCAATGCGCGCTCACAGTGAAAAGTGAAGAATGCATTCTGCTGAATTCCGGTCCAAAGTGCAAAAGGATTTATTTGACTCGACAAATTGTATCGCTAGGGTACTTTCACGAAATATTTTTATGGAGTAGAATAATAACATATGATTTCAGGAAGAAATTGCAAAACTTTAAAAAACAGCATACAGTGAAATCGGAAACATTAATAAGTACTTACCTATAATAGTTATTTTTTTAGTTAGTATAAGTACATTAGTTGTTTCACTAACCGGTGCTCTGACGGTGAGGGAAAACATCGCGAGAAAACCTGTACATTCAGTCGACGGAATGTGTAACCATGATCCAAACTGGTCAGGTTCCCCTGTCAACAGGGTCGCTAAGGTCAGACGGCAGTCGCTCCACTGTTATTACCAGATCTGCCATATCCTGGATCATGGTCCAAAGCGAACCCTGGGCCTTGGGCGCGCAAGTTTACTACAGGGATAACGCATAGAAGAAGTATTTATTTTGCACACAAAAATTGATCGGTCATCAGCAGGCCCACCGCTCAACTTGAAACCTATACCTATACCTATTTCAATTCAATACAATTGAATGAACATAAGAATTGAAATTGCTTTGATTTTTGAAGGCTATGAATACCGAGTGAATGAAAATTTTGCGTATTATTCACCCATTTTGAAGTTATTAAATAATACATTTTTTTTTAATTTATACGATAATTTAAATAATTTAAATGACCGTTGTTTGGAATATATTATAATATTTTTATTATTTTTGCTAGTATTATTCGCTTATTTGACATAAATACGTATTATTTACATTTGAAAAAATAAAGTAGCGTATAATAACACGCATTGTCAGGGTTACGTGAATTATCATTACGTCAAAAATAAGACAGATTGCCGTCTTATAAAAACAAACTAGAAAATTACATTCATAGTGATTATTAAGTCAGTGATCACATTCATACAAAATGTATTGTGTATTGGTGCTTAACTAAAAGGAAATACATTTTCTAACCCTGTATTGTACATCGAAATACTGGCACCAAGAAAATATTTAAGAACTTTGGACGTGGATGAAAACACACTCATTGGGAGCCAGGGGGACCTTTTCTAGAATTTCCTAGACCAGGCAAGCTGACCTCACACGATTAACCTCCAGGCCTAATGCGGTGACGGTGTCTCCAAAACTGACCAAGATAAAGGCAAGTAAGTTTACGGTGATAACCTAGCTTACAAAGCATTGGATACTTTTATTTTGTAAGTATCCTTTGCCTACTACTACATATGTTATAATACTAAAATGTTTCGGTTATGAAGAGAGGCGGGCGCTTATGAAGAGCAAACATGATACCTATAGAATTATTTATATCTGAAATAAATAAAAGGCGTTTGTTTCTTATTAGTTAAGTAGGTACCTACATTACATAAGTATCGTTAAAAGAGTTGTGGTTTTAGAAGCGAATTGGAAATAACGTTTTCGGGCTTTCAGATTACGTCAGAAACACGAACACTATGTTCACTTTCATTAAGTTTATATACCAACTGAGTAAGGTTTTGTAAGACGACAATACTTTAGAATGATAGGTATATAACGCCATAGGACATATGCAATTTTAGGCAAGCAGATCGAATTCCTGTGTGCATAATGAATTTGTGATAAATATACAAACTTTTTTATTTCTACTCTATGCACGCCATAGATTTATTTGGTCTCTACGAATTTGTGTCTGTAGGTAACTGATAACTGTCAGCAATACAAGCATACTTGTATTGCTGACAGTTATCAGTTACCTATGTCAAAGATTTGTAAATAACGATTCAGTTTATATAGAATTACTTTTAACAACTAATGAATAGGGAATAATAACAGAGTGCATGCTACTTCTAATTTATTATGTTACCCATTTATTATAAGATTGAAATTAGAAAAAAATAAAAAAGAGACTGGTACTTTTAATGCCGTTTATTTATACCTAACTTACGTATTAACAAAAATACAAATAACTGTTTACTTTATGTGTGACTTTAGTTCATTTCTTCTTATATTACTGTAGTGTCTCTAGGTTTCTGCAGCTTATCGATAGGGTTAAGATTTTTCAGACAAACACTGTTATATTCGTAATTGCAATCGGTGTTCGTTACGTTGTATGATAACAATCCCATGTTGATGTGACGACGAATCCCATGACGACTAAGACCGAAAGATCTTCTGATATGACCCACTTGCAAAAAACGAACGCAGTTAGGATCTACAACATCACAGAAATAGCATTATAAAAAAGTTTACACACAACATCAGAACAATAATTCGATTGAAAAATACGTTGATCTCAGACTTACAAGCGCAATGCGACGTTCTTTATCATGGTGTTTACTAGGACAAATCCTTGCAATCTTAGCTTGCGGCAAATATAGATCTTTCCTGAGGCATAATGTTCTGATGAAGGTGTCTTCCGGAAGAAGCATGCCTTTGCGGTCTTCTCGCAGCTGACATAGCTATTTCCTAGTTAGCTAGTAGGTACTCGTAGTTTGTTTCACGATCTTTTCCCTAAAATTTAATTGAGTATATGGTAAATAAAATAACGACTGACGTTGCCGTAGTAAACAAAGCTTCAGACTAAAGCCCTCTGTAAGCGATCAAATTAGTTTGACAGATTAGTTTGTCAAGCTCACGTTCTTATATAAATTATATTTGACAAACGCGTCAAACTGCTGCACACTAACAAAAAGCTTAAAAGACTTGGACAAACAATTTTGATCGTTTAAAAGGCGCTTAATAAAGGCGTCCTTTGCGCATGCTCCATAGGAAACCATTCGTTCATTGCATTCAATTTTGTCATGCCCATTTGAAGTCAATTATAGGTTTCAAAATGTGTTATTTGACAGCTGTCATTCCTTCTAAAGCCTGTAGTAAGCCTACACCTATACCTATTTTGATACCTATAAAGTTAGGCGGTCGCCCTGCCGGTCGATCAATTTTTGTGAGCAAAACTTACCTACTTTTGTAAAAACTGAATAATTAGAAGTATTAATTTCACTTCGCTCGCTCTACCCTCTACATCGTTTGTGACTCTAAGCTCTCTCACATAATATAATACTTACGCTATTATATTAAAAATAAAAAGCCCAAAGTAAAATCGTCAAAGGATTCATATACGTATTTTCGATGTTTTGAATGACAAACCCTTCCATTTCATTATAAGCTAAAAGCTTATTAGCCGATTCTATGTTTATAAGTGGATTATCAAAACTCTGCATGACGGGCTTTCCCTAACTGAAGTTACAGTCGGCAGCACGACAGGTGAACCACGAAAACAGCGTTAATTACGTAGGGAATAAAGGCGGCCTCAAGGTCACAGTGGCTGTGTGTACTAATATATTATTTTCTTTGTTCCAGGTGAGTTGTTCAGCTGATTAAAGGTACAGTGGTCAGCAGATCAAATTATAAATTATCATTGCAAGATCGCTTATATTCCAACAGCATTCGATACAATAGTGTTGACCTTGATATACCTTCGTCTGTATCAACGAGTTTTGTAATACATATTTGATTAAAGGCAAGTCGAGGGAAAATTAAAGTAATTATATATTACAACCTGTTAGGGAACCGACCCGACCAACTTTAGGGGGTCTTCTACAGTTACTTTCATAAAAACCGTGAAATGAAAAGTGGGATGAAAACTCAACCCCTTCGGAATGGCCATTAAGTTAAAAAAAACTTACAAAAAAATACTTTCGAATAGCCAAAATGAGTCACTAAAGTATCGATAAGAAATTTCCACATTGCTAAAAAAACATTTTTAATTTTTACGCATAAAATACAGAATAAATTAAAGTATTTCTGATGTTTATTTTTTTTCAATCTTGAGTTGAGATTTCGCCTTAATGGGGAATATTCTATGATCAAATTAAATTTAGAAGACGCCCTTAGGGTTTGTCGGGTCGGTACCCTAACAGATTGTATAAAGTTACCTAACTTTAATTGGGTACAGTAAGGTATAGTATACGTACAATACCCACAATAGATAGATTTGTGATCTATAGATAATACGTTCCATCCACGAAAATACTGAAGGTTGACGGTTCGCAAAATTTAACTCTTTCATACTAGCATAGAGACAATAATTAAAATTCATAATCTGTGATGCGTAGCACCCAATCTGCTACCAATTTGTAAAAACCGGCCAAGTGCGAGTCGGACTCGCGCGCGAAGGGTTCCGTACCATTAACTTAAAACATTAGACAGTATAGGCAAAAAAAGTATATATTTTTATTTTATTTATAATTTCAAAAGTATTTATCACAGGATACCCGAAACAATTTTAAATAAGAGTTTTTGCGTCTGTTTTTTTTACGTGAGTGATTTAAAGTTTATAGGTCCAAGACTTTAGAAATTACAGGGGGTGGGGACACCGTGTAAACGACTTTGGCGGGCTATATCTCGCAAATGGTAAAGCTGATAAAAAAGTGTTGTATAGAAACCCTACCTTATTTTCATAGTCCTTTTCAACAATACCCCACACAACAACAAAAAAATAATTCACCCCCCACTTTACATGTATAGGCGGGTACCCTTAAAAAGGGGTAATTTTAATTTTTTGTATTTTTAAAAATGAGATCTATATGTGAAGTATCCTCGAACCAAGTAACATGCAAATCAGTCCATAAACGTAGAAGATATTCTGCTGTGACAGACTAGGACGGACGGACTGAACGATCTTATAAGGGTTCCTTGTCGGACTACGGAACCCTAAAAAGGTAACCCTAGACCTGTCAAATAGAATCTATTAAATTATTTAGGCTATTCAGTCAGCTACTTTATCGTATCGCAACTGCATCGCCACCAAAAGCCGTGTATAAAGAGCCTTAATAACACCTATCTCCGTGGTGCAGTGTAGCTAGCCCGGGCCTGAAAGACCGCATTGTGTTAGCTAATCCGGCCTTATAGCGTATTTATTAGCTCCGGCGGTGGATGGCGCATGGGCAGGATTTGAACGCACGATCTAAATTCAAGAAGAGACCGTGAATTTCGCACGGGTGAGTAGACTGCACGGTAGCTCAGTTGGTAAGACCGTTTGCCCGGTTAACCAGAGGTCGTGGGTTCAAGTCCATCTAGACCGATAATATAAAATATTATTTGGTTCGACAATTTCATGCGATTACTTCGCGCTTTATTTACATCTGGTTTTAAGTTCACAGCTTAATTCTATTGTTCACGGGTGGACAGCCTACCTTTATTCGAAACGTCATGTTTTAAATAAAATTATTTTCTTCATATTATTATAATACATGGTCCGTGAAAGTTTTTATAAATCTCATGATTAATAAAACATTTACTGTACCCTCTGAAATAGATTTTAAAACTGGTTACGCGCACCTTCCTTGAAAATGTTCTGAATAAATCAACTTAAACGAAAGCGAGCTTTATGTTACACGTTATATCATTAGTGCTACCTCTCTCAATAAATACTTATTATTTATAGCGCTGCTTATTATAAGCGACTATTATTTTCTTTTAATATGCTCCGTGAATACGCTGTATAGGCAAATGTTTGTGTGATGAGCACGAGCATTTGTACCTAAGTCATGGATGTTTACGTATTATAAGAAGGTATATCCGTTATCCTACCACCATAGCACAAGCTCGCGCTTAGTTTGGGGGCTAGGTAATTGGTGTCATTGATATTTTTATTCGTTAAGGATTTGCTCTTGACTCTAGAATAAGCCAGACGTGGCGTAGACAGAGTCGACGGTGGAGCGAGCTCACCCAGAAGAAGCCTGTTCACTCTCACTTTGAAGGTTTTTGGGTTGTAATTGTTGAAACAATTTATTCATATGAAGAATCGGACATGCACAGGTCAATTTGGTGTTTATTTCGTCAACAAGACACGTTTAGATAAAATCCACGTCTAGATAGTAAAACTTGAAATGCTTTTTATTATCTTCCAATTTTATTTTCATTTTGTATTTTTCACTTTCGGTAAACGTACATGTTTTCTTGTACAACACCTGGTCATTTATTATGGTCGAACCAATTGTGTTTCTTGACGTGCTCTACTGTTACATTATCAACATCTAAGTTCATGTTTTCATGCATCTTTCGACACACAGTGTGTATTTTCCGGCACTTGAAAGCGTTTCGTTTACTATGAAGTATAATTACAAATATTCAACATCAGGCAACAGTGAACTAACACGTCTAATTAGATGCGTGCTAAACAATATTAACCCTTGTCTTATTAATACAGGCTGTTTTAATCACGTTCCATATTTGGTAGGAAGTGATACTCGTACAAATAATCTCATCAAAGTTTTCCTGAAGGTACCTATTGTCAAGGGGATGCCAAAAAGAGAGATGGCGCTAGGTATATTTAAGGATATTTCTATGAGCCTTCATAGCTGTCGCATTTAATTTAAATTTCAAATAAATTAATTAATTGTAAAACCTTGTACAAGTACAAAAAAAAATACCTATTACCTATAGTGACTCTTGTTACAAATACTTACAAAATACTCCGCTAATAGAATAGTAAAAAGATAAAAAGAAAAAGTATTTATTCGGAGATTAAACTATAGGTGAAAAAGAAGCATATTACAAATCAAGGGCGATCTACCGAATAGCATGAAATTAGCTAAATTTAGTGGTGTAAAAGCTTAGTTACAGTGATTAATTTACTCGAAAAATTTCATGCTTAAAATTGCAAAAAATTAACAAAGGCCTCCTTATAGGAATTTATTGTATTATTTTTTAGTTATAACTAATTATAATATATATTTTTTTGTATGTAAAGTTTATTCTCTAAAGAATTACGGCTATAGCGGCCAATTCCATCAAGATAATACTAGTGTATATAGGTATATTATCTATGTTATAGTGCACAAGTGTGTGCGCAAATGGAAACTGTTTTACCGCAATGTCTTCTGACCATTAGCCTTCCACGCATCAATCAGACGCAGTATTTTTTCCCGAAACCAAACCGACTGTTTTTTTCTGTGGGTACTTTTTTTCCGAACATTTGTCACTTTTTACGCAACAAAACCATTGAACGCAACCGAAAACTGGCGCAATCTTTTTAGTATATGGAAGTTACCGTAGTTGTTCGTAGTACCTATTCGTAGTAACTGAAATCGAAGCGCTTCTAAAAAAGTTGCCCAGATATAGTGCGTACGAATTTCAAAAAGTTGGTCATTGTCGTTGAAAATGTGTCAATTTCTTTAACAAATTACCGAAAAGCATTGTAGAATTACCAATTAACAAATTTAAATCATTTATTAAGGATACCCTAATGACAAAAGGTTATTATAAAGTAGATAATTATTTGAATGATGTAAGCGTGTGGACCAGCTCGCACTAGTACAATTTCTGTATTTAAACATTATTTTTAAAAGAGCCTTTGACAATAGTGACTGAGTTTCTTGCGCTGCTTCTTCTCAGCACTAGCACAAAATTTGTCTTGAAGCAGTGGTAGGGCTTAAAAAAATAATATGTTGGGACGTGTAAAAGTACATACATAAATAAATGACTTTTATGACCTTTGTCTGCGAATGAGTAAAATTACCCACGCGTACGTTTTTTTTACATTGGATAGGAATATTTAAAAGCGTCGGTTTGCACAGTGGCTAGCAGGTTGCCTTGCCTCTCATGCGGGAGGTGCCGGTTCGATCCCACGTGCCGCCATGTACCAATGACTTTTTCTGAGCAATGTACATTAGTTCTTTTGCTAACCGATGCTCTTACGGTGAGGGAAAACATCGTGAGGAAACCTGCACATTCAGGCGACTGCGTGTGTAACCATGATCCAAACTAATCAGGTTCCCCTGGTAACAGGGTCACGGAGGTCAGATGGCAGTCGCTCCACTGTAATAATGTGATCTGCCACAACCTGGATCATGGTTAGCGGACCCTCGGCCCTGGATAGGAATAAATAATTGTAAAACAATAATTTTCTAAGTTACTGATTCAAACTCGTTTCGTAAAAACCAACTCTTTACAATATAACCTTGTATACTCGTGTGACAATCCTATTCAAGTACATCTGCTTAACCCCTAAGATGCCGACAGTATAATTTCCACTTCCTTATCTCGACTGCGAACCATATCCGGCCGCGGATCCGGCGCACCGGCGCTGCACCCGGCATCATTTCCGGTGGAACTTGACATTGCACGAAGTTATTTTTGTTCCGATAAATGCGACTTTCAATGTGCATTTTGCGCTTTATTTTAATTTAAAATTTTCTCTTTTTGTGTTGTTAAAGTTTGATTAGGCCCACTTGCGTCTGGATTAGCTAATCCCCAAGATCTACTTGCGCCAATCCCGAATAACTAATCCTGACGTGCAAGTAAGCCTGACTATTACTTGAAAAACGATGCAGATTACTTTTCTATTCAAAACTTGCACTACAATTTAAACTTATGAAGTAGACTTAAAATCCTTCCCATCTGGTTTTTATTTGATTTGCCTAAAGGTTGTCAATATTTTAATGGAATTAACAATACCTACTAAATATATCCTATTTAATCACAAAAAATAATGATAATACTATTATACTTTTTACTGTCTAATCTTATTTTTATTGTAAAAAAACTAGCGCACTTAACTCAAACAAACTTGTACTTAACACCTCAAGCGCCCACTAACGTTCGCGCTCCAAGTCATAACAACTTTAACATGATATTACTTACTATTGCACTTGCTTTTGGGTAGACAATAACATTCACCTTTTTGTTTGTATTCTACTGGATGTTGTTCAGCTATGCACCCACTTATAAAGTTTGCGAAGACTGCAGCGACAAAACAATGAAAGAAGTTTTAATTCAATTTTCATTCAGTTCAGCTATTTACGTGCAGGTTTTCATCTTGAGACTATTAAAAAGCCACTCTGGTAACTAATTTTATAATAGGTGAGGAAAGTTATAGGATATTTCTAATAAAAGTTATGAAACTATTAAAGTGTTTCTTTTTTTGGTGGGTGGGTAGAGAAGCTTTTTAAGATACTATATCTAAAAGTTTGGAAAAATTCATCGAAGGCAATAGGTATGGGATAGGTATTTGTAATAAATGTGTGTAACTCTCTGATTACAAAATTAAAGTGAAAAAAGTTGATTGATTTGACACAAGGGCTATCTAAATATGATATTTACCAAAGTTTGGAAACATAGGTATTTGGGAAGTATGGAAAACTAAAAAAAACTAAATATCTTCATCAATAAAATGTTAAAGTGATTGAAAATTATTTTAGGAAGTACTTTTAAGTTAGGCAAATCTAGTGGAAAAAGTTTGGAAGTCTACGTTTTCTGCTGAATAAAATTTTTGGTTTTTCTTGCGCTACATGTTCTACAAAAAGTTAAAATGTGTAAAGTTTGGATTTATATGATCATAATAATGTAATGTATAATACGTATTCGAAGGTGATGAAGACGAAGAATTTGAATCAGTCAAAGAACTTTAACCCATTAACTAACAAAGTTGTATAAATCCGTCCATTATTTTGAGAAATATACAATTTATGATTATTTTTAATAATAGTCTATCCTTAGACTATTATTAAAAATAATCATCATCATGTCCGTCCATATAATGTTTTTTTTTTCTATATGTGAGAACACATTTTTAGCTAATGCAACTAAAATATTTTAACAAAACAAACAACATTGTAAGTCGCAAAATTAATGCAAATTCTAAGGTATGTTACGAGTCGTAAATATTCGACCCTAGTGTAGTAGCACAGTACTATAATCTACTAAACACTATAGTGGTTCTAAAGAATAAAAAGTATGGTCCAATTTAAACTAACAAGTAAATAAGATATTAATATGTGTGTACACGCCAAGTGCCAACATGATTTTATGTTGTAATATCATCTACATCATCATTCGCAACAAGAAGTGGGATGCTAAATATTGGTAGGATATTCAGGTACTTACATTATAATAAAAAAGTACGAAAATTAGGCAAAGCTCGGGCTTCAATCAAAAGCAAAAAATAAAATGAAATTATAGATTCTGCTCGCCCTATATCTGATATCTTTTTCTATCGCCGAATTTGTGTTATAAAAGTGTTTTAATGGGTTCGTACCACAAAAAGCTAAAACGGAACCCTTATACGATTAATTTGTTGTCCGTTTGTCCATCTCATCGTCTGTGAACGTATCGTTAAAATTAGCATTAAAGGAAGAAAGAAAATACATTTATTAATAAACTAGCTGCTGCCCGCGACTTCGTCCGCGTTGACTCGATGATAACCACGTCGTAAGGAGAAGAGAGCAATGAAAAATCAAATTCAATATTCACTTTTTCTAGGTTAATATCGCTATCTTCTTTTGGTAAGAAAATTTCGCATGGCAGTGACACCGACTCCAAAACCTAACTTTGTCGTATATGTTTCTTAGTAAAACCAGGCATCTCTCACTCAATGTACTTGCGCGCGTTAATAGCCTACTCTCGAGCGCACCGACGGCGGTGCGTAAATCAGTTGGCTGCCAACAACCGACGGGCGCGCGCGTACGCACTGTTAAGTTATTTGTGTTACGGTCGATTCGTTTTTATGCAAATTAATTAAGTAATATGATTTATACATCTGGTATTTACTGTACAAATGCAACCAGAAGCATAATATGCCCTGAATTAGTATCAGATTTAAATAAAATTCTGGAATTATCAGTCTCGAACGTTTGAAATTTTTAAATCTTTTAATAAGTCATCATAATTTTACTGCAGACCCACAGATGCTTTTTATAACTATGTATGAATACATTTTTAAAAATAATTTAGCACAGAACAACATCTTAGATCTTGTTTATTATCACTTATTAAAACTGTAAAACACTACATCATTGTAAAACATTTCAAACCAAGCTAAAAATAAAATAGGCCTTGTATCGAAAGAGGCAACCCTGACTTTATTAGTTTTACTCCAAGGTCGCGCAACTGCAGAGGAATAATAACGTAATGTTCGAAACTTAAGGCACATTTTCGGGCGCAGCGGTCTGCGACAAAAAAATGTAGGCTATTATAAGAGTAGGTATGGACGATTTTCCTTGGAGTGATTTATCTGTTACATAGTAACTATTATATAATCTGTGGTAAAACTATAAAGGTAACTTTAGGTTTAAGTGTCCAGAAAAAAGTCAGACTTAAAGCTCCCTACCGCAATAGATGGATGTGGTTTAGTATCTATTTATTGTGTCCTTAGCCTACTCAGGGCCTTTCCTTTGTTAGTTACTACTATCATAAAGTAATCTTAGAGTTCAATTTTCGTTACTAAGTGATAAGTAGCATAAAAAAATAGTGCCAATTGACTTTGATCTTTCATAACTTAGTAATATGGTAATTCAACAAAATTTTGACAAACTGTTTGTGGCGAAAGTATCCACGAACTACTTAGCGTTAAGGATTATCATCATTAGGTCAGCACCTTAAAATTATGACTCCTGATTCAAAGTCAAAGTCAAAGTCAAAAATTCTTTATTCAATTTAGGACACAAAATGCCACTTATGAACGTCAAAATATCAATCAATTATGGCCCATATGGGGCCAGAACATGTCTCCTTATCTTTTGGGCCCTACTAGCGCTTCGAGACAAGACACAGACAATCTGGCAAGTGCTGAGAAGAAACGCCGGAACAAACTCAGTCACCACTAGCTGCCACAAAAATAAAACATCAAAATAAACAGGTAGGTACATCAGTTTGGTGCAGGCTGGACTGTCCATACATTCTCGTCATTAAGATAGTCTTGAATTTTATAATACCCCTTCGACATTAGGGTAGTTTTGACATGTAACTTAAATTTATTAATAGGTAGTTCGATAACATTATGAGGTATTACATTGAAAAATTTGACACAATTTCCCAAGAATGAATTAATTGTTTTGGCTAATCTGAAGTTTGGAATGACAAGTTTGTTTTTATTTCTTGTGTTATACGAATGAATATCACTTTTTTTTATAACAAGATCTAAATTTTTGCGTACGTACATTATATTATCAAATATGTATTGAGAAGCGACAGTGAGGATGTTAATTTCTTTAAAGAATTCTCTCAGGGATTCGCGGGGACTAAGTTTGTAAATGGCACGAATGGCTCTTTTCTGTAAAATAAAGATGGTATCTATGTCCGCAGCAGAACCCCACAAGAGAAGACCATAAGACATTATACTGTGAAAGTAACTAAAATACACAAGCCTTGCTGTTTCAACATCAGTCAAATGTCTAATTTTTCTAACCGCAAAGGCAGCTGAAGCAAGTCTCCCAGCCAGAGCGTCAACATGTGGTCCCCACTGCAACTTCGAATCCAATGTAATGCCCAGAAAAACAGTGGAGTTTGATAGATGTAATTTTTCACCGTTGAGTAGGATTTCTGTGTTAGCTTGCTTCACGTTAGGCATGGTGAATTTAATACATTTAGTCTTTTTTGTATTAAGAAGCAAGTTATTGCTAGTAAACAAATTTAATACCTTAGAGAGAGCTCCGCTTACATTGTCAAATGATTCTTCGCCTCTTCTTGATTTGAAGACTAAAGAAGTATCATCAGCAAACATAACTATCTCACAGGAGTCTTTGGCATAAAAAGGAAGGTCATTAATATAGATCAAAAATAACAAAGGTCCCAATATTGAGCCCTGGGGCACTCCCATTTGAAGCGGGGCACCTGAGGAGTTAGTACCATTAACGTTTACTGTTTGTAGTCTGCCTGAGAGGTAAGATATCAACATTATGGACGCGTTATTAGATACACCGTAATGTTCAAGCTTAATAATGAGTGTTTGGTGATCGACACAATCAAATGCCTTCGACAAGTCACAGATTGTAAACGCTTAAATACCTTCATTAATGCTGTAGCATATATGGTATACATGCCTTAATTATCTGAAGGATCGATTTCTCCAGGTTTCTGTCACCAGATTGTACCTTGGAGACAGTAGGTAATCCTACTGGAGTTTTGAAAATTAGTCTAAAGTAATTTAGCATATCTGTTGCACACCTTCAATTTGTGTAAGTCAATAAAAAATGCTCATTTCGCTGAACAATGTTCCCTAAAGCGCTCTTTTCATATTTCTTATAGTTGAGCTGAGCTGCTAGGGTTCCACATCGGTTGCTCCAGACCTTCAATTTGTGTACGTCAATAGAAAATGCTCATCACACTAATTAACTTTTTTTAAGGCGCTGCTTTCATGTCTCTCTTAGTTTAAGTGTACTGCTAAAGTTTCACGTCTGGTACTCCGATCTTCAAAATAAGTTATAGCCTATTATTTGACCAGACTCAACAGCTACACAATAAAAATTAAAATCCGTTAAGTAGTTTCAGAGATTAGCGTGTACAAACAGACAAAAAAATTAAAAGTTGTAGATTCCTATTCTGCTACTATTTTAACATTACCCTCAATTAGTTTTTGGTAAAAAATTATAGATGCACATAAACATCCTAAAACAAGGTTTTATAACTATGGAATTTTATTATATTTTTATAACTTAAGCAATTATTTTGCAAGTTTTTACGAAATTAAATCAAATTTCACTTACAAAAATTAATCGACTGTGTCATCCGGTGGGACTCGAACTCACGTCCCTTCGCTATCCGGGCGAGTACTCTTACCAACTAAGCTACGGAGGACGTTAGTCAGTCGACGAATTTTTGCAAGTGCTTGCTACACCAGTGAGCCGGCGTTCGATTTCATCAATGCTTAGGGAATGTACCCGCATAAAATAATTGCTTAAGTTATAAAAATACTCGTATAATAAGTTAAGCTGATTTCATGTTAACTGATGGTTAAATATTTGTAAAAATATTTCCATTGGATACATGCGGGTACATTCCCCAAGTATTGATGAAATCAAACGCCTACCTACATAAGGTAGGTAACGATTAAATATATCTTTAAATACGCTAAATCATTGATGATTTTTATTTCTGGCATACTTAATCACATGACGTACATCTTATATAGTTTTCAGCATTTAATCAAAAATATGCAATTAATATTTTTGCTTGGACTTTGTAATGGTAGACGAAACTGAACGACTGAACTGCACCGCGCAGAGTGGCGCGCGCGGATTTGTGGAACGCGACGTTGCCACTCCGTGCATTTCATGCACTAGACCTGTGCCGATCGTGAACGATCGGATAATTTTGATTTTGGCTCTCGGTTTCGCGCGCGACAATGATCGATCAGTATGATGGCGAAAGGATGAAATCATTAATCGCTTTTATCTCGACCCCATGATTATATAGATGCAAACTTTACACATTTTAACTTTTTGTGGAACATGTAGCGCAAGAAAAACCAAAAATTTTATTCAGCAGAAAACGTAGACTTCCAATCTTTTTCCACTAGATTTGCCTAACTTAAAAGTACTACCTAAAATAATTTTCAATCACTTTAACATTTTATTGGTGAAGATATTTAGTTTTTTTAGTTTTCCATACTTCCCAAATACCTGTTTCCAAACTTTGGTAAATATCATATTTAGATAGCCTTTGTGTCGAATCAATCAACTTTTTTCACTTTAATTTTGTAATCAGAGAGTTACACACATTTATTACAAATACCTATCCCATACCTATTGCCTTCGATAAATTTTTCCAAACTTTTGGACATAACATCACATAAAGCTTCTGCATAAACTCACCAAAAACCAGGCACTTTAAAATTATCAAAGGGCAAAACCGTTTCCTTATCGGACTATAATACAACTTGTGTACTTGCAGAATATTGCAATGTGCCTGACATTGCAATATTTTGAAAGTTCACAAGCTTACATACACTTGAATAAGTTTTCGCAAAAACGGTTGATAATTATTTGTATAAGTTTTGTTGCAAAAATGTCATGCAAATTGTAATTAATTATTACGTTACAATAGTTAGTTGTGTAAATAAGTGACTGTTTATCTGTTTCTACGCAGCATATGTTAATGTATAGATGCAAGCGGTGTGCTTTTACTTAATAAAATACCTACCCTGCAAATACTTTCAGTTATTGCTTGTTCCTGAATTCATTTCTTTAAGTATTACTGCTTATTTTTTATTTGTTTAGGCAAAATATCCTGTAAATTAAAAATTCACTCAAAACACTGTACTTAAAAGATTCCACGGTGTCAATCTTGACGTGCTGTTATCCGTACTTAAATATTTTTATCACACAAAATTAACTATATCCTAACGCTAATAGTAGGATCCTTCTCTAACTCAATTTAGAATTTAAATGCTTATAAAAAACTCCTTACGGCAACATACGTCCACTCTTGTTGATTGCGGCCTTTGTATGATACAAGAGGTCCAAAGAGGTCTGAGAGGCCTCTAATGTACCTCTTCGACCCGCGCTACCTGTAGTGGGCTTTTTTGTCCCTCTATCTTAAGTTTTAAAGACCCATTTCGCGGATCGGAATGTAGATGGAATCGGCTTGGATGTTCAAAGGTTAAATATTTGGTTGTTATAGATTTTACGTGTTTTTTGCATATTTTAGATGAAATAAAAGGGCAAGATACGGCCTTTGATTGTAGAATTCAAGGATACGACATGAGCGCCTCAATAGATAAGATAGATCTCTTTATTGCACACCATAAAAGTAATAGCAATACAAAATACACAGAAAGACACAAATTACTCTATAGTGCGGTGGAATTAGGTTTAAGCCACAATCTCTTTGTTTTGGCGTACCTACTTGCTTAGTTCGCCACCACGGCACCGTCGTAACTAAGCAACGCGAAGTTGTTAAATAGGCCATGCCGATCTGCATCTTTCTTCTTAGGGTTTATTTCTTTCTTTCATCATTAAGAAAACAAACAGCTGTCTTATAGTACATTTAAAAAGGTAACAAATTAGCTTATACACTAGCGTTCAAAGTTTCCAATGCTAACTTTTACATTATGTGCTAATAAGAAGACATAATATGCGAAAAGTAAGGCAACATGCAACATATTTTTTTTTTACATCCATACATGAAAACTTTTCCGTTCTGTACCTGAAGGGTAAATACGTAAACCTCCGCTGGCCGTATACACAATTAAAATAGAATCAATATTTAAATGGGGCTCCTATACCTACAACAAACGCATTTTTTTTGTAGTTTTCTTGATAATAGCGACAGGTAACACAGGCAGTGTATAGTAACGCTTTATTTAAAAACTACCAGTTCCCCGCGACTTCGCTCGCGCCAAAAGTAGGATTTTCCATACAAATTTTCATCCCCCATTTTACCCCCCTGATGATTTTATATCGCGACAAAAAGTAGCCTATGTCCTTCCCAGTCTCTCAAACTATCTCTGTGCCAAATTTCATTTGATTCTGTCCAGTAGTTTCGGAGCCTATTCGATGCAAATAAACAAACAAACAAATCTTTCCTCTTTATAATAGAAGTATATATAATGGTACCACATAATGTAATTTTGTAGGTATCAAAAAAAGGAAGCCTTAAAAAACCATCGTGCCAGTTGAATTCGATTAAAACAATACTAAATCAAATGCCTTCTGAACAAACATTATATTCATATGCCAATGAAAACCGCGAAAGAGCGATCAAACCATTCAAATTTAACCATATTAAAAGAAAACATCACTGAAGGTATTTAACTCACACATCCCCAAATCAATCAACTTTTGATAATAACGAAGCAATTGTTCACGCTTTAATGTGAAGGCTTTTGATTTTCTAATCAATTCCCTAATTAGCCTTCGACGATTTAAAATAACCTTAAAACAATGTTGGATTGTGTTCTATGAATATTGAATGAACTACAAGATGGCGCAAAATTAATTACCCTATTTTTGAAGATGCTATAATGTTTGCAAATGACATAGGTAATCATCAGTTTTTTAACTATTTTGATAATAGTCAATATTCACAAAAACAATATACTGACCATCGACGTTTTTATTCACAATAACAATAATGGAGCGTCGGTGGTAGTGGCTAGCAGGTTGCCTCTCATACGGGAGGTACCGGTTCGATCCCACGTACATTCGTTATTTCACTAACCGATGCTCTTTCGGTGAGGGAAAAACATCGTGAGGAAACCTGCACATTCGGGCGACTGAATATGTAACCATGATCCAAATTGGTCAGGTTCCCCCGTTAACAGGGTCACGAGGGTCAAATGGCAGTCGCCCCACTGTAATTACGAGTACATGATCTGCCATATCCCGGATCCGGGTCCAAAGCAGACCCTGTGCCCTCGCGTGGACGTGGACAATCGTTAACGGTGGATGATGATGATTCATAATAACAATATTCATTTCATCGAAATAGTCTTCAGACTTCTGACAACTTGACCAAATGGCTTTATTTTTAAGCGTTATCCTTTTAAATCATTTCAACAAATAACGCGAGATAATAACATTTTCGTGAGTACATAACAGACAAGTTTAATTAGTAGCTACAAAGAAATAAATCGCTTACATAACCACCTCTTACGAAAGACACAAAACATGGCTTTTCTAAATCCAAAAAGGCTTCGCAACACAAAGCTCTTTTGTAACGAAAAAAGCGTTTCGTTTTTGTAATGCCCAAAACATTAGACACGTAGCCTTTCGCGGCACATGCGAATTAGTACAACAAAGTGTTGCGCAGATTCAAGCCCTACTTTTAAAAAACACTGAACGAAAAAATTGAGTAAGAAAATTGTAAATGAAATCAGGACATACGTTTTCGAAAGTTTTTGACGTGCTGACTCCAAATCCAAATCTCAGAAAATTGCTCGATTACCTAATAGTATAAAGATAATTTTAAAATGTCAATATCTCAATACAAAAAAAAAAATTAAAAGAAACTCAACAGCATTCAAAAGAGACTTCAACTTTGAGATGCTGCTATTTTTTATTTTAAAAAAATGAAATTTCAATGGAACATGATCTCAAATACAATACGGTTAAAATATCTCAGCAACCTTATCCACTGGAGCAAATCACAATCCAGGGCTCGTAGCCAAATCAATCGTTCTTGAGCGAGCTACGCTATCGCCAATGAAATGACAAAATATGTATGCAAAAGTCACGTGATGTTTCGATGGCTTATGTCAGTTTCATACATTTTGTTAGCGATAACGAACTTCGCTTGACAATAAATTGCCACTTGGCTACGGGCGATTTGGATTCAGCACGTCAAAACCTTTCTAAAAAGATACTCTGGCTTCTGTTTCTTGTCGACCAGTGTAATTTTTTTTACGGTTCATTGAAATGTTTATTACCAATAACTTAGATGACTACTAGGATATAGGTACGGCTTACAAAATTAAAACCTAAATATGGCTTATCACGTGACACAACTACCTTCATAGGACACTTCAAGTGACAGATAAATGATACATTACTTGTCACGAGATAATAAAGGTCTGTGCCCACTACACCGCACCGTACCATACATACCCTGACCGTGCTAAGACCGAATAAAAAGTACACATTTGATTTTCGACCTGAGCGTGAAATCTTAAAGTTCAAAATGTTTTAGCTCGGTGTTCGTCGATGAAAGTTCCGAAACTGTCAAAACGAACACCGCGCTTATATACTTTGAACATTTACTCTTCTTTTTTTGGGTTGAAAATCAAATGTGTATTTTTATACGGTCCTAGCACGGTCATGGTATGGTACAGTGTAGTGGGCACAGACCTTAATGCATAACGCAGTAGTTTTAGCGACAATGTTTACACATAATTACATGTAAAGACCCCTAAATGTAGACACGAGATTGTGTGTAAACACGGTTTTACCTCAAAATACCGTGAGTACAGAAGATAATCTACATAAACACCGCTCACGGACACGATATCTTGGAACGGTTGGGAACAGTACCACCTCGAGTGCACACTCCGTTTGAGACACGCGTCTGTGAACTTTTTTGTGCAAAAATGGAGTACCAAAAAAAAGTTATTATAACTCTTCAGTTGACGGTTGCTTAAATTCAACAATAAACGGTGTATGCTCACTTCTATGTTACCTGTTGTTTCAGGGAGGTAAGTAGGTATTTTCTTGTATTTCTATTGTGAATTTATTACACGTTACACGTTAAAATATAATAATCGTGCATTTTGCCAATGTCGTAATCGTCGCAAGATATTTTTATGACTTTTTAATTCAAGTTGTAATATAAAATTAAAATCAAATTATTTTTAATATTATTGATATTTCCGATATTGCTGTTTCATTCTCAACAATAAAACACTAGATACGAGTCCACTATTACGATAGTTTTTTGTGCATAAACAAAAGTTGACAGTCCTAGCGCGAGCGTCAAGTGTGAAAAGTGAAGGAGTTTGTCTTCTGTACTCTCGGTATTTTATGGTTTACTTAATCTATACTCACAGCTGAAACTTAATCCTACTTAAGCTGAAGTTATGTCAAGGCACAAACCGAGTAATTTTGAAGCCCGCATTACGTTTTGATTGAGATATTAATCTTGGAATCTTTATCCAGATCTCAGAAGTTTACAAACGTAATACAACTCTCAATGTTCAGTAGTTTCAACGGGTTTACATTGATGTTGGATTCCTTCCTTTACAGTTTAATGCCTAAGGGTTTTAAACTTTGTTAAAAGTTAGAATTAATACTTGGTCTCGAACTTCATCAGCACAAATGACAGATTACCCATACTAACTTTTTTCGTCCGTTTTGCCACCTTGATGTGAAAGGAGATGGCCGAAAATCGATCCACAGATAGTCTTTCTATGTTTATTTTTAATTTTTTTATTTTTGTATAGATTTTTAATGTACTAACATAGTTTATAAGATATAATAAAACCGATGTCGTTTATTCAAAGTAATAAATATTTACAGGCAACTTACAGATATTATAAAACATGATTATGTACAAAATTGAAATCATAAAAAGGGTCCTTGTAGTAAGGTTCCCAGGATGCTGGGAGCGTTACCCCGCTGGATAGCGATGCTTATACGCTGCGCAAGGTAGCAGCCAGCTCTTGGGTCACCACTGATGTCAATCAGCCTCTTGGAAATCTCTTTAAAAAAGAGATAGCGCTGGGACTCCACGGACCCAGTGTTAGAGAAAAAATCGGATAAAACAGAAGACTCCTAGAATCCTACCTAACTCATTATTTTCTAGGGAAATATCAATAATCTGAGCTCCTAGTGGTAGTGTTAAGTGGCTCAATGTGCGCCCGCTCTTATAAGTCGGGTTCTAGATCAAATAATGTAACGAGCACACAGAAAAACGATCTGATAGGATTTTATCGTATTCATTTCGCATTAAGTAGTTTGTATAAGGAATCTAAGAACTTTTAAGAAATGGAATTGGAATGCACTATTGAAACGAAGTTACGCTTTTAATATGATTAACTTTTATAAGTTATATTTCTTGTGGGAAATTAGAACTGAGATGCAGCAGATTTTTTAAGTTAGTTTTGTGTTATTAAATTCATTTTAACGAAACATCGCATGATCCTCTAAACTAGAAGAACTTTTTTGAATGAATCTCAAAATAGACCTTCACTTATCCATAATAAATTATTAAAAAGTTTATTTTTATCAAAAAATGTTTTAAGGATTTGACAATACAGTTAAATAGGTACAGAAAAGTGTCGTTCGGACAATAGGTCTATACTTAAACTTAACAAAAGGTATTCTACTTAGACATATTGGTGCCTCTTTTCTCTTACCCCTTACTAATAATTATTGTGCCATTGCTATAACACTTGTAAAAATATCATCCGGCTAACTTGAAATGATGATTGTCTCAACTATGTCATGTCATCCATATGTCATTAATTCCCAACTAGCCGTCTCATATTTATAGAAGTACTAGTGGCTCCCCGCGACTTCGCCCGCAAGAGTTGGATTTTCCATATAAAGTTTCATCCCCCATTTCACCCCCTTAATGTTTTTATATCGCAACAAAATGTAGCCTATGTCTTTTCCAGGGTTTCGAACTGTCTCCATACCAAATTTCATCTCAATCGGTTCAGTGGTTTAAAGTCAAGAGGTAAAAGACAGACAGACACACTTTCGCATTTATAATATTAGTATGGATTATATACAGCAGCGGCAAAATCATTATTAGTAAGGGGTTAGTATTTTATTATATTGTAATTTGACAGGAAATCAGGGTCCTAATAAATTATACTGTTTACAATAGTGACTTCTTATTATACGCAATTAATAAAATTGACTTATATTAATAATAATGTCCTCCTAGCCGAATTTCGATTACAGCGGCAAATCTCAATAAATTTGCCAACTGCGCGGGAGATATTGTAGTGCACAGGGGCACTCTTTGTTCCTTTACTCTCATAATTCGGTGAGACAGCAGTCCTACAAGACCGTAAAGAGATCAGGCGCAGGACTAACGGCTCAACGTGCTTCCCGAGGCACGGGGGTGTTAACACCATAAATTTCCTGACTCTGGACTTCTGGAGCCTGTGTCTGAGTTATTTCAAGTCAGAAAAACGAGGCAGTATTTAAAGTAACTACTAGCGAAATAATTTTTAAAGCTAAAATACCTATTTAAGTAGGTAAGGAACTTATTAATTTTGTGAAAAACAACGGCAGCAGTCGAAGCACGAACTTTGAATTTACATAATAAATCTAATTGACCAAAAAATGGAAATTTGGGAAACGATAAACACAGCTTTCAGTGTCAAATCGGTCGGAAATCTTTATGCTACGGTACAACTACGAATTGAGGCCAATTCGGTAATGCCCATCGCTTATACTCGTAGGCACTTTTTACAGCAAGATATTACTACTATTTTACGCTATTGTAAAGGTTGACAACAGAGGGAAGATTAAGCATGTGGTGGAAACAAATAATGCTATATTTGATGTTAAGATACTAATGTGAGCATACTTTTGGGGATTTCTAGGTGGTCATGTAATTGTTTTATACTAGATTCGATTCCCGGTCGAGTCAATAATATCAATACTTTCTATACTGTCTCGGGTCTGGAGCTCTATTTTTGAATCCCACTCTGTTGGCGTATGCGACTTAATTTTCACTCGTCTACCAAGTCGCATGACATATTCATATTGATTGACACAAAAAATGACACGCCGAGTGATTCAAAAATGCGGAGTTTCAGATGACGAACGAAAATCAGTAGACTTTTGCACGCGAGTAATTAAAAAATAGAGCCCCTGGGAGTTGTGATAGGTACCACCGTTGTTTCTTTCGGTAATTTTCATAACACAGCTAATCACTTTGGGATCAGAGCTATGTATTCGATGCTGTCCAATATTTATATTATTTTACTGTCTCGGTATAATTTATTATTCGTTTAATCGCAGCTTAAATCTGTGGTTATGCTGCAAGTTTTCAAACTTGTACTTTTTTTCATTTAAAAAGTTTAATAGCGAGCACTACCGACTGGTACTCACAAAAAGAAACATTGAACAAGCTGGAGTGTGACTGTGGCCTCTCCTACATCGGGCAAACAAAGCGAAGTATAGGCGTGCGGATCAAAGAACACATAGCTGATATAAAACATAGACGGAACACGAAATCTGCAGTGTGTGAACATGCCTTAGACAAACCCAACCACTTCATTCGTTTTGACCAACCTAAAATACTTGCAAAAGAACGGCGTTTTATTCCTCGAATGCTACGTGAAGCCATTGAAATTAGAAAACATCCAAATTTCAATAGAGAAGATGGTTGGAAAGTTCCACCGGCATGGGATCCTATTCTAGCAAAAACCAAAGCAACACCTAGCACTGCAAGATCTCAAGACACGGTTAGCTCTTTCTGCGTAAATAGGAACGTAAATTAATATTATTGGGTAACGTTAGTTAAAATTTTTCAAAACTTTGTAATGACAAATAATACCTTAGTCTCCCTGTGACCACGATCGCTGTAAAGTGTTCGAAACGTCAGGTTTAAAATAAAATGTAAATAAATCGCGAAGTAATCCGTAAAATTGTGTTTTAATGAAGAAACATTGAGTAAATATTCTATTGAATAAACTCTACCGAACCCTCTATGTGTTCAACCTAACGAACCCTATTTTGTTCTAAAAATAACGTTCTGATAAAATAAACGCGTCAACGTCTTTTCCCTATTAATATGCAAATAATAATGTCATCCGTGTGTTCGTTATCACGATCAAATTTACTTGGGATGGAACGAGATTAGCGACTGGAAATATTAATATTCACTAAAAATTTCTTGACGATGGTCAAAAATTGGATAATTTCATTTTTCTCTACCTCCAGCGACGTCGATTTTGTAGTTAATTAAGTTAAAAAATATATATTCTATAGCGATGTTGGTAATATCGATCGATACTTAGTCTGAATATCTACCAATAGTAGTTAAGTACCCAAACAATACCCCGGTTAACCCGTGATTACATCCGCGCTAGCTTCAGTTCTCTATAAACTGTCATCCCCAATTTCATCCCTTAAAACCCGAGTTCACGAATTTTTAAACAGGTGATGAACTTCCATTCACAGTGAATTTGAAACCGGCTTATCAAAAATTAAACAGGAGTTGCTTAACTCGACGCTAAGAAGACTCGAGTTCACCAATTCATAAACGGCCGGTCAACGTAAGTTGACGGTTAGTTTGACACAATTCCCGTTCAAAATTTGCCAAGTATCTAATATTATAAGTAGCCGATGTTTAAAAATTAAACATGTGTTGGTAAACTAGAACCTTAGGCCCACTTGCGCACTTTCGGAGTAGCTATTCATCTGAATTTGTTCAAGGCCTATTATCTGAGTTTAAAGCCCACTTGCATCAGTCTGGATTAGCTAATCCAGACTGGCGCAAGTCGGCCCTTGTTAAGTTAGAGTATTTATATCGCGACTTTAGTTTGCAACAAAAAGTAGCCGATGTCCTTACCGGGGTCTCCTACTTCAAATTTCATATCAATCGATTCAGCGGTTTACCTAATCGTCAAGAGGTAACAGACAGAAACACTTTCGCACATAGGTATCTGAGTTTAAATTAAATTTCGCTCACAAAAATTGATCGACTGTGTCATCTCTTCCTACTACCAAGGGAATGCCCAAATTACTTTTACTACTTTAGTACCAATGTTTAAGGCAAGCAAACTCTGATTCCCAAAAGACTCAAAGGTGTGTTTAAATATGAAAATCAAACAAAAAGTAATTTTCGTTTCACCGAAAAGTCACTCTAAAACTTTTTACTGGATTTTTCGATTAAGTATTATAATATTTTTTAATCTAATAAATAATTATTAAAACACTTTCTTCAAAAAACAAAATCACTTAACCCTTTTTACGGTAGGTACTCATAACTATGTACCTATACGTATGCATACAAACATTTTGATAACGTTCTTTCCTTACATAAAAAATGACTTAGAAATCTTGATTAATATTATAATGCAAAAGTACTTAACTCTGTCTGTGTGTTACGCAATCACGCCTAAGCTGCTGAACCGATTCTAATGAAATTTGGTACAGAGATAGTTTGAAACCCTAGGAAGGACAAACGATAATTTTATTGCAATATAAAATCATCAAGGGGAGAGAAATGGGGGATAAATGAAATGAAAATCGCAGGCGAAATATAGGCGCAGTCGCGCAATATTTCGCCCAACTTTTCGCGGGGATCTGTTAGTTCATTATATAATTTTTAGGAAAAAGGTTTAAATTTTTTCTTGAATATTTGTTTCTTACGTTTACGCGAATTGTTGAACTTATTAAAACACAATTCTACGGATTACTTCGCGATTTATTTACATTTTATTTAAAACCTGACGTTTCGAACACTTTACAGCGTTCGTGGTCACAGGGAGACCACGTGTTTTAAGGCGGTCCTGCACGAAATTGAGAAAACTAACGTATTTCTAAATCACTTGTACGATGAGCAGAATTAGTTAAATACATTAAAACAACTTATTTACGTTAGCCTAATCATTGCACAAAGTCCTGGTCTTGTTGAAATTTGAAACAAATTCTTTGTGATTTAATAAACATGACTTGTATGCTGTAGCTAATGATATCTAAAAGCATTTTTTTCCGAGAATTTGGTGATTTTTACGCATGAAACAATAATTTGTACATGGAAATGATTGTATTGATTTTCCGTAGGTCCCCATCTTTTTGATATACACGCATAACATATAAATAAGAAAATATGAACACTTTTCAGTTTTTAACACGAATGTCTCATGGTTTGGCGCATTGCGCAGAATAAAAATATTGTTCTAATTAAATCCTCTCTATTTAAATTTTTGCAGTCGTCACTTTATATGACTTTTTGAAAGTTATAGGACGATATTTGTTAAGTCTATTTATCTTCACTCACCCACACAGATATATTTAATTATGTAATTAAAACACGTGTACTAAGTATAGTCATACAACTTCCTTCAGCAAGTTTTATTTTCAAGTCGAAATCTAGCATAGAATTTCAACAAATTAGCTTTACTAGTAAAAGCTTGTAAAGATAACAAACTGATATGCTTTCAATATACAAATAGAGATGCAATTCAAAGAAAAAGTGTTAACTAAAAGAAAATGAAAGCCACTCTCAGCAAAAAACGAGATAATCGTTTCATATTAAACCGCCTTCTTTTAATTAAGGCCCGCGTTGCGACGTGTGGGCTTGATTAGCCTGTGCCCTATCTCCATCAGTGCTGAGCTGCTGCTTACCACACACTTTGGGTTGCGTTCATAACGGCTTTTACATAGTGCGATGTCTAGCTATCAAAAAAGTGAGGACTTTACACGGTGCGGTCTCTCGTGCCTTGGTGCGATCGTAGTGTCTGCAATGCAGCAGGCACTTGTGTTAAAGTTAGACTTACTTCTAATCGTCTTGATTCCTGACCCCACTTCTTACGCCCAAATAAATAAATCTCTGACATTCCTTTTCTCTTACTAAAGGCGCTATGATTACTCCGTTCTGCAAGCTCAGCAACATTTCTAATGAGTTAAAAATCACGTTTCTAAAATTATAAAACACACTGGACTTTACGAAGTCTGGAAGATTTCTAAAGCTTTTGTCGATATCATATTCCAGACAGCTGGGCATAGCGCCAAATAGGACAATGTTATCAATTCAAACACTATTAATTTGGAAAAAATATGTGTTTGTCTTCCTGGCCTTTAAATTTTTCATGCCTAAGCCGCTGAACATTTGGTGTAAAAATAAATAGAACCGATGCAGGATATTAGGTGCGTTGATTATTATGACGTAAAGTTTTTTGAGTAAAATGTTGGGTGAAAAGTATTTTTTATTAGGATTAACAAACGACTACACAATATCATACAAGACGAATACTACACCGAAGTCACAGGGACTACACAGAAGTTGACAATTTCAAAATTCTTAAACATGCCTGATTCTATGTGTAAAAATATGAATATTATTGTACAGTAATAAATTATTCTAAGTATGGATTTTGCAGGGTCCATGTCGCGGGGTAACGCGAATCTAATAATGTATGCTCCAGACGTTTTTTGACGTGACTACTAAACCCCAATAGATACAAACGTGAGATTGCATTTATTCCCGAGTGAAATACTTACACATCTTTGTGAACATCGGGTCGTTCGACATGTTTTTATGATGTCGTGAAGTGTGAGGTTTCTGTCGCGGGTCATTTGTCGCTTCTATCTGATATTGTGTCAATTTCATAAAACGATTTTTCAAGAGGCGTCGTAACAGTGAACGGTGAACGTGAAATGCACGCATAAAAATGATGTTTATTGGATATTGTTTTATGTCGAGAAAGCACGCTTTTAAGACTAAGAATAAATGTTTGTATGTAAAAGTAAATGGCTGGCATCGGCTGGTTATATTCAGGTTTTCCTAAGTTTGGGGTTAGTCGATCTTTCAATTAATACATTATTTAAGGATTTCTTTTTTTAATCTTTTACCTATATACCTCATGAATCATGCCTGAACTCCGTGATTTTATCATTTCTTCTTTCCCACTTCTTTATAATTTTTTGGCGATAATTTTCATCGACGTTATTTTAATAGCAAATGCTAGCACATTAGACTATTTTTAGTGCAAAATCAACCCTATTACAACTGCATAAGATACCACAGTGTTTACCTTGTCCGCCCGGGGTTTGAACTCAGGACATGTGACCGTGAGATCTTTTTCCCTTACGCTATCACGCTTTTATGAGATTTATATACAGACAAAAGCAACTCCGCAATTAAATTGACAACTGCCGACATTCTGTTTAGAATCATCAACAAATAAATGTTGAAAATAAACAACAAAGGCCTTTGTTACATTTAGTTGGATAAAAAACTTTTGCTTGGCAGGTGACGAGATTCACAAGCCAAACAAAGGATATGAATCATTTGTGTTAAGACCTTCTTATTTAGGTACTCGATGAAACCGACATGGATTACCTACTTAACGGTGTATGGTTGTTTTCTGTAAAAGGACTAAATGAGGTTTGGCGCAACTGGGTTAGGAAGGCAAAGGGAAGCGCTTCCTACCGACCGGTTGTTATGGTCGGGGACCAAGGTCCAATGGTCACTGTCTTGGTTTAGCTATATGTAGTCAAGCTCGTGCTAAATCTTACATATCGCGGTTTGTGTTGTATGGAGCGGGCTAACAGCGCCATCTAGCCTGTAGGAGCCGAGTCAGGGCGTCGCGTCTTGAAGTTGCTTGCTAGTGTTAGCGACAGTGGTAAGATGTCGCTACAAGGTATCTGGTTTTATCTGAAATGATTTAGCTCAAAAGGCAGAGACAAAAAAGCCCAGTCTAAAAACAACACATGAACATAATATTTGGCTTGCACACCGGTTTTCAAGGTGTCACCATCTCTTCCCGGGTTTGATCCCCGGTCGGGTCAATTTAAAAAACAATATTTTCTTTAATGTTTCGGGTCTGGGTGTTGTGTACCACCGTTGTTTCCATAACACGTGCTTTAAGCTACTTACTTTGGGATCTGAGCAATGTATGTGATGTTGTCCAATATTAATTATTATTATTTATATTTGAACTGAATTAAGAAAGAGGAATTTAAGTACAAGAAAGTACTTCATTTGATATTATGAGGAAATTCTTACGTCATTGATTCATTTGGTATCGAGTTTCACATTGTCTACGTAGAGGTAGAGTGTAGAGTTTGAAAACTACGCGTTAGCAGGTTACGCTTGTTCAACAATTTTAGCCGATTTCAATGAACCGAGATCTGAGATTAGGCAGGGATCGAGTTGATTGTTATCACATCCTGCACACATCTCTGCAGACTAAGCTACATTCATACCTACTAATCATGCCAGGTGGCACCTAGCGCAATATCGGGATGTAGCTCGGAAACTGTGGGGAAACTTATATACAACAAGTTGTATCTGAAGTAGGTATTTTAAAATTCATTTGAACCTATCAAAACATCATCATCATCAAATTTAAGAGCTAGGCTCTTGTCGGTGGAGTTTTTTCCATTCCTCTCTGCTTTCCGCCCTTCTCTTAACCTCCTGATACGACCCAACAATTTTATTCGACACGACAATTTTATTAAAACGATAATAGAAGGAAAAAGGAAGCGAGGAAGACCAAGAATAAGCTACATGCAGCAAATAAAAGAAAAGATAAATGTCGGGTCGTATCAAAAACAAATGTGTCAAAATTATAACATTAAAACAAAATTCGAAGTAATCGGTAGGTACAGCAAGACGATAGGTAATTGTTATTTTTTCCATGGATATTATAGACAGAATATAAAAAGTTTAATTCAAACGAAATGCTCCGCGCAGATAGGCGGTAATTTATAAAGTATGGCCACAGATTATATGTATGGCGCACACGTGAATTGAGTAACGTCCACTCGCGACTCATTGTTCACGACACACCACCGGTGGCGACCACTTGCCATTTTGACAAAACATCTGTCAAACGATCTGTCGACTGCACAGAAGGTGAGTGTCAAATTGTAGCGGCCACCGGCTACCTTCGTTTGCGCGGGACCAAAGGGCGTGACGCGCGACAGACACCTGGCGGTGGTCGGAGGCCCATGCAAAAACGATAGGTGCTGTGCAGGCTATCGATCGATAACTATGTAATCACTATTAGTGCCCCAATATGAAGTAATATTGCCGCAAGATTCTAACAAATCGAATTGGTTTCTAGTGAAATTTGGTAGTTTGGATACACCCTTCAATGTATCCCTTGGGCGAAAATAAATATTAGAGGATTATTTAAGCAATAATGTTTCTTTTATATAAATTCCGTTACTTTTTCAATTTGTCTAAACCTGATTAACGGATCATAATAACGATCAAATCATGTAGAGGAATGATAATATTTGATAACTTTAAAAATATTTTATGGCAATATAAGAAGCCACCTTTTCTACAAAAACACAAACTGTATGGTAGTACTTACTTTGTACAAACTATTGACGTAGGTTTTATACATTTAAAAAAATACAAAACAAGCCTCGAATTTGGCTTACAATTTAAATATAATATTTTTATTACCTAAGCAATTATTTTGCAAGTTTTTACGTTTTTGCTCATAAAAATTAATCGACTGTCCCACCGGATGACACAGTCGATTAATTTTTGTGAGCGAAATTTGATTTAATTTTTACAATTTAAATTTTAATGTAAAAAGACTAACCAAACTTGCGCAGAAGAAAGCTTATACTTCATCAAATATTATTAAGCACAGTAAATTCTTGATCACTCGCTAAATTAAGTTATCGAGCCAATACGCCTAACTTAAGGTCAATTTAGCCAATATTCCCTGGCGGCCATGTTTTGGCTTTATTAAACTTTGAATGATCGTCCGGGTTTTTCACTCAATTAAGTACACCAAATAAGCCTTTAAATACGATATTTTCTATGAAATCCAGAGGTAAAATAGGTAGGTACATAATGGAAGAGCGTGGGTAAATATCAATTTTGAGATTCACCTCAGGCAATTTGAGGGCAGGAAATAATTTATCACAGGAATTATTTATTTTGAAAAAACATTTGCATAACGAATTTCGAAAATAGAAAATGAGTCACTAAATGAGTAATCAACTTTAGTTTGAAGTATTACCCAAACCAGGATTGAAAATAACCACCAACTCACAAAATTGAAGCAAACTTTTAGCAGCATGCTTTTAGTGTTATTAACAGAGAAAAAAGCGAGAGAAGTCGGGCGCCATAATTCAATTCTAATTAGCGACACATTTGTAGCTGCGCAGTTTTTTAATTTGCCCGCAAGCATTAAAGCTAACAATACAAATACGGAAAGTTAGGGCTGTCAAAACGGAGAAAACTATTTTTTTGTTTTATAGTTAGGTATTTTTTTATTCTCCATAACCATCAAATATGCAAACCTGAATAATTAAAAGCATAATACGGACTAGTTCAATTTAGTTGTGCACAGCACATGATAATAATGAGCAATATACTCGAGCTTATTTTAAGCTTACCTCCTTAATAATGATTTTGGCATTGCTATAACAGTTGAATAAATATGAGACATGTCATGTCACCTCTCTGTCATTAATTCCAAACCAGCCGTCTTATACATATATAATATAAATACATGATTAGTAACGGGGTAATTGTATAATTATTTTAATTAAATAAGTGTCAATAAAAAATAACTTAATCGGATAAAATGCTCCTCTTCAAAATATTACAATCCATTTATCAAAAATACTATAAATTCTGATAAATGCATATCCAAATATATATATTTTTCTCTGTGTAATAGCGCGTTTGTCCGCAGACATTACAGAGTGTTAGTTTTTAAGTCATAATATTCTCGAGTCGCCAACCCTAGCGAAGAAACAGGGTTACAATGCCCTTTTGTGTGGAAGTTAATCTAAAATTGTAATTTCTCCCGGTGAACGTACAAAATTCGTCGCATACAAAATTGTACGACAAAAGTGGACAAATGTTAGCAAAATAAACAAGGTCAACTTTGTTTACTTGCACGGAAGGGTAATTAGCATCAGCTTTTAATAAATACTAAGTAGACATCAGATTCATACTCCGCACCTAAAACACAACAAATAAAAAGTTCGCTTCGGTAGGTAAGTAAGTACTTAACAAAATTTTCGTTTTAGTAATAAATACTTCAGAAATCACGTTTCCAGACACAATAGAAAATCAATTATTATGGGACTGCCAGCGGTCTTCCGATCCATAAGGGGTGAAACAAATCGGTCTCATGAACTTTGAGATATCGATTTTGAAATTCGATATCGATTTCGAACGACTAGTTTTAAGTTCAGTCTACTTTTCTCTGTGCTCAACTAACGAAAAGAGAAACGTAAATTTGTGTGATGCGATTTATTACGTATTTATACAGTTTTTGCCTGTTTTTATCTCACTTTATTCCTCATCGAAAGACATCCCTAATAAATTTTGTTGATGGATCTTATTATTAAAATAATAATAATTCATTGGAAACCAGTATTCAAAGTTACAAATCGCTTAAATACACATTAAATCTAGGGTTTTTACAGATATGAGTCACTAAATGTGGACCCCTGACCCGGAAACAAGTTTAAACACTATATTATCAGGGTCAGTGATTCCTCAGTAAAGGACTTGTCCATTAATGGTTTTTTATTGGTCAATATTTCTAACCAGAATTAACTGAATATTATATTAAAGAGTTCACAAAAACTAGCCTTTCTGCATTATTAATATATTTTTTAAGGCCTCCGATTTAGAGAAAAAATTAAAATAATTTTTCTCTTTGTCTGTACAGAAACCGCACCTTCGCCTATATCAATTAACGCATGAAAAAAAATTGACAGCAAAATTGACATTCCATTGACAGTAGTACCTATCATATAATCTGTGATAGTACCTTGTAGTATTTATCCACCAGTGGAAAGGCAATAGTACATAGCCATACAGCCACGAAATACAAGTAAGTGATCAATGGATGATGCCTGTTACAAAAGTTATTTTTTCTTAAAAATGGAGGCGTTTAAAATTCTGATTTCTATGGTTACATGTTTCATATTTTGGTAGCTTAAAGATAAATATAGGTTTATTAGTGGTTGGTGATATCTTAGAATAAAAAACCAGCCTCCATACAAAAAGAGGACAAGTCCTTTTCATGAAACCACAGAATAAACAATAACATGATGATGGTTAACGCTGGTCACGGGTTGAAAGCCGTGTGTTAGTAAGAAAAAAAATAAAAAAATATTAGTCTGTCTCTTTTCGTTAGTATAGCACAGAAAGCGAGAGACTGAACTTAAAATTTGTCTTAGACAGGGCACGTTGGAATCGAGCCCATTGGGGTACTCAAAAGGCGGTACATAAAATTATGACCAATCTATTAAGAAAGACGAACAGATTTATTTTCCTTGTTACAACATTACACAACTATTATTGAATTTTATTAAATACGTCTTGTTTTGTGTTTATAAATATAAAATTTATACCACAAACGTTATTTAAAATATCGTTTCGTATGGACGCACATTCAAAAATTGTGTGTTCAAAATCGACTTTAAGATATCCATCAGAACACAATCCTATTTCAAATCTCTAACTTAGTATGAATGTTTCCTTGTTAGATACATGATGCATCCCGAATGTTCCCTTAGCGTTAATCAGTTGGTACCAGCTAATATCGATGATATTAGTCGTTAGGCTAGTTAGAGGCCTCTGACATCTGACAGTAAGGTTGGTCACTTGTCTTACCAACACCCTTTCACCAATACACACTGATCCCGCATGAGTTTGGCACGTACCTTGCCGGAGGCCTTTGCCCAGAAATAGGATCTTCCCTTTTTCTTTTACCTCCCTGTTCCACCTCGTATTGCTTATCGTCAGGAAGTTGGTGGTGCTAACACCCCCCTGCCTCGGAAAGCACGTTAAGCCGTTGGTCCTGCGCCTGATCTCTCTACGGTCATGTCGGACTGCCGTCTCACCGAACTATGAGAGTGAAGAAATAGAGAGTGCACCTGTGTATTGCGCACACACTTGTGCACTATAATATGTCCCGCGCAGTTGGCTAATCTCTGTTGAGATAGGCCGCCGTAGTCAAAATTCGGCTAGGAGGACATAATTATTATTTTAGTCTGAAAAGTTCGCGCGCGACCTTCCTGCGGTCGCCAGAGGTGCGAGCGGTGCGGGAAGCGAGGCACGCTAGACGTCAGCGGGGGACGGGTGATGTTGCGGGGAATTCGCTTTGACACGTGTGATTGGCACTTCCTTCCACGTGTGAGCGAGGAGGGTCACGCAAGAAATTGTCGGACTATAGTACCTACCTACTTAGAAATGTAAAATGCCAATGTATGTAAAGTCGAGTTCATAAATATATGAGCATTTTCAAGGCTTACAATAGGTACATTAAATCTGAGCAAATATATAAATCAAAATTATTGTGAGATTATCTACTCAGACATTGTTAAATGAACTCGACTGTACATAACCAGCAGCACATTAGACTATACAACGTTCCTTTTATATTCCATAAACAATTAAAAATATTTGTACTTCTGCTTAAATGCATCGTGTAGCTATTTATTTGTTTTAGTATTTAAACTTTACTGCATGGAGTTGTTCAAGCGGTGTATTTAACGCCATTGGGCATTCTCTATTCGTCATACTTTGATATCATTGATTGAACGAACCGCAATGGTATGTTTATTATTCAGTGGCCAGCAAATTAGGCTGCACATTTTTGTCGCAAAATCAACCCTATTACAACTGCACAAGATGCCACAGCTTGACGTACTGTCGTCCATACAAAATTGACGCAGGAGCGCGTTTTGAACGAACTATAAAAAGTGGGTACCATTTATAGTAAAACCTTTTACAATGCTGAGCTCTGAAATACGCTTAACATGTAGGTACATAATCATCCAAATACAGGGTGCATAAAAAGGAAATAATAAAACAATGACATAAAAAACCTGGCGATTTGGATAAGTCGCTAACTGCCGCACTCAGAGATGACAATTAAATTTAATCTATAATTTAGTCTCGTTCTGTCACTTTCATTGTCAATGGAATAGAAAAGGACTGCAAGAGACTTATTGAAGGATTAAAGTTAATTGATGTCTCTGAGTACGGCAATAAGAGTGAAATAGGTAGGTACGTAATTTTTGTTATTCTTTTTAATTTTATTTTATTTAATATGAACGTTACGTATTTTGTGTTTTAGTTATGTCTCTTTCTTTCTAAAAATTGCATATTTATAATATTACCGCAAAGCAATTTAAGACCTGTCAATTTTACGGTTAGGCCGCTTCGGAAGTATGTGGTACTAAATCATCGAATTTGTATTTTCAAAAGGTCTAAAATTGATCGGTTAAAATTAGAGGTGAAAAAAAAACTATTTACAAAGGGTGATCTACTGAAAAGGCATAAGCATAATCGTGGTAGTCATTTGTGAGACTCCCACAGTAGAGATACCTGGAATGATTAATAATTCGAGTCAATTTCAATAGACTAAGATTGCATACACACAGCATCCCTTGTTTTATTTTACGCCCGAAATTCATAATCAATTTTAGATCGAAGATTGACACATCAACCTCCTAGCGTTATCTCGGTTGTGCACTCGCACGTGAGGGCCGGTTTGGACCATGATCCAGGATATGGCAGAATTACAGTGGAGCGACTGCCATATGACCTCTGTGAACATGCTGTGAACCTGTTAACAGGGGAACCTAACCAGTTTTGAATCATGGTTACACATTCATGGTTGTGGCTATCGTGGACTGCTCAATGAAAACAATAACCGGAAAGTATATATCTTGGATTATTATGGATCAGATAAGAACAGAGTTTACTTAAGAATTAAAATATTCGTTACATGTGCGAAATCTACGCAGCGATGATGCAATGTGACCAGCTGTCACTCTCTCATCTATGTGACCATATTTTTGACTTTTATGAGAATATATATTGATAAACCTAATCCTAATTTCAGGTATCGATCGTTCCGTGGACGCCTTAATAAATAATGGTATCCAATGGGCTCAGTTCCGAGAACTATACTAGGGGAGGTCAGCTCAAAGCGGCCACCTTTACTTCGAGGTGTAAAAAACCTACTGAATAAAATGATTTTCGAAAAGATTTTTATACTGATAGGTAGAAAAAACATTGTTCTTCATTGTACGCAATCCAAATCTGCAAAAAGTTGAAAATACATATATGACACGTAAATTACGAAAAGGTGGCAAAAAGCCGCTTTGCCCAAGGTGCCGCCCAAAACGGCCATGGGGGTAAGGGCAAAGCGGCCAGTCCAGTAATGTATGAGAAATATACATTTTTTGACAAAAGATATAGGTAGTGTTCGAAATAAGAAGATTGCCAATAATAGTTTAAAATCAACATGTATTTTTTATAAAACCTTTGGTGTCAATTACACATTTAAACTCTTAAAATTAATGGCACTTTTAATCAACTGTGTTATAAATAACTAAAATAAATATGTTTTCAAACGTTATAAAAAAAAATTGCTTAATATTTTATTGCTATACATTAAATTGAGCCTTGTTGTTTCTTTACGTTTTTGATTGTTTGCGTCATTGTACCCTTAAGTAGTTTTTCATTTATAACTGTTGACCATCGAAACAAAATAATCAAGTATTATAATTCGAAGTATTACACATTTATTTAAGGGCAAAGCGGTCAGTGGGCCGCTTTGCCCGAGCCGCTTTGCCTTTTTCGTGCACTTTATTTCAAAAATTAACTGCTGTCATATTTGACATTAACTTTGTAAGCAAATAATACACAAACATAGTCTAATAAATGAGTTTTAAGGCGCATTAGATAAAAGTAATGAGTTATGCATGGTTTAGATCAAATCAGACTGGACTTACTTCGCATTTTTTTGAGGAAACTACCAAATATTTAAAAATCGTCACTGCACGCACGCGCTTGCAGTGACCGGTGCCGAATGACTGATAGGGGCGGGGCGGAAGGTTAGCTGTAAGACGAACCGGTAAAATTCGTTATGAGATTTAATAGAACCGTATTCGGAGCCATGGCCGCTTTGCCTTCTGTGGCCGCTTTGAGCTGACTTCCCCTAAACCTATCTATATAATGTATCTTTCCCAATACTACAATAGACTACAATAATTCTTAAACGTCAAATTAAGTGTTGCTGTTTGCTGATGTTTTTTTCTTTCAAGTTTTCGCATGTTTTTGTTTAATTTTAGCCGTGATCGATTCTACAATTTCATTTGCAAACATCTGTTTCATATAAAAAAAAAACTGTTTCATATAACGTTTCTAAATCATTAAAGTTCAGTTTCTTTTTTGATTCCACAGCAGTCTAAATAAGTCTTAAATAGGGCTGCGAGAATCAAGCCTAATTTAACAAACCTTTTAATGATATCAACACACATATCTACTGTGCTATTGATTTTCAATCCAATTAGCCATCACACAATGACTTGGCATGAGTCAACGATACCATTTCGGACTAAATTTTCTATTCAACGTGCAAACAAAACATTACCTTATCACCACAGTTGTTACAGAATGGATTTCACGCCACACAATCCGAAACTTGAACGAAACAATCTAAACTAGTAAAGTTATAACTTGATACCATTGGATTTTGTTTTTGAATACACAATTAATGTTATTCATTGATATACTTATTGTTTAACACGTGTCACCCCAGTTAAAAGTTGTTTACATGTTAATAACTTGTTTATAACGAAGGGAACTATGTTGTATTATAGGAGATTGGCAAATAATATCCTAGCCGAACCACAGAATAAGTACTAGTGCTCCGTACAGAAGTTTGACTTTGCAATGAAATTCAAAGAAATATCTACTCAATGATGTCAACGATATGGTGTACTTCAGTTCGCCTCAGGCTCAAGCACATTTACGTGTAGACACCTACAGAAATACATTGCAAGATAATTTCATTCTTGTAACTCTGGAATATGAATCATAATACACTTAACCTATTCAGTGACGTACTATCATGCGACGCGATAGGGTTGACTGCTACAAGAAGCTACTTACGCCATCTAGCGCACCTTTCTAGCACTATATTCATGCTCGTCCACCCAGCAACGTAAACACACATAGTGCCGTGTGCCACCAGTGAATAAAACGCGCGGGCGTCTTGTTGCTCGCTCGCGGCACCCAACTTGATTTAACCCCTTCCAAGGGGCCGCCGCGCGTAGGTACGTTTTTGCTACCTTACGCCGGGAACTACACAGGCCTGGCTGTGCGGGCGGCGCGGGCGTTTGTGATTTCGATTTGCGAAGATTGCGAATTTCGAATATCAGAATGTATTTTGTTTCGAAAAAGCCACAATGTCGAAATATTGTGACAAGGGTCATAGCAACAAGTTTCTTGTGAATCACCCGTCTGAGTAATTAATAAATTAGCCCTTAGTTGGAATTAATGTTTTATCATGCTTAATGGAAGGCAAATTTATTGATTTCACTCGTAGGTATACCTGTTACGTGCACAACAACTTAATTCGTGCGCTCTGCATGCGAAATCACTGCTGGTGTCTAGTGTTGACAGGTGTAACTCCTCATTTGATTTCACTCATATTAATCCTTTAATGATAGTAAAAACTTTCAAGGAATTAAAACAAAAAAGAACTGAGGATATATGGGGAATATCAACTGACACAATAAAACCCATTATACCTCTCATAGCATCTCACTTAGCACATATATTCAACGAATGTATTGATCAAGGTCAATTTCCCACTTTAATGAAATATAGTAAGATAATACCTTTATTTAAGTCAGGAGAAAAAAGTGACCCAAGCAACTTCAGGCCAATTTCCATTCTACCTGCATTTAGCAAAATTTTTGAAAAAGTTATATTTAATCAATTGCTCTCTCATTTTAAACTTAACAATTTACTGCACGAGAAACAGTTTGGTTTTTCCAAAGGTAGAAATACAACAGATGCTGGGGTGGCACTCGTCAAACACATTTTGGATGCTTATGAAGATAAACACGATGCGATTGGTGTATTCTGTGACTTGTCGAAGGCATTTGATTGTGTCGATCACCAAACACTCATTATTAAGCTTGAACATTACGGTGTATCTAATAACGCGTCTAAAATGTTGAAATCTTACCTCTCAGGCAGACTACAAACAGTAAACGTTAATGGTACTAACTCCTCAGGTGCCCCGCTTCAAATGGGAGTGCCCCAGGGCTCAATATTGGGACCTTTGTTATTTTTGATCTATATTAATGACCTTCCTTTTTATGCCAAAGACTCCTGTGAGATAGTTCTGTTTGCTGATGATACTTCTTTAGTCTTCAAATCAAGAAGAGGCGAAGAATCATTTGACAATGTAAGCGGAGCTCTCTCTAAGGTATTAAATTGGTTCACTAGCAATAACTTGCTTCTTAATACAAAAAAAACTAAATGTATTAAATTCACCATGCCTAACGTGAAGCAAGCTAACACAGAAATCCTACTCAACGGTGAAAAATTACATCTATCGAACTCCACTGTTTTTCTGGGCATTACATTGGATTCGAAGTTGCAGTGGGGACCACATGTTGACGCTCTGGCTGGGAGACTTGCTTCAGCTGCCTTTGCGGTTAGAAAAATTAGACATTTGACTGATGTTGAAACAGCAAGGCTTGTGTATTTTAGTTACTTTCACAGTATAATGTCTTATGGTCTTCTCTTGTGGGGTTCTGCTGCGGACATAGATACCATCTTTATTTTACAGAAAAGAGCCATTCGTGCCATTTACAAACTTAGTCCCCGCGAATCCCTGAGAGAATTCTTTAAAGAAATTAACATTCTCACTGTCGCTTCTCAATACATATTTGATAATATAATGTACGTACGCAAAAATTTAGATCTTGTTATAAAAAAAAGTGATATTCATTCGTATAACACAAGAAATAAAAACAAACTTGTCATTCCAAACTTCAGATTAGCCAAAACAATTAATTCTTTCTTGGGAAATTGTGTCAAATTTTTCAATAAAATACCTCATAATGTTATCGAACTACCTATTAATAAATTTAAGTTACATGTCAAAACTACCCTAATGTCGAAGGGGTATTATAAAATTCAAGACTATCTTAATGACGAGAATGTATGGACAGTCCAGCCTGCACCAAACTGATGTACCTACCTGTTTATTTTGATTTGTTTTATTTTTGTGGCAGCTAGTGGTGCCTGAGTTTGTTCCGGCGTTTCTTCTCAGCACTTGCCAGATTGTCTGTGTCTTGTCTCGAAGCGCTAGTAGGGCCCAAAAGATAAGGAGACATGTTCTGCCCCATATGGGCCATAATTGATTGATATTTTGACGTTCATAAGTGGCATTTTGTGTCCTAAATTGAATAAAGAATTTTTGACTTTGACTTTTGATTTGACTTTGTTAACTTTGATGCCAGCTACCTAGCTAGCTAATAGGTGCTATTAAAATATTCAAACTTGGGTTTCGAAAAAACAGCTTGAGATCCAATTAAATGACGACCTCCATGACCGCGTGTCTCTTCACCGGTTTTCAAGGTATCGCCATCTCTGGTCCCGGGTCCGATCCCCGGTCGGGTCAATATAGAAATCCACATTTTCTAACAACACAAACGTCCTGACGCCGAGCTGTTTCAGAGTTATTTTAAGACAGAAAACCCCAGAATTTTGGGCTCGACTTAGGATTAAATAAAAGTAGGCAAATTGAAGAGGCTATGAAGAATCGATCATAGAAAATAGGACCAATAAAAGATCACATATTTAAGAAAAACATTATTACATAATTTGTGTCAAAGCCTAGCCAGATAAAATACTAGCAATCAAATAGACTCATTTGCCTTACATCGAAAACCAATTACGGTTTACGATAACTATGATAAAAGTCATATCTAATGTTATCAAAATATCGCCCACAGAGTTGTACGTAAATGTATGAGTTTCTATACAAACAATTTACAATAATTATGGGATGCAACGAAAAATATACTTTAGTTTGCTGTTTGTAAATTGTTTTATCATGAGCTGAGGAAGGTGGCCGGTGGTGGCTGGATGCGAGAAGCGGAGGACCATGAAAGTTGGCGCCGTCTTGGAGAGGCCTATGTATGATGATTCTTCAGCACAAAATGAGACAGTATTAACTTAAAATTTGTGTTAGAGAGGGCTCCCGGGAATCCTCTGTTAATTTTAAAAATGTAATAGAAAGAAAGTACTGAACTTTAGCATAGAACTTGACATTTAAGCTTTGTTTGATCAATTTGGAGTATACAAAACGTCAAAGAATTTATAACTTCTCAAATTCAAAGCAAAATAAATATGGCGTTATGAAACGACACACCACACGAAGATAGGTGTTACTTAGCGACTACGCGTTCAATTTGTGCAAAGATGGAAAAAAAACTATTATAAACGAAGTAACACATCAATGCACAACATAGCAGCAGCTTACATCCTTGAAGTTTCTGTACACATGTATCGAATGAAAAACATGGGCGCCATTAAAAGTACTATTTCAATATAACTTTGTGAAATACCGAGTCTGTCTACAACCGCGCGATTGAATTTTAAATGAGCGTTCTCAGAGCGTCACCCTGTATAAGCAGAGCTGCAGTCATTTAATATTGAGCCTTAAATGGATGGAATAAGGGTGTGAGAGTTTTTAAATTTTCACGTATGGTGAAATCTTGCGGAAGTGGCGACAAACAGCAAACGTGCAATATGGTTTTAAAAGAAAATAAATGGCAAATTACAAAGCAGCGTGGGCCTGTGGTGTTTTGGATTTTCGCACATGGGTGTTTTAGATGAAAATACTAATAGGTATTTATTATTTGAGAAAACCCTTTTTCATGTAAATTCTTTATTAGTTAGGGTATGAATGGTCAAGCCTAAAATTGTTCTGATTCGATTATCACGATAATACATACATTTACCTACTTTCAGTGACTTTGACGTCAGCGCTTGTTGACGTCAAGATAAAAAAAACTCATGTTATACGAGTAAAAATAATACAAACTTAGTTCTCCTTTTGATATACCATGCCTACTTAAATGAATGAGACACCATTGATTTTTAACCTGAAAGAAATGGGGTATGTATAGCGATGCCCATTTTCGCTGTGACATGTTATTTAGCTGAGGTAATCATACAGATACCGAATATGTCAAAAATATAGAACATGATTTGTGAAAATAAGACACGAAGATTTTTATTCTTCCTAATTATTAACAGCTGAAATGTGTCACTTTTTGTAAATAATAGCAAAAAATAAGAATCTCGTAGCATTTAATAAGCATCATTAACGGTCAAGCACGAGTCATTAAATTTAACGTTGCTTGTTTTTACTAAAAAAAACATTTTTATCCCTCATAATAAGCTATGGAAGAGCCGAAATGATGAGTACCGATTATTTTTCCTACTCAAAAGAGATTAAGCGTGGGTTGGTGTTATTTACCAGAATTGCCCAATCCATTACTTATATAGACAGTGTCCCAAAAATGGTACGCCAGACTGGCACTGGAGATGGCTTTAACGGTACAGTGCAGTTATTTATACACATAAAGAAATTTAACAATGTTTCAGCGATTTATAGACGCTGAAAAAGGTAAGGGTTTCATAGATACATATCGATACCTTCAGGTTCAACTGTCGTATAAACCAAAACCGTACTTTTCAGTAGAGCCGAAAAACGTTTTACATTTTAATAAAAAAAATCATAACTTTTTTATTTCAGAAGTCATTTAAAAATGTCCAAGATAAGACATGAAATTTTGCTATGAAAAGTCTAAATATTGAAAACATGCCCATCTTCGTTAGGGTTAAAGTTAGCTTGGATTTACGTCTTTAAAAAATACACTTGGTGGTTTATACGACCCACTATAATGGATCTAAAAATATCCCTTTACGTCGTATTGGAATTTTTGGTAAACATGAGATTGCAATTGGTATCGTAAAGACCGATAGATGGTGCATTCCACGCGAAGCGAACAGCTAAAAAAAGTTGATGTTTCCGATTTCATTAATATTTGAGTATGTTTTATCTATACATGTCCTTGATACGTGTACCAAATGTTTTTTGTAATATAGTGCCTAGTTAGATAGTTAAGGGACTTTGAAATTTTAACCAACCAGTGGGCATGCAGTACTTCAAAGCCGATTACCAAGTCATAAGATGATAGATATAAATTATTAAACTAATGTATTTATTACTTCAATATTAATGAGGCTTTTTACTGGATTTTTGGATACGAAAAAAAATTATTTCATTGAAACAAATGCGATTTAGATTTTTAACCTTGATTTTCACACTGTTAGACCGTTTTGATTTTAATTATTTTTTTTCCAGAAATTCAGTTAAAAACCTCATCAAATGGAGTAATAAATACATTAGTTTAATTACTTATATCTATCATCTTATGACTTGGTAATCGGCTTTGAAGTACTGCAAGCCCACTCGTTGGTCAAAATTTTAAAGTCCCTTAACTCTCTAACTAGGCACTATATTACAAAAATATTTGGTACACGTATCAAGGACATGTATAGGTAAAACATACTCAAATATTACTGAAATTTGAAACATCAACTTCTTTTAGCTTTCCGCTTCGCGTGGAATGCCCCAGATGCAAAATTTTTGGTTTTTACAATCATTGATTAGAGCAATCAATTTAAATGTATTAATAAAACATTGCATAAAAATAATGTAATGTTGACAATAAACACATTTTATTGTTTCAAGAATGTATAATTGTTAGTGTAGTGTAGTGTAGAAATATATTTGTTAGTGTAATACCAATATTTATTTGATGTAGATAAAATAAAACTGCCATAGTACGAAAAAATTGACCTTTCTTTTTTTGATTTAATCTTACAATTTTGCAGCAAAATTATGAAATCAAATTGAATTCCGCTCACAAAAATTAATCGACTGTGTTATCCGGTGGGGTTGGGAGCGAAATTAAATTTGATTTCGTAAAAACTTGCAAAATAGTTGCTTAAGTTATAAAAATAATTATAAGCAAAATTATGGCAAAACACTAAGAATTTTTAATTATTCTAAGTAGAAAAAATCAACATTTTGGATCTCAAAACCCAAAAATAATTTAGTTCTTTTATGCAATTATGGCAAAAAATTAGGACTTCTTTTCTGGTGCGAGGCTGCCGCCAGTAAAATTGATTGGTTGTGGTGCATGTAAGACTTTTAAACAGGGAAGGAATTTGTAGTTTTTTGAGAAGTTCTATGGTGAATTTATCTTTTGACAAGTAACCCAACTTCATTATTTCTAAAAGTAACCATTTGTGGAATAATTAAAAGTTTGCATACTTTTAAAAAAAGAAATTCAGTAGAAAGCATCTCAAAAACTTATAAATTTCTCTTTTGAGTACTCTGTGGCTCGTTTTCTTTGTTTAAAAGTCTTAAATTCATCACATTTAGTCGAAGTCGATGGGCTTATACGCCCTGGCTTAAAATGTATGGTTTTTACATCTTTACAAAAATACCAAAAACAACCATACGGCTTTTGCACTGTTTTTATGGAATTTGTTTAACTTTACGGCAATACTTTTTTGGGGTATATAAACATTATTTTTGCTAATTCCAACATTGTTGATATACAGATCGATAGAGAAAAAAAATCTGATCAAAATGGTATATTTAACTCGATTTGGCCAAAATGGTTTATACGCCAATTGAACCTGAAGGTATCGATATGTACTGTTTAACACAAAGTTTATTATTTGATATGGTATTTTTTTTTAATTTAAGTAATATCTTTGTAAGTTTTTACGAAATTAAATTTAGATTAGTTAAAGAAAATAGTTTTTGGGGCGAAATATTTGGTAAGTGTATGGGATAATGAATGACGCAACGTTTAAGTTGTCATGATGTCGTCTAAACCTACCCATTACTACTACTTAAATCAAAGACATCACAATCCAATCAAAACTTAGACTTTGATCACAAATCTACATGACTATGCTGAACTAGTTCCATCTGAATAAAACATGGTTCCCAACTATATGCATACTAAATTCAGGTTTATTAACATAGTTAATCATCCACTTTTCCAGATATTAACTGATCATTGAATTGTAATTAGTACCATAGATCACCTAATTCATACTTGCACTGTCGAGGACAAGTGCGCTTTACCAGTCTTAGGGCCAAAATCGTTTGCTCATCGCATCATAGTTTTCTAAGGACAAAAATCAAGTAGCTATTCTAGCGACGTAACAATAAAGGTCATACTCGCTCGCAGTTAGAGTGACATAAAATAAATAAGTGTACTGAACAGTGATTCGAATTTTGGAATCGTCTAAGGCCGTCAAGCGAATCCTTCTGTACAGTGGTAAAGCGCAATTGACCTTCATAGTACAAGTAGGGTAGGGTGGGTCTAGTTGAGCAACGAGGCAAGTTGAGCAATCGCTATATCTTGGAAACTAAGCATCGCACAGTTCCCGGCTGTATGGGCGGTAGGGAGCGGGCGCGGGGAGGGAATCAACAAGTAGTGACCAGTTGCCGGCCGACGCACGAGTGAGACGTACGAGCGCTTTGTTGTTATTACGGCGAAAAAGTAAAAATATCTCGCTTCCTTGCTTTTTTTCTACGCAACGATAATTTGGATGTACGAATATGACGTAAGTGTAATTATGTTCTCTAATTATTCTAGTTTCAATAACTAACAACACTGTATTTGCAGCTTGAATTGTTTTACTTATAACCGAAATTTTATTTCAATAAGTGGGTATGGGGCTAGTTGGGCAACAATTGCTCAACTTACCCCGTCATAGTAACTGATTAAAAGTATGGACATTTAACTATTTTATTTTTCTAGGATAAAACTACTCGGGGGTCGGCATCGAGTGAACAACTTCATGATGCAGCAAAAGCCGTTATGGATGAAGGCAAAAGTGTGAACGCCTCGTCTAAAGAATTTAATATAAAAAGAATGACTCTGACAAGATATATTGCTAAGTTAAAAGCTCAAAATGATCATGATCTACCAACCATGGGTTATAAGACACCCAGACAAATATTTTCGAGGGAACAAGAGGAAAGTTTGAAGGAATATTTACTTTAAATGGCGTCCATATTTTATGGGTTGTGTCCAAAAGATGTTCGTCGATTAGCATACGAATGCGCCGAAAAGTATAATCTTAAAGTACCAGAGACTTGGACACACAATAAAATGGCAGGTAAAGAGTGGCTAAACAAATTTTTAAAAAGAAATCCAGAATTGTCCATTAGAAAACCGGAAGCCACAAGTCTTGGTCGTGCAACGTCTTTTAATAAAGAAAACGTGAAGCCATTTTTCAAAAAACTAGCAGGTGTTATGGACAAACATAAGTTTACAGCATCAAGGATTTGGAACGTTGACGAAACAGGCGTTTCTACTGTTTTAAGACCTAATAAAATAATTGCTGCAAAGGGTAAAAGGAATGTTGGCGCTATGACATCAGGCGAACGAGGTACTAACGTAACGGTGGTATGTGCTGCATCAGCGTCTGGAAATACTGTGCCTCCTATGTTTGTGTTTTCACGAAAAATATATAAAGATTTTTTTGTCAACTGCGGCCCACCAGAATGTATTGGCGCCGGCAATGCCAGTGGTTAGGTAACGGATCAAGAATTCTTTAAATTTATGCAACATTTTATATTATAAGTGAAACCATCCATTGAAAATCCAGTGTTGTTGGTGTTAGACAACCACTCCTCCCATTTACATGCGAAAACTGTCAACTTAGCGAAGGAAAATGGAATTGTAATGCTTTCTTACCCACCGCATTGTAGTAACAAGTTGCAGCCTTTGGATGTGGCTGTGTACGGGCCATTCAAAAAATATGCTGCAACTGCCCAAGATTCATGGCTAAGAAATAACCCAGGCAAGCCGATGACTATATATGATATTCCGAAGATAGTGGCAGATGCTCTCCCGCTAGCTATGAGTATCACAAATATAATGAATGGTTTTAAAAAAACTGGTATATTTCCATACAATGAACATATCTTTACCGAAGAAGATTATGCTCCTTCTTTTGTAACTGACCGTCCTGATCCACAAACCTCGTCAACAACCGATGCAATAGATATACAACCAAGCACATCTAATTCTGCCGCTCCTGTCGAAACAAACATTACAGCAAACATCAATGAAACATTAACACATGAACCTGCTACACCTTCTTCACCATTTTCTCCAGAAACTGTGCGACCTTATCCAAAAGCTGGACCACGAAAACAGACTAAAATAAATAGAAGAAAGAGAAAAGCAGCCGTTTTGACCGATACCCCAGAATTAAAAGCTTTAAAAGAACAACAAACTAAAACGGTAAAAAAGAGCAAGAACGTAAAAACAAACATCGCCGATAAAAAAAGAGTGGCTAGACAAATTTTGCAGTCTAGCAGTGACGAAGATGATGATTATGATTGCTTGATTTGCTGTGAGCCATATTCGGAGAGCCGATCAGGAGAAAACTGGATTCAGTGCCAATCTTGCAAAAATTGGGCACATGTTAGCTGTGCAAAAAACGTTGGTCTGACATATGTTTGTATTAACTGCAATAGTGATGACGATGATTAATTCTTTTAGTTCCTAGATTTGTGTTCCTTATTACACTATATGTCATACTTTGATTTGTTGATTTTTACTTAATTTTATTAGAAGTATGTTGTTAAGTTGTATTCCATTGCTACAAATAATATTTTTGTTTTGTTTATTGTTGATTTTAATGTGATTGTATAATTAAGGAAGATTTATAAGATTTTAAAGTAATTTCTACTGTGATTTTAATTTAATGTGAACGTAAGTCTGATTATTAGTCTGCGAAACATACAAATAAATATATAAATAACAATAATACTGTTTAATTCAATCATATCCATATCATAAAGTCACTGAAACTAATCATTGCTCAACGTACCCCATACCGATGCTCAACTTACCCCACCGTAGGGGCATGCTGAGCAATGTCGACATGTGTCACATAATTTGAAATACCTTTAAATCTAAAAATACCTGATATATAGAATAAGGTTTCTTTAAAACTAGAATAAATGCTTGATAAAACGGTGCCAACATCATATCTCTACATCAATTACTTTTCTAACTGTAACACATGTAGTCAAAAATTGCTCAACTAGACCCACCCTACCCTACTACCTAGGTACTGTTCGCTCATTCACAAAATGGCGTAAATACATATAATGGTTTCTTGTTAATGACGGAACCCTAAAAAGACCCTAAATATCTAATTACATACATAGCTTTCCAAAACTATGCGCTTACACCAAAAAATAGAAACCCTATCGATATAAAAATCTACACAAACTACTATTTCGATTCTATCTTTAGAAAAAAGAAAGAAAGAAAAGACATTTATTCGGCATCCACACACAGAAAGTTTACTAACAGAGATTAAAGGTATTGCATCAATGCAATGGTGAGTGCCGAAAAGGCATTCGGCTCAGCATTATTCGAGGTATCCGAGTTAACGGCATGCCTCAAAACTGATTTTCAGCGGATGCCTTAGGCAACGAGTTCACACAACACAGCACAGAAGAAGAAGAAAAAAGAACATAAAACACAATATACAAAAATAAAACAAAAAACCAAAAAGAATAAAAATAAATCAGCAAAATCGTTAAGCTTAAAAAAAAATCTTTTTTTTTCTTTTGTTGTCGTCCGTACGCACTGTAATTCTTTGATTATTATCAACCACGTCTGTTTCTTTTCTTGTATTAAGTTTGTAAGTTGGACATTGGACTTGAAGCCCAATCTAGTATTCGTTGACACACACCACCACCAATGTATAATGTCCTCCTGGCCGAATTTCGACTACGGCGGCCTATCGCAACAGAGATAGCGATGGGCGATTATTACTAAATTAATCGAATTATTCGAATAGTCCCTGTAATCAAATGTATTCGATAAGCAACCGCAGTCATTCGATTATCCTTCGATTATGCGGCGAGCAATACCGGAGCGTGCGGTGCGCAGGCCGTATTACTAACAACTAACGAATGAATCGTCATTCGTCCCGTCGATTAACCATTCGTTCGCTGCCTGTCCTGTCGCGGCAATTCAATCGAATGCATCGAAGGGCCGAGTATAGATTATCATTCGATTGTCGATTATTATTCGATTATTTTTTTTCCGAATTACTAAATCGACATTCGATAGTTCGAATGGTCGATTGTCGATTCATTCGATTATTTTTTTTCGAACAATCGCCCATCGCTAAACAGAGATATTATAGTGCACAAGTGTGTGCGCAATACACAGGTGCACTCTCTGTTCCTCTCATAACTCGGTGAGACGGCAGTCCAACATGACCGTAGAGAGATCACGCGCAGGACCAACGGCTTAACGTGCTTTCCGAGGCACGGGGGTGTTAACACCACCAACTTCCTGACTTCGGAGCTGTGTCTGAGTAATTTCAAGAAAGAAAAACCCAAACACTCTCGGCCTGACCCGGGATTCGAACCCGGGATCTCGTGAATAGTACCTACCCAGCGTGCTGACCACTAGACCAACGAGGCAATCAAACCACTACTGTACACATACAGGGTGTTAATGTAAACAGTCTAATACTCTAATATTCAGAGCAATGGACGCTTAGTTCGGCGAAAAGTTACTGGATGGCTCGCGGTGTGGCGGTATCTGAGCTCTTGAAGTGTTGCACTTAGAACCGCCCTGTGCAACCCAAACTGTGCCAACTTTGACTGGAACGGAAATAGGGGGCCCGTCGGCCACAGGGAGATGAAATCATTAGTGTATATCGTCATATAAGACTCATAAAACAAACGCCATTAAATTTCAATGATTTTAAGTACAATTTTCCTTATGGTAGACTTCGGAGCAATGCGGCTATGACGCATCGCTCGGAAAAGATTTCGTAAACTCCCATACCATAGTTCCATGATAGCGCCGCGCTTTATTGAAATTTGATCGGATGGTTCAAATTAGTCCTGAACTTCTGTGTAACATTAGGTAAGCTTTATTTTATTTTTTAAATTGCACCCATGACGGGCGTTGGAGTAGGAAGGTTCTCGAATGGAGACCACGTTTTGGGAAACGTAGTGTTGGACGCACCCCTGCTAGATGGACCGATGGCCTGAGGAAGGTGGCCGGTGGTGGCTGGATGTGAGAAGCGGAGGACCGTGAAAGTTGGCGCCGTCTTGGAGAAGCGTATGTCCAGCAGTGGACTGCAATAGGCTGATATGATTGCGCCCATGCAAAGCCGGGCGGGTCGTTTGCTAGTTAAGGATAAAACGAGTCAATTGATATTACTCGTTTTTTCTTTCATTTAATTAACCATAATATATTCTACAGCCTTTAGATGTTTTTATTTTTACCTAAGCCCATTATTAGCCTTTAGCCTGTTATTTAGTCGCACAAAATAATGAAAACCGTGATTAATACCTACCACATAAGTTTCTGTACAATACAAGGTGTGCCCAAAAATATTTCTTAACGTCGGTATAATGAAGCCTCACGTCAGACTACCCACTTTAAACTTGAGACCGCCTCTATTCCCTACATAATAAAAGCGGTTTTCGTAGTTTATATGGGTAAGCTGACGTGCTGCCGCCTGTAAATTAATTACAATTTCTATTCGTATTCTCCATCTGATTGGTTCATAATTAGATTGTCTGGTACATAATTGAAGAATAGCAAGCGAATGTTTTGTGTCGAGTTTATTTAGCAATAGTTTTATACGCTGCGCTAAAATTACTTATACTAAGTTTTACAAATTTCAAAATACTTTAAGCTGATATGGAAATCACGTTAGCCGATGAGTATCATATTAAAAATAAAATCACCCTAAACTTTACCCTAAAAACTTAAAGGTGAAATCCCTCAAAGAGATAAGATGAATAGGAATACGACTCCAATAGACATTACAAATACTGGAGCAAAGAAGACTTTGAATCTAAAGAAAATACGGCTAAGCGGGCAACGTCTGATTGATTCAAAACATTTAGGCTCCGCGCAGATGAGCCACCGACCATAGACACCGGTGGCTAGCGTCAAGCTGTTTACATTATTTTTAATACATAAAGCGAGTGGCGGCTAGACATGGGTAGTTCCTGAATGAATGATACAATTGAAGTACTTCACCTATCTAGTTCGTATGTATCACTCACTCACTATAGTCCAAAGCAGTTCATTTAGTTCAGTAACTCAGTGATATGAGAGTAAAACATATGGATATATTTGTTAATACTGCACTCTTGCAGTATTAAGAAATATATCCATATGGGACTGCAGTATTTTCTTTTTTCGGTATTAATTAATACGTTTTTAATACGTAACGTACGTCCATAAATAACACTTTACATCCTTTGTTAACGCTATGTGTGAAACATTAACAATATCTTCGAAATTAATGAAAATGTTTTTTTAATTCGTAATTTTAGACTGCCTAAATATTACAAATGTTTTATTTCTTAGTCATTAGAATTTTCTGTACGCGATACATTTAAACTGAATGAAGTAGTGAGTGAGATTTTGATAGAAGATCTGCTAAACTAAATGAACTAATTGAACTAGATGAGTGATACATATTTTCAGCTCCTACTAAACTATATCACTCATTTCACTTCAGTGAATGATTTTGCGTATGTCTAGTGGCGGCCACTCGCGACTCAGTGTTCGCGACACGCCACCGGTGGCGGCCACTCGTCATTTTGACCTTATCTGCCAGAGGATCTAGCAGATGAGTGTCAATTGTAGCGGCCACCTACCACTTGTTGTTAGTTTTCGCGCGACTATGTTCTTAAAAACGAATACTAGTTCTCCAAAAAGAGTGATTAACATAATTTAAACACAAGATAAAAAGAAGCTTGCTGTTAAAAACTTCTTAACTTTGCAAAGGGGCTATGACAAAACTGACAGTTTCTTGCGATGCTTCTTCTCATCACTAGCCCACTACTGTCCCGAAGCAGTGGTAGGATCGTGATTGGGACGTGTATTACTGCCCCTTGTTGGGTCTATAAACAAAAACTATATTGAATTTTATTTAAAACCTCCGTTCTCCCCCAGAATGCTGTACACATCCATCCCGGTCTACTTCCTACTCCTGGGCGCGGCGCTATGCGCGCCCGAAAGCGTCCAACTCGACGACGGCCACGACGCTCACGACGGGCACAACGCTCACGACGCGCACAACGCTCCCGACGCGACGGAGCTGACGCACAACTCGCCACTCGAGAAACGATCGCCGCATTACGACTTCGGGCTTGGCAAGAGGGCGTACAGCTACGTGTCGGAGTATAAGAGGCTACCGGTCTATAATTTTGGATTGGGAAAGAGGTAAGATTATTTTTTTATAATGCCTACTATTTTTTGTAAGTCTCGTACTCGTTGCGGTAGTAGTTAACGCGCTAGTTTCTATTCACGAGGGTTCGAATCCCGGGTCGGGCCAAAATTTGTTTCTGGGTTTTCTGAAATAGCTTAGAAGAAGCTCAAAGTCAGCAAGTTGGTGTTGTTAACACCACCGGCCGGTTAAGCCGGTGCTTGATCTCTCTCCGGTCATGTCGGATTGCCGTCGCACCGGACTATGAGAGTGAACGAACAGAGAGTGCAACTGTGTATTGCGCACACACATGTGCAATATAGTATCTCCCGCGGAGTTGGCTAATTTCTGTTGAGATTGGCCGCCGTTGGAAATCGGCTAGGAGGACATTATAATTTAAGCAATTTCTTTGCAAGTTATAACGAAATAAATTTTACTAATAAAATTCATCGGCCGTCTTCTAGTGGGACTTTAACATGTAGTATCCCTCCCTATCCATCAATCGACGAGTTTTTGACAGTGCTTGCTATGCTAGTGAGCCGGCTTTGATTTCATTACTACTTTGAGAAAAGTATCCGTAAAGTATCAACGCTGGCTTACTGCATAGACTAACGTCTGTAGCTCAGTTGGATAGCGAGGGGTCGTGGGTTGAAGTATGAATTTCTGTGAGGGAAATTAGAGGTAAGATAGATTTCTTAAACTGATTTTACAACGTCAGCAGCCAGTAACGCAAGGCCTAAAGCTGCGTTTACACTAGATATGTGCGTAAATGCGTAGCAAGTATCCGTTCGGTAAGAACCAATGAAATCGCTTTATTTACCTAACCTTATTACTACGGGAAGTTACAGTCTACAGGGAATACGTTGAACGATGCGAGGTAAATAAAGATATTCTATGGGTTCTTAAACAAACGCTACGCATCCTCGCGCATTTCTAGTGAAAACGCAGGCCTACTCCGGATTACGGTGTTCTTATTTTTGGTGCTGTCATGCTGGCATACACTCGAAAATACATACATTTGTTTCGGGGGTAAGGACTCTGGACCAATTGAAGATTGCTATAAAGTTAATTGCTTTGCCCGTTTAATGTCCTCCTAGCCGAATTTCGACTATAGCGAGAAATCTCGACTGAAATAAGCCAACTGCGCGGGAAATAGTAGTGGTGCACAAGTGTGTGCGCAATACACAGGTGCACTCGCAGCTCTCTGTTCCTTCACTCTCATAGTTCGGTGAGAGGGCTGTCCGACATGATCGAGGAAAGATCAGGCGCAGAACCAACGGCTTCCCGACTCCGGAGCTGTGCCTGAGTTATTTTAGGACAGAAAAACCCAACACTTTCGGCCTGACTTAGGATTCGAACCCGCGCGCTAAGCACTAGACCAAGCAGTCAATGTTTAACAGTCTGATGACCGCGCAATCTATGCTCCACTAGCTAGATTCATAGCTAGAGGAACATAGATTTCGTTCTTCTGCATAGAGCATCACGCTCTAAAATGACACCGGTTTCAGGTCCCGTCCGTACTCCTTCGGGCTTGGCAAGCGCTCCGTTGAAGATGACCAGCCTGAGGAGTTTGAGGCCGATGACCGCAGCCTGGCAGACCTGATAGACCAGTACGAGGATTCACCAGGTGGGTTTGTTTTATTTGAAACTAGCAATTCCCGCGACTTCGCCCGCGCCAAAAGACGGATTTTCCATACAAACTTTTATCCCCGATTTCACCCTCCTGATGATACTATATGGCGACAAAAAGTAGCCAATGTCCTTTCCAGGGTCTTAATCTATATCTGATCCAAATTTCATTTGAATCGGTCTTGTAGTTTCGGAGCCTATTCAATACAAACAAACAATCAAATCTTTCCTCTTTATAATATCAGTGTAGATAGGTTTGCTCTTGACTCTACTAAGCTAAACGTGGCGTAGACAGGGTCGACGATAGAGCGAGCTCACCCAAAAGGTTCGGGCACTCCCAATTACCGACGGCACAGCAAGCTGCTTGGCGCCGGGCCCCGGGCTCCGGGTGGAGGGTACCAGGCGGCACACAGTTGTGATCTGAGGGTGGACCACTAGGAGGTAGATTCTATACCACCCCAGATATGGAGATATAGAAGCATTTTGTACATTTTGTAAAGCAAAAAGGTCCTCAATATGAGTTTTTAAGGCTAATCCTCGAAGGCAAGATTCTGGCAAGAGATCACCACGCCGACCCAGAAGAAAATGGATAGATGACATCAAAGACTGGACCAAACTTCGTTATTATGACCAGCTAAAAAGAGTGGCTTAAGACCGCATCGGTTTCTACATGCTGACCTCCAAACTTCAATTTGAAGATGGCACCCCATGATGATGAAACGATCAAGACGAAGACCACATGACGCTAGGCGCCGGCAAAGGGGGCCTGCCATTTCTATATGCCGAAAGGAAAGGCCTATCCTTTATACGAATAGTCATTAAAACTTCATGGATTCATAAGTATCACTTTCCCCTTGAAAACTGTCAAATTAATGACACATTGGTAGCTAATGGAGGCATCAAAGCCTGTCTGTTCCTGCATTTGGGCGTTAGTCAAAGACGGCGTGAGTAAGAGGAAAGGAGAAAGATGATTTGAATAGAGCTCTTGTTATATTGTTTATGAGGACAAGTGTGATTTGTGATTTCAAAAATCAAAGCAAGAGATGTGAAGCTATCATTTAAACAAATCTCGAATCCTGGATCGTCTGTTATTATTATTATTTAACGGAAATGCACTTGCGTGCATTTTCTACTGGTTTTCATATGCCATCCAAAATTCCGCATCTTCAAATCACTTGATCGACTGCACTTGACCGCAACGAGTGCCCCTATCCACTACTCACAGAAAGCAAGCGATAGAATAAACTTCAAAATTAATGTGTAGTGTGAAAATTTTGCATTCGCCAACAGAATGGTATACGAGTGAATTAAAAAATAGGGCTCCTGAACTTTTTCTCTGCATAACCCAGATTCCTACTTTTACACACATTCTTCCTACTACACTTTAGCATTTATAATATAAGTATGGATGTATATATTAATATTATAAATGCGAAAGTATGTCTGTCTGTCTGTTACCTCTTGACGCTTAAACCACTGAACCGATTGAGATGAAATTTGGTATGGAGACAGTTTTAGACCCTAGAAAGGACATAGGCTACATTTTGTCACGATATAAAAACATATAGGAGGTGAAATGGGGGATGAAATTTTATATAAAAAATCCAAGTCTTGCGGGCGAAGTTGCGGGGAACCACTAGTACCTAATTAAAAGTTTCGCGCATTCTTAAAAAGTTATTCTTTTCAGTTTACGCGGAGAAACGCGCTCGGCCGTACAGCTTCGGCCTTGGCAAACGATCCGACGACACTTCGAAGGAGAAGCGCGCCCGACTCTACTACGATTTCGGCCTTGGCAAACGGTACACCGACGACGAATCGGAGGACAAGCGCGCCCTGCTATACAACTTTGGCCTCGGCAAGCGGGCAAGGAGCTACAACTTCGGCCTTGGCAAACGACTGAGCAGCAAATACAATTTCGGCCTAGGAAAACGACAGAGAGACCTCCACCGATTCAGCTTCGGCCTAGGCAAAAGGTCGGGCGAAGATGCTGCTATTGACGACAGTGATAATTATTATGAGGTTTAAATTTTGCTTTAGTAGACATGTGGGTTTGCGTGGGATTGAAATTTTGTTTCCAATTCTGAAGCTTGCCGATAATAATATTCAAAATAAGGCACTAACCTATAACGGTTTGTTAAATGTATAATTTCGCTCAGTGCAATGTTTACAAATATGGGCAGCATTTTCATAGCGGCGAAATCTAGCCAATTGAAATTTCAAACAGTTATGCAGTAAAAATTGTTTACCTCATTCTTAAAAACTTCATTTAATTTAGATCTGTAGAAACTTTTTTAAATTTTCTTATGAAAACGCCAGCCAATTTTCACAGGAAAATATAAAAACGTTTTGTTTTCTATCATTTATCATCATCACATCCCGCGTGAATTTTAATAATGTTTTATGTATTAAGATCTCGGACTGGACTTTAATTGTGTTATTCGGTGTAGATTCTGAAGTTGATAAAATTGTATTTAATTGTAAGGGAGAAGTAGCAGAGGAAATATTTTTATGGTACATTTAATTACTTACTAGTATTGCTACGCAATATTCGTTTAAATAAAACTTAGCCAATTAAAAACAATTATTAAACGTTTTAAAGTTTCGAGCGGAGAAGATGTAGCATTTCAAGTTACTTTTGTAAATTATTGTTATCTAAATGTTTGTAGTTATTTACGTAAAGGTTGAAGAAATAGCTAGATAACTTAAATAATGTTACAAGATACGGTTTCTAACAAAATTTGTTTCATTAATACCTGTTTACATTTAATTTTATAGAATTAATTGTTACTTCTCAATTATATTTTTGCTTTGAACTGTTTAGTAGTTTGTAAAGAAACCATTATTTATTTAGGAGGTAGATAAGTTATTTTTTATAAATATTTGTTTGAAATATTCTAAGCACTGTAACCCTAAACTTTAGGAATCGTAACTTAATACCAATTAATTACCAATAAGCAGAGTAATTAAGTTTCCTTAAGACTTAATAAAATGTGTTGTTTTGAATATAACCATTGATTATACAAATCAAATTAAAAATATACAGTACATAGAGATATTGCATCATTGAATTTTATTATTTGTTTATTATTGAACCACCCCTTATTTACACGAAGATCTGTCCCACTAACGAATATTTATATAATAGATAACTATTACCTATCTAAATAAAATATTTACACCAAAAAAAAGGAATAGAAACTTTCCCACATCTAACCAACGAACCAACAGGCTATTTGACAACACCAATCGTTGACGTACTTCTACTAATGAACTGTCAAAACGCTAACCTAGATTTTGTACGCAGCCCATAGATTTTGTATGTGAATAGTAAACTATGACGTCACAATTTACTATACTCAATTAACTTACTTTGTATCGAGTTTAGCTTAATTAAAACTCAAATACTGCAGATAGATAAAAATATCAATGAACGTGTGTTTAAAAATGCCGTTATTTTCAATAAATAGGGTTTCGGAATTATTTGTGGATAGTGTCAAGTACCCAATTAGCGGTAGAGTCACAGGGTGTTTTTTTTTAATTTAAACTTTTTTTATTTAGGTTTAAACATGGCTAAATATGACATTGATGGCCATATTCACTCCCTTAAATATGGAGGCTGTCTAAACTAACACCCTGTAGAGTAAACTTTCTTAGAATTCTGTCCATAAATGTTAGTTATCACACTTTGTAAACAGGGTGTGCCCTGTTCCCGTTTTACATGACAGCACAGAGGTTGTACAGTGTACACAAAGCCGCACGTCAGACTACCCACTTTGATCTTGATACCGCCTCTATTCCCTAATAAAAGCTGTTACGTAGTTCAAATGGGTGACGTGCTACTCTGCATTTAATAATTTGAGCCACCAACAAGAATACCGTACAGACTACATATCTACAAAACAACAAAATCACAAAATAGGTAAAAAACGAAGTATTAAACAATATTTTTTTTACTACAAAAAAGCGTTAGTAAGGAGTACCTAACATACTTAGATAATGTCAGCATCAAGATGGCGGGATCAAGCTTCCGATTCAAAATGTTTCATAACAGGGTATAAGTGCATCATATGTACCATTTGTACCCTGACCTAGACGTTTGTACATCTGAAGACAAAAACGGCACATCGACATTTTTCAGGTCCCGCCATTATGACGTCAGTGGCGGGACCAACTTGAAGCGCTGCACACACAACCATAATTCATTGAACTCGATTAGTACTGCATTTGTACTTCCTATATACTGTACTGTTTTATTGGTAGCAATAACTGGATTAAAGTAATGAAATCAAAACGCTGATCCCGCCATTTTGACGTATCTGTAAATTGGTGCATTCATATCAAAGTAGCTAAATCACACAAAAATACACATAATATGACTTTGTACTAGCTGGGTACATGATCGTGATGTTTGTCTCAGATTTGTAAGCCTTGTAGGGAAAAAATTATCATCAATTTGTTGCTTCATAATCCCTTTGGCATGTAAATAGGGGAAAGGGGCCCAAAGCAGGTCACTAATGTTTATTTTAATGACTTCTTCAGATTCTCGAAGTCTCGCAAGGAGGCTCGCTAAGATTTTTCGCACAACACTGGTGTCTGTTCACACTTAAGATATATCTCACTTGTTGTTCTCCTCGCTACTAAAGTAGTAGTGTGGACGACTTTGACAGTGCGCCTCCCGCACATCTGGCAACCGCAGTAGGGTCCGGCACGAAATTGTGTGTGTTCTCTGATCAGTTAGTATTTATTTTTTGTTTTTTGTTGTTTAATTTTATATTTTGTTTCATTTTATTTATTCTTGTGTAGTTTGTATTTACTATTATGTTATATATTTATTTGTAAGCGTGTGTGTGTGTGTGTTTGTGATGTCCCAAATGAATAAAGCATTTGTCTTTCTTTCTTTCTATTTTTCCCGCTTCAAATTAGTTGCTCCGTATGTCATGTAGATATCCTAGGTACCTACACTGATTAGTACCTTTGTAATGTGTAATAATAAAAAATATAACTTTTCTGTTCAAATACTTAATAGTGTTTGTTATGTCCGATTGTCAGCTTCTTCGCTCTTAAGTAACAAGTATGAGTGTGTGGGCTAAATGACACCTTAATTTCGGATGACAGCTGTCACAATTGAACGATAAATGTATCGATTACTAGTAACAACACTTTGGGGCAGGCGCAGCACTATGAAAGAGAAGTTATTGGAATGGCGGCTTGTACCACACCTAAATGTGACTGTATTGTTATTGACTTTGAGCCTAGTCACAACTCCAGTTTAACAGGATCTTCTTCCACACTCATTATACTTCCTAAGATAACCTCTTTTTCTTCTTTGCTGCCCCTTTGCTCCATATTATGAACTCTATTTTCCCTGTTAAAGTTTCTTGTCCTGTTAAACTTACATTTTATAGCAATTTCTCTTTTGCAAACAAAGCATGTCAAGGATTTTTTAAAACAGTAATCAGATTTGTGTCAACCACTACAGCGGGTACATTCTGGCTTGGTCACTCTGCCTATAGTAGCGGGGTTGCATATTGTGAAGCCCTTGTTCCGCATTTTCATAATTGTTTGCCACTTGAATGGCTTTTTCAAATGTCAATGATTCATTTTCTATCAACAAACTGCTTGGTTTAAAAACTCTCCAAAATTACAGCTTCAATGTTATGTACCGATTACTAGTAACAACACTATGAGGCAGGCGCAGCACTATGAAAGATAAATTATTGTAAGGGCGGCTTGTACCACACCTAAATGTGACTGTATTATTTTGTGTTATTATCCAATAAAAGAAGTGAACAATCATTGTGTGTTTAAATAAAACATTGACATTAATTTCTCTTTCATAGTGCTGCGCCTGCCACATAGTGTTGTTACTAGTAATCGATACATAACACTTGGCGAGACTTCTCATTGAGGATCTGAAGAGGTCATTAAAATAAACATAAGTAACCTGCTTTAGGCCCCCTTCCCCTATTTACGTGCCCAACGGATTATGGAGCAACAAATTGATGATAACTTTTTCCCTACAAGGCTTACAAATCTGAGACAAACATCACGATCATGTACTCAGCTAGTACAAAGTCTTATTATGTGTATTTTTGTGTGATTTAGCGACTTTGATATGAATGCACCAATTTACAGATACGTCAAAATGGCGGGATCAGCGTTTTGATTTCATTACTTTAATCCAGTTATTGCTACCAAGAGAACAGTACAGTATATAGGAAGTACAAATGCAGTACTAATCGAGTTCAATGAATTATGGTTGTGTGCGCAGCGCTTCAAGTTGGTCCCGCCACTTCGACGTCATAATGGCGGGACCAGAAAAATGTCGATGTGCCGTTTTTGTCTTCAGATGTACAAACGTCTAGGTCAGGGTACAAATGGTACATATGATGCACTTATACCCTGATATGAAACATTTTGAATCGGAAGCTTGATCCCGCCATCTTGATGCTGACTAGATAATTATGAAATTACTTACCAGAACACCCGATTCGCGCCACGGAAAATTCACACAACTAAACAAAACTAAAGAAATTGACAAAAATAGTCAATTCACAAATTAACTGTTATCATGAACTATCCACCGCAATAACTACCGGATTCTATTACTACTTCGAAATTCGATAGTGTAGTCACTGTAAACTAATTTTGCACAAAGTCATCACTTCAAAGTGTGACCGATTGAAAGATATTATGCAATGAACTAGAATTATACGAGTAACACAGTGACGTAGCACTCACATATACGAGGGTCAAACTGAAAGTTCTTAGAAAATCAAAAACTGATTACATTAGCCAGTTATTAGTTTTATTATATCTTTTCAAAATATTGTCCATTGACGTCAATACACCGCTGCATGCGATGGAACCACTGGGAAAAGCACTTTGCCCACTCGTCCTTAGGGGTCTCTTCAATGGCATCGCGATACGCAGCCACCGCTTCTTCAGCATTCATAAACCGCTTTCCTTTAAGTTTTTCTTTAATTTTTGGAAATAAATAAAAATCACAAGGCGCGAGGTCGGGGCTATACGGCGGGTGACCCAGTAATTCAACGTTTGATGTCGCCAAATAGTCGATCGTTCGCTTGGCGGTGTGCGACGAGGCGTTGTCGTGGTGAAGGAGGATCCTACTGCGAGGTCGTTTCTCTCGAACTTTTTCCAAGACAAGTGGCAAACAATTGGTAGTGTACCATTCTGCAGAAACTGTTTTTTGATCCTCTAACACAATTGTTGCGAAATGACCTATCCTTCCAAAGAACGAGGCCACCATTTTTTTTCCCGCACTTCGATCTCTCTTCACTTTAGTTGGCAACTCCTCGAAAGGAAACACCCACTGAGCAGATTGTCTTTTGGTTTCAGGATCATAACAGTAAATCCAGCTTTCGTCACCTGTTAGTATGTCGAACACAGCATTTGAGTCACCTCCGTTAAATCTTTCAATCATTTTACGGCACCAATCCACACGATGGAGTTTTTGAGCCTTAGTCAAATTATGAGGTATCCACCGGGCGCAAAGCTTCCTGACCGCTAAATGTTCGTGGAGGATTTTGTGCACTTTACTCATACCGATGCCTAAGCTTGTCCGAATCTGCTGATAGGTCACTCTTTTGTCAGTCTCTATCATACGCCGCACAACACAGATGTTATTTTCAGTCGTCGCCGTAGAAGGCCGTCCCTCACGTACATCATCAGTGAGATTAGTGCGACCACGTTTAAACTCATTAAACCAGTTGTAAACAGTCGCACGAGATGGGGCTTCATCGTGAAAGGCCAATCGTAGTCTATCATAACTTTCTTGTTGACTTAAATGACATCGAAAGTCATAAAAAATCATTGCACGAAAATTTTCTCGTGTTAAATTCATTTTGACGTGACACAGACAATTTTCAATTTGCCGCCAAGTCGTAAAACAAATGACAAATGAATGAAATATATACTCAGTACGAGGGTCAAACTGAAAGTTCTTAGAAAATCAAAAACTGATTACATTAGCCAGTTATTAGTTTTATTATAGGTATCTTTTCAAAATATTGTCCATTGACGTCAATACACCGCTGCATGCGATGGAACCACTGGGAAAAGCACTTTGCCCACTCGTCCTTAGGGGTCTCTTCAATGGCATCGCGATACGCAGCCACCGCTTCTTCAGCATTCATAAACCGCTTTCCTTTAAGTTTTTCTTTAATTTTTGGAAATAAATAAAAATCACAAGGCGCGAGGTCGGGGCTATACGGCGGGTGAGCCAGTAATTCAACGTTTGATGTCGCCAAATAGTCGATCGTTCGCTTGGCGGTGTGCGACGAGGCGTTGTCGTGGTGAAGGAGGATCCTACTGCGAGGTCGTTTCTCTCGAACTTTTTCCAAGACAAGTGGCAAACAATTGGTAGTGTACCATTCTGCAGAAACTGTTTTTTGATCCTCTAACACAATTGTTGCGAAATGACTTATCCTTCCAAAGAACGAGGCCACCATTTTTTTTCCCGCACTTCGATCTCTCTTCACTTTAGTTGGCAACTCCTCGAAAGGAAACACCCACTGAGCAGATTGTCTTTTGGTTTCAGGATCATAACAGTAAATCCAGCTTTCGTCACCTGTTAGTATGTCGAACACAGCATTTGAGTCACCTCCGTTAAATCTTTCAATCATTTTACGGCACCAATCCACACGATGGAGTTTTTGAGCCTTAGTCAAATTATGAGGTATCCACCGGGCGCAAAGCTTCCTGACCGCTAAATGTTCGTGGAGGATTTTGTGCACTTGACTCATACCGATGCCTAAGCTTGTCCGAATCTGCTGATAGGTCACTCTTTTGTCAGTCTCTATCATACGCCGCACAACACAGATGTTATTTTCAGTCGTCGCCGTAGAAGGCCGTCCCTCACGTACATCATCAGTGAGATTAGTGCGACCACGTTTAAACTCATTAAACCAGTTGTAAACAGTCGCACGAGATGGGGCTTCATCGTGAAAGGCCAATCGTAGTCTATCATAACTTTCTTGTTGACTTAAATGACATCGAAAGTCATAAAAAATCATTGCACGAAAATTTTCTCGTGTTAAATTCATTTTGACGTGACACAGACAATTTTCAATTTGCCGCCAAGTCGTAAAACAAATGACAAATGAATGAAATATATACTCAGTAATATTGGCAAAGAGTTCTATTTTCAAATTTTAGAATATTTTTTTTATTATATTGTTTATAAGTGGCCAGTTCTAAGAACTTTCAGTTTGACCCTCGTAATATTGGCAAAGAGTTCTATTTTCAAATTTTAGTATATTTTTTTATTATATTGTTTATAAGTGGCCAGTTCTAAGAACTTTCAGTTTGACCCTCGTACCTATAGTTAATACAAACAACATAACAATTACCATGTGGCAAGCAAATAAATAAACAAACTACCCGCAACATATTTTTTCTAAACGTAATCGTAGTCGTAGACGACCGTCTTGGTGCAGTGGTCCGCGCTCCGGATTACAAAACCAGCGGTTGCGGGTTCGAATCCCGCAAAGGGCAAATATTTGTGTGATGAGCACGAGCATTTCTACCTAAGTCATGGATGTATATGTCGCAGGGATATTATAAAATCCGTGATATTATAATTTCACAAGTGACATTATAATTTCACTGATTTATTGTCAATTGTTTGCATAACTTACAATTTAACTGGCTAGTTTCAGTGCCATTATAATTTCACTAGACCAATACAGTGACATTGTAAGGCAGTGATGTTTTAACAATAACACTGGTTTAAGAAAGCCGTTAGATTATCAAAGCGATTTTCTTTACCAACTGAACTACAAGTATTGAACACTTCCAAATGCTGACGATCACTCATTTTGAAGATATTGACTAGAATAATCAACTAAATACCTCATAAAAACACCAATAATATGTAATGAACTGATATTTAAAAAGGCACGCTCCAATGTTTATAAATGTGTATTGCGACTGATTAACTCAATTGACCAATCAGAACACGCGGGGCTCCCACCACAATCTCAACTCATAATAAACCATAAAGATTTATTATAATATCACTATTGCAGCCCAGTGAAATTACAATATCACTGAAAAGAGCCCGTTAAATTATACGAACCATTCGTCATTGACAATAATCAGTGTAATTATAATTTCACTAGTGAAATTATAATATCACGTCTTTGACAAAATCCCTGCGACATATACACGTATATAAATATGTCTATCCGTTATCCTAGTCGCCATAGAACAAGCTCACGCTTAGTTTGGGGTTAGGTAATTGGTTTGTTTGTTGAAGCAATTTATTATTATTATTTATTTATATAATAAAAGCTTACCTCGCCGCGACTTCACTGTGGAGCGAAAGACGTGTGGGGACGTCTTTCGCTCCACAGTGAAGTCGCGCACGAACTTAACAGATATACAAAGTTACTTACATTTTAGCAAGTGACGATATTTTAACAGAGCCTCTTACTATATCAGAGAAATAGAACCTGAACATTAAGGTAGATGTACCATATTACGTAAGTGTACGAAATTCCGTAAGTTTTCGGTTTAGGCCTAAAAATAAGAAAACTTCTAATTGTATCAAAAAGTTATAAAATTATCCATTAAGTATGTACAATAGAGCGTCAATTACACACGTTAAAAAAAACTGTAACCATCGTCGGCTCAGTTGTCACGTCTCCCTCGGTCAGATTGCGCCAAACCGCCATAATGGTAGTGTGTGTGTTGCGTACGCGTAAGCTACCGCGCGGATTTTCATAAGGGTATTGCGAGTGATATGTAAGTTTTTTCATAACTAAGTAATGTAATTATTTTTAAGGGTTTTAAAACAAACTGATTGATTACCGTTTCAAGTAACTTCATTTAGTTTTTAGCGAGTTAATTGAAATTTTCTGATTGCCGCAATTACCTACACCGAAAACCAACCGTGTCCATTATTACGTAACAATTACGGAATAGAGGAAAGGAAGGTGATTTTGTTTTCTTAATTTGTCAGGAACGAGATGAGATAAGTAAACGAAAAAAGCTGTTACAGGTCTAATATATAACATAGTTTCTTGGAATCAAATTACGTATTACGATTTTATTTCTCTATGTTATGAAATACGTGTGTAAAGAAAAAACTTTTTTTACTTTAAACAGATTCGTCACAAATAACATAGGTACAAAATCATTAATTTGTTTAATTTAATTGTATATTCCAGTATATTTTTTGGTACCTATTACTAGTTTGATTGCATTCCTATACAATTCAAGTCATTTTATGTTGTTAAGAAGAGTTACTCGTTAGAAATTTATGTTAATCTGACTATCGCAATTACCTACACTGTTTTTGGCTGTCTCTCTTATTACGGTAGATAGAGAAGTATCTGAGTGAGCTACTGTATTTTATTTTTTTTACAGGTCGAAATGTGAAACAAATAGTACTCCAACGAGGACTTCGCCAAAGCTTTAGAGGATATAAAAAAAGGATCCATGACCATATACCTATACGTACCTAAAATATAAATATAGACCGATGATTAAATTTTAGACTTTTAAACGGATTATTTCATATATAAATAAATGAATATAATGTACCTAGTTCACTAAACCGTGCTAGAAGTAAGTCGAAGTAAGTTCAATTTGATTCATGAAAGTTTATAGTTACTATAAGTACCTAAAAATTTAAATAAACTGTTTTCCTACACTTATAAAATAAAGTTGTTTTATTTAGAATGCGTCACATTAAATTTATGTTTCATATTTCATGTAATCCTGCAGAAAAACGGCATTTTTCTGCATATTCGGAATTACCAGCACCCATTTACGGAATTACCTGGAGAGTCAAATTTTATACCATAATAACGGACATTTACGAGGTCCAGAAAAATTACGATTACTTTTATAAAATAGTTTAAATACAGTAGTGTTACATATCAATCTCTAATCTGAAAACCTCTTTTTACGACTAAACTAACTTCAATTCGCTGATTTTTCCTGCTTTACTGGAAATTGCTAGGAAAGACAGGAATGTCTCAGTACTCCGGAATTACGTACATTTACCTTATTTTCCAAAAACGGGCAATATTTTAATTTTATTTTTTCCTAACATAAAAAATAAATATTTTCAAGATAAATATTGTCATCGTGCTTAGTAAAAACTACATTTTTGCCTCTGTCTCTCTCTTTTTGATTTAGTAATACACCGAACTTGTGTGCAAAACGTAAGCAAGAGAGTGATCACAACACTGTTTACTTAAAAAATCAAAATGTTTTAGCATTTTTCTCGAAACCTAGCGTATAAAAATAACAAACATTATTTACTAATCTTGTTGCCATTGCCCTCTTAGTTTTATCCGTTACTAAAATGTAACCTTATATAATAGCGGCAGCATTATCCTAAATAAGTAACCCTGTAAGAATATCTTTTTTGTCGCCAAGTGAGATAAAGATAAGTCGGCTTATATGGGGCCGGGTGCCAATATGAACGAGATAAACAAAGGATTTTTGGAGGGCAGCCTTAACCTAAAGAAGGAAAGTATTTTTATAAGTAAGTATTAAGTATAGTTTTTGCTTTAGTTTAAGCTTGCAGGACCATAGGCTGTACCATTTAAGTAACAATATATTTCACCACCTAAGTATTTATGTAGGTACTAGTGGTTCCCCGCGACTTCGCCCGCAAGAGTTGGATTTTCCATATAAACTTTCAGTCCCTATTTCACCCCGTTAATATTTTTATATCGCGACAAGTAGCCTATGTCCTTTCTAGGGTCTCGAACTGTCTCTATACCGAATTTCATCAGAATCGGTTCAGTGGTTTAAGCGTCAAGAGGTAACAGACAGACAGACACACTTTCGCATTTATAATATTAGTATGGAATAACAAAAATCTGTGAAATCAAAATCTTAACTACTGTTAGGTAAAAGTTTTATGTATTTTGATTGGGAAGTGGAAATAATAATTTAAACTTCATACTCACGCGAGGTTTACAGCAAGAAAAGTAAAACTAAGCTTGTGAAATTATGATAGTACTTAATTCAAGCGCTTTTAAGAGATTTAGATGAATAAACAAATTCTGTAATCGTAGCTAGAAGTTATGATAACTACCTAGTTCAAAAGCACAATCTCATTAACATTATAAACTGTTCTAGTTAGAAACACAGTATTACCCTCTCTTTTTAAAGGTTCATCCTGTATAAGCGATAAACTGTAATGTAATTTGGTATTTTATACGCTCCCTTTATGAATGGTCATATCTGCTATCGGCCACGGACAGACGTCATTGAATATTTTACGAGCTACGGCACCACTATTATAAAAAAAAAAGTGATATTTACTTACCGTAAAGTGACACCTTCACCAGCATTTCACGAGCGTATTTATAATAATAAAAATAAAATATATTTAAACCCATACCCATACAAAACAGCAAAATTTAAAATCCAAATTAAAAATTAAGTTAATAAAATTAAAAACAATATAAAATAAATAAGAATCAGATCATAAATCATAAACTTTAGAAGCAACATACGTCTTCATTTTAATCTTCGAAATCCGATAAAAATACCTGGCTGATAGAGTAACAGTGAACGCATGTAGGAACTGTAAGTAACTATTAAAATGTAGTATTTTAGGGTCTAATTTTATTAACTACTTGCAGTTCCCCGCGACTTCGCCCGCGCCATAAGTCAGATTTCTATACAAACTTTCATTCATCATTTCACCCTCCTGATGATTTTATATCGCGACAAAAGTAGCATATATGTCCTTTCCAGGGTCTCAAACTATCACTGTACCGAATTTCATTTGAACCGGTCCAGTAGTTTCGGAGCCTATTTAATACAAACAAACAAACAATCAAATCTTTCCCTTCCCAGGGTCTCAAACTATCTCTGTACCAAATTTCATTTGAACCGATCCAGTAGTTTCGGAGCCTATTCAATACAAACAAACAAACAATCAAATCTTTCCTCTCTTATTAGCGTAGAAAAAAAAAACAGTAGGTAATTCTGCTGCTCTAAAACAGAAACTTATAATAGGACCAACATAATAATAATGATGTAGGGAGCTATTCATTTTAATCTAATCGTCTAATGGTAGGATTCAAACAATAGCTAACTATTTAGTAGGTATAAGTGGAGCCTATCAAAATCATAACATAATAGGATATCCTTTCCATTTGGTCATTCATTTTTTTATCGACACATCTACGACGAACAAAGACAGTCCTACTTACCTTCACAATAGAATAATAAAAATGCGACACTATTATACGACTCACCCGGAAAATGTAGTAAAAATCAGGCCATATGTTATATGAATGTACACAAAGAAAAAATAAGTGTGTTGTAAGTACATAACGCACTCAGATATGTCAGTGACAGTGAAGAGTTAAAATATGGTCTGTCATCTTCACGCCTTGAGGTTTAGGGTTCCGTATGCCGCAATGAATTATTATTTTCACTTTAAATGTTTCGCTTTGCATTATTTTGACGACCTCTTGGTGTAGTGTTTCGCGTTCCGGGCTACAAACCCAGAAGTTGCGGGACTTGCGGGTTCGAATCCTGCAGGGGGCAAATGTTATTTGTATAGTATCCATACTAATATTATAAATGTAAAAGTGTGTCTGTCTATCTGTCTGTTACCTCTTGACGCTTAAACCACTGAAATGATTGAGATGAAATTCGGTATGGAGACAGTTCGAGACCCTGGAAAGGACATAGGCTACATTTTGTTGCGATATAAAAAAATAAGAGGGTGAAATGGGGAATGAAAACCACTAGTAGTATTCGTTAAATAAAAAATATCATAATGCGACACATAGATAAACCGTCACTAGGCTCCGTTTCCCGAATGATGTGCAAAGGATGCCTGCGTAGCGAGGATGTATGTCGAGAATGCATACCTAATCATTACATAGAATCATTTACCTAGCCTCGATTAGCGCAGCTTCGAAAACGGTTTAGCGAAGCAAGATTACGTCGTCTTCTACACAGTCGTATAACCTCATGACTAATGGTCTTGGTTATCGTCGTGATAATACACGCACTACTTTCCTGACAATTAATAATGGAGTGATTTGCCATTGCCTTTTTTTATTTCAGGTACTAGTCTGCACAGGTTTCCTCAATCACGACGTTTTTCTTCACCGTTAGGCAGCGATATCTTTGAAAAAGATTGTACCTAAGTTTTTTACGAACTCAATGGTACAGACAGGGATCGAATTCACGATCTCACGGATGAGAAGTGGGGTTTTCTCCGCTCGGCTATCGCGCCATATAGATGAAGCAGCCACGTAGATGAATCGATTTAATAGGTTCTCCTAAACAAACACATCTCAGACTTAATTGGTGGTAACGCAGCTTAAGGTAGCTTAAACGAGCCGCATTGTAGACTAGAGTCCCTTTTGTCACGGGGATCAAGCCTAAAAATAGGTTTACAAACCAGTCCACGGGCGCAAATGCACGGATAACAGAACGAGGGCGAGTGTCGGCTTAAACGGGACGTGGTGCTACCACCAATTAGTTAATATCAGCTAAATCAACATGTATTGTGATGTACAGACACAGTGCATCTCGGTAAACAGTAAGGCCACTACGTAAAACGTTCAGGTATCATGTTTCCAGACACAATAGAAAATTAATTGTTATCAACCCGCCCGCGGGTCTTATGGGGTTTGACAGGATAATACCTGCAACTCTACTGCCTACCTTGAAAGCTATTGCGATTATGATTGCAACTTAAAAACAAATATATATCTTCAACTGTATTCTTATATTATTAGAAAGATGTGATTGCTTTCCTTGAAGCAATCGAGCCAGGCGAAAGGCCAGCTGTTGTTTTACCATTTGATAATCATCATGATTCTCATGCCGAGTCTATTGTGATTACCATAATTCATTTTAGTTGTCATCACAAATTGCTGGCACGTCATAATAAAGTGCGAACAGTGGAAATTGGCTATTGATGGCTACAGGAAATATTGCGTGCCGCCTTCGCTCGAGTCGTTTGTGGTGGAAGTGTAGGTGGCAGAAGCAGGGTCATAGTTCATTTAACATCTAGTAGGTAGTTAAAGACAAAATTTCTCATGAAACGTAGAGATTTTTTAAAATAACATTAATAAACACTAGTTTTGACCAGTCATAAAATATCCAGAAACATGTTATCCAAAATGCGTATTAAATTCTTCTTCAATAGTTTAAATTAAAATGACCAGTGTACCAAAATTTTTACGCATAAAATCAAAAAGGCACTTAACAAAATAATTTTGGTATTCTTAAATAAAGAAACTGTTTTGTAACAATATACTGTTAATAAAAACAGTAAATTGTAAATGTTTTCTTTTAACGTACGAAAATAAATTGCGCAAGTAACATTTCCACTTCAAAACAAATTCACGTAAACCAAATTGAGTGTAAATAACTACTAGTAATACACATCTTGATGGAATAATTCTGATGGTATCGATATATTTTTTATCGAGAATAACAAATAAATGAAGAATCAATTGCTAACATAATGTCCTATTTACCCGACTGCGGGAGGAGGGTTATGTTTTTCGAGAGTATAGATAGACAGACAGATAACTCTTTATTGCACACCATAAAAGTAACAACAATACAATTTACAAAAAAATATGTACAAATTAGGCGGTCCTATCGCTAAGAGCGATCTCTTCCAGACAACCTTTGGGTATAGGAAATACTTAATCACAGGAAGGTAGTATGTATGTTTAATTGTTTGGCACTCCCTACAGTACAGCCCAAACGTTTGGACAGTTTTCGACATATGAGGTGGCGTTAAATTTGCCAAAATTGTGATAGTGACAAAGGCTATATACATTTGAAAAATGGCGCCCGCAAATGGAAATAAAGGGGGGATTGGTTTTTTCCTTACCATAGGGTATCAAATGAAAGCTAGTAAAAAGATCATTACAAAAATATTATAATTTTTGCAGTCGGGTGTTTTGTATAATTATATTTTTAACAAACAACAAACAAGCAAACAAAAAAATAATTATTTCTACAGTTATTTTTTGTTTGCTTGTTTGTGACCACAGTTGTCTAATATTCATATTTCTATGGACATACAAACGAATATTAGTTTATTGATTGTTCAAGGCCTATTATAATTATGAGTTGAAAGCCCACTTGCACAAGCATGGATTAGGTAATCCGGACTAGCGCAAGTGGACCTTTCAGATACGCTAATCCAGGCTTGTGCATGTGGACTTTCAACTTAGATAATAGGCCTTGCACAAATCCAGTTTAGCTAATTCGGACGTGCGCAAGTGGGCCTAACAATATTCTGATTTTATAATTATTTTTATAACTTAAGCAATTATTTTGCAAGTTTTTACGAAATCAAATTGAATTTCGCTCACAAAAAATAATCTACTGTGTCAGCCGGCGGGACTCGAACCCACGTCCCTTCGCTATCCGGGCGAGTGCTCTTACCAACTTCTGATTTTGTCACAGACGGTAGATCTATCGATATCATAACTGCATGACTTCATTGCATCACTAGCACCGCGGGCTAAAATAAATATTTTTCTCCGTCATATGAATTAATTTTTATTTGAATAACAATAGGGGAAATAGAAGTCGTACAACAGGCTCGTTCATTACGCGGTGAATGAGAACGTCAGTCCTTAATGAAACTCTTCGAGATGTTTTATTTTTCAACTTTTAATTAATTTGTTTAGTCAATGATGGTAGAGAATTCTTGAATAGATATTTAAGAGCTGGAAAAAACTGTTTTAATTGGTTCTTGATGATAAATGATAGGAATTCTTAAAATATGTTGTAGGTACAGCCTATTAGGCCCACCTGCGCACGTCTGGATTAGCTATTTTGGACTTTTTCTAAGCCTGTTTTCTAAGTTGAAAGCCCTCTTGAACAAGTCTAGATTAGCTAATCTGGAGGGTCCTAAGTAGGCTTTTAACTCATAATAGGTCAAGGCCTATTATACAGATCCAGACCAATCCAGATGAGCTTATCCGGACGTGCGCAAGTGGGTCTTAGAGTACTCCTTTCTGCCAGAGATGAACTAAGTTGCATTGCTCGTGAGAATCTTGAGTTAGAAATACTGGATGAAAAGTAACACAGATTAGTGACTGCAAGCCAAGATTATGATTTGAGATACAAAGGACAAGTGATAGTGGCGGAGCGATAGGGTGAAGTTGGGACTCCTTGTAAGTATGTGAGCTCGCTCCATCTTCGACTCTGTCTGCGCCACGTCTGGCTTAGTGTAGAGTCAAGAGCAAACCCATTAAAAATATATATGATATAATAAAAAAATATTATTATGATTGAAGATCGAAAATACGGTTTTAGGGTACCGTAGTCCTGACAAGGATCTTTTATAGTTTCGTCATGTCCGTCTGTCTGTCTGTCCGTCCGAGGATTTTTTAGGTGTACCTTTGTATACAAACTACGCCGACAAAGTGGTAGAATAACATTTTGAAAAATATTTTTTTAGCGTAGCTCATGTGAAGTGGTTTGTGGGGATGACCTTGGATATTATGTCACAAACGATAATTATCGCAAAAACATGGCGGATATCACAAAATTTACATGTTCCGTATTTACGAAGTAACCCAAATGTCGGATATTTATCACATTTCGTGATATCCGCCATGTTTTTCGATGAATATAGCACACGTATGGTAGGTACATAGGTACCTAATATCGATGGTGTTACAATTGGGCCTCTCTGGTGAGATATGAATTAAGTTAAACATGAAAATATTCTCTTTTTGCCTCATGATTTGTGATAATGACCCTCAAGAAAACGTTTTTTTTTCTATTGGTCTCCTTTGAAAAATGAATATTTAAATGGGCTGGGCGCTGTGATTAATTAAACAAAAATACTCTTTAGAACTGAAAATAATACAATAAAGAATGGCTATTGTTTTCGTAATTTCCTTAAAATAATCGCAATATTTTGTATCGAGAATAAGAAGAAAAGTGATTTTAGGAATTGATAGTCAACTACAAACTTTTATTAAGTAAAAAAGGTTAAATAAGTGTAAAATTCAATTTAATTTACTCAATAGAAGTTGCGTGCGTGCTCGTGTAGTATAACAATTTCTACACTCAATTCAACGCGGGCGTAAAAAGCAAAGTTATAATGATACTTGCGAATAAAACATGGCGCGTCTGTCGCAGTCGCGATCTTCTAACGCAATTAGGCTCAGCCGCACTTGTGCAGCAAACTAACTTACGTCGGTCACGATTAAGCGTCTACGAAGACACTATTTCTTGACCTCTTGTAGAGTAGATAAAAAATACTAATTTATAAAATCTAAAGGTATACGAGTAAGTTTGTAGGTAGCCGATCATACGCGGCAGCAACTGAAGACATGTCGCCGCGACACTACTGGTTTGTATGTATTTCTATGAAATACGATTCGCAGCTAGTGACACGAAGCTTGCATAGAAATAGATACAATCCATTAGTGTCGCAGCGACACATCGTCTGCTGCTGCCGCGTGTGGGCTACGAACTTACCTTTAGGTTTATTTTTATGTGTTAAAAATTTAGTTTAGAATTCATGACCACTGGCTGAATTCAATAGTATTGCATCATAGATACTACGCTTCATAAGATACAAGGCAGACGGACGGACAGACTGAAGTTGATCACCCTTCAAATGCGGAACCCAAAAAAACACAATCCAATCACAGGTATCAAATGTCAAATTGATACCTGTACTTATGCTGTTTTTTAAAAATTCAGTTTGATTCCAATAAATTACAAGTAAAAAACCCTTTTTAAAAACAAGCTTTTATGTCAATGCGCTAAAAAGAATAAAATTAATTTTCCTTTAAAACTTTAACGATCAAATAATAACATCATTACACAATTTATATTATATAAAAGCTTGTCGCGAGATTTAAGGACTCACTTAGCGTATTTAGTAGTTTGATTTTTAAAAAAAAAATCAATCATATTAAGTTGTGTATATAATTTACTTGTTTATCTACACAGGTAAACTCTCGCGACAAGCTTTTATATAATATAAATTGTGTAATGATGTTATTATTTGATCGTTAAAGTTTTAAAGGAAAATTTATTTTATACTTTTTAGCGCATTGACATAAAAGCTTGTTTTTAAAAGAGTTTTTTACTTGTAATTTATTTTTTACTTTTTAGTTATCGCTGGACAGATTTCTTAGTCTGTAGGCATATCTCACTGTTTATCTCATTCAACGCGTCATTGAGGCAAGGGCGTATGTCGGTTAAATTCGATGGGCTTATTATTTTTCGATCGACTAAAAACTAAATGGGTAACTAACTATGTGCAACTAATCTATAACAAACCTTGGTATCAGTTTATCAAAATATTATTCCGGTGACAATTAAATTAGGTAAGCCTCAAAAAGGGCTATTTTAAAAATTTAATAACGACAGTTACTTAAAGGTGGCGAAAGTTTTAAGCTCGCTTACTTAAGACATAGGTAAGTAAGGAACAACAAATAACGGCTTGGCGGCTAATATAATGGCTAGGCGACGAGTAAAATAGCTTGGCTGCGAGTTTAATGTAAGCCAAACAGTTAAAGAGCACTAATTATTTCCCTGAAGTATTGAAATTCCTTTAAAAAATACAGCAAATAGGAAAACCAATTATTTTAACCTAGACTTGCCGTGGTCCTTCGCTGTGGTACTAGTCTGCCCAATAAACAGTGCAATTTAAAGTCCGAAGGCGCGAAGGGAGAGCATCCTAATGCTTGCTTTTATGTTGAACAATTTAAAGGCTTAATGTTTGTATGCCACCTGCAAGTTGTAAACTAATGCTGTTGACGCCTCTCGCGAAATCACAAAAATAAAAGTTAAACAATTGATGCTACGGACTACAACAATTCGACTTTATTTTTTACTTTCAAGGTCTCCAAAACCTCAGTACAATCAATACACAAAAATCTTCGGCGACTTTACACAGCTTACCATGCAATGTCATCTCAACAACCTGTTATACAAAATTTCAGCTCAATCGGTTGAAGATATTTGCTTTAAAATTGAGCTGCAATAAGTATTTGTGACATAACTTATCACCCGACTGGGTACAACACCTTGTCTTGAGTGTTAGGAGAAATGCGCCGCGTAAGGCATAAGTAAGCTTCAACCTAGCGATGGGCGATTATTCGAAAAAAAATAAATCTAATGAATCGATTATCGACCATTTGAACTATCGAACGTCGATTTAGTAATTCGGAATAAAAAATCGAATAATAATCGTCAATCGAATGATAATCTATACTGGGCCCTTTGATGCATTCGATCCAATTGCCGCGACTGTGCGCACAGGACAGGTAGCGACCGAATTAATCGACGCGACGAATGACGATTCATTCGTTAGTAATTAGTACGGAGTAGTACGGCCTGCACACCGTGCGCTCCGGTATTGCTCGCCGCATAATAGAAGAATAATCGAATGACTGCGGTTGCTTATCGAATACATTTGATTACAGAGACCATTCGAATAATTCGATTAATTTAGTAATAATCGCCCATCGCTACTTCAACCTAATTATTGTAACTTCAAGCTAAGCCTTACGCAGCGTAAACACAATTCCGGTTTGATTTGAAGTTATCCTTCTCCTAGACAGGCAAACCAATGCTGTTGACGCATATCTCACCAAAATTAAACTCGTCAAAGTTTACCTACCGATGCTAGACTCAAAAAATTCAACCTCAATAATTATAATCGAGGACTCCAAGAAAACCCCTTTTAACAAGCGTATACCTCATGACTGAGAGTCGTGATTATTATGTGGAATGAAATACACACAACGACTTCTAGGCAATATTTAATGGAATGGTTTGCCATTGGCTTTTCCATCTCACAAACTAGCCACTAGTGTGCAGGTTTTTCCTCATGGTGTTTTCCTTCACCGTTAGGCAGCGATATCTTTGAAAAAGACTGTAGGTACTTAAGTTTTTGTACAAACTTATTGGTACAGGCGGAGATAGAACTCATGATCTCACGGATGTAAAGTGAAGTTTTCTCCGCTCGGCTAACACGCCTTGTTTTTCACGCCAAGAAAACCCGATACACCAAATTCCTATACGGATCGGAGCAACGGAGTTAAACTCGCATGCTTATTCTCTGCAAGTCCTTTCATTTGATACCCATATTGTAAGAAAGCATAAAAAAAATTAGTCCGCCTTCTTTAGAAGTCCGCCTTATTTGATTTGGAGTGACGTCACCTTATGTATCGAGTAATTCTTAGCAAGCCCTTTCATTTGATACCCATATTGTAAGAAAGTATACAAAACTTAGTCCGCCATCGTTCAAAGCCCGCTATATTGGATTTACAGTAAATTCACTTTTTTATCCAATTATTCTCAGCAAGCATTTTGATTTGATACCCATATTGCAGGAAAGCATAAAAAACGAAGGCCGCTAGGTTTAGAAGTTCGCCATATTAGATTAAGAGTGACGTCACCTTCTATATCGAGTTATTCTCAGCAAGCTCTTTCATTTGATACCCATAATGTTAAGAAAGCATAAAATCATTGTCCGCCATATTGGATTTGGAGTGACGTCACCATATTTATGGATGTTATCAGCAAGCCCTTTCATTTGATACCCCTATTGTAGGAAAGCTTTATAAACATGACTATGTTTGTCCGTTATCTTTAAAAGTCCGCCATATTAGATTTAGAGAGACGTCACCTTATTTATCGAGTTATTCTCAGCAAGCCCGTTCAATTGATACCCATATTGTAAGAAAGCAAAGAAAACTTAGTCTGCTATCTTTAGAAGTCCGCCATATTGGATTTGGAATAACGTCACCTTATTTATCGAGTTATTTTCAGCAAGCCCTTTCTTTCGATACCCATATTGGAGGATTGCATTTACAAGTCAGCCATTTTGAATTTTTTAGTAACTTTAATTTATTTTTTGAGTTATTCTCAGCAAGCCCTTTTATTTGATACTAATATTGTAGAAGTGCATTGAAAAAAACGAGTCCGCCATCTTGGATGGTCCGCCATGTTGAATTTAGAATGACGTCATGCATCTTACCATGCATTGTCATCCAAACTAAACGTGTATACAAAATTTCAGCTCAATCGGTTGAAGATATCTGCTTTAAAATTGAGTTGCAAGATTCCACCCGAACAAAGATACATAGTTAGTTACATTGCAAGCTAAATAAAAGCTTGTAAAAATGGTATTTATCTCATTACCAGAGAGAGTCAAACACAAAATTTGACAAAACAATGACAGAACGTCAAAACTATTGATATCAAGAGCTCAACTTACACTGGCTACGTATAGCTCAAAATGATACCGTTCACAAATGAATCACGCACGTCAGCGTCACGCACGTCTCACTCACGGGACTCATTCAAACTCTGATAAGTGTCAAGTTTTCGCCGGCAAGCTTGTATAGCCTGACCAGAAATATATGGGACCTGAATTAAGGGCGCTTCGAATCCACTTTATATGACAACACTCGGTATTATCATACCAGCGTAGATTGGCAACTAAACAAAAAAACATACTTTTATATGTTTACATTCAAGTTGTTTTTTTAAGCCTGCTGCCTAATAATAACAGACTTTACTATAAAATGACAAGACAGAACACTCGCAAACTGAGTAAATGTAAATGTCCTTATTCAATTCAGTAGCTCTTTGTAATATTGAATTGAATTTTGGACAAAAAGACAATTATTTTTGCAAAACCGATAACAGGTAAGAAAAACATTAATCAATTGTTTTTCTAAATGATATTATTTATACTGTTATCATAATTTTAAATAATGTAGAGGAAATGTTGGAAAACTCTACGACCTATTTTAGTTGTAATATCCAAGTAGGGTTGAAATAAAGAAAATAAAACTCAAATAAAGTTTTTATTATAATCATTTTTATCGCTATTAAAATATTCTCTATAGCCATCAGTGGTCAATTTTCACTATTCGCACTATATGACGTACTAAAAATTCGTGATGACAACTACATCAGTAATTAATTTAAGGAAACCGTTGTGATCACATAGACTTTCTAGTCGAAAAATACTACAGCACATGTTAAACCACTTTTCTTTTGCGAAAACGAATAGTTCTCGGTATTTTTATCACATAAAAATTGCACTTGGTCAAAAATTAGATTACGCGTCCACTTTGCCACTAATCATTATGACAATTGATGACATGTCAATGACGATTTGAGGCATCTGTTGCCAGTAAAAGAAATAAGTTCCAGTAGTTTTCCGCAATATGGCGAGGTCCCATATATTCCTGGTCAGGCTATAACTTGAAGGCAAAAGTTAAATTCTAAACAAGTTTCTTCGTGGGCCGAAAATTGAAGTGTTTTTGTTCGTAATGGCAATATATAATCGTGTGCTATTTTATTTACGTTCAAAGAAATGTGCTCTAAAAAGTTAGCAGGTTATCATCAACCAATAACAAAACTTGACAGTCCAATAATCGTAACTAAATAAGTCATACTAATAAGGATCCACGCGCAAAGTTTGATGCAGATGGCGCTAGCATAGATACGGCAATGTCAAACATTTTGCTATTGTTTATGTCGGGCTTTTCCGTATCTAATTTACAGTTTTTCGTGACTATCTACTGTTATTTCATTATAATGTTATCTGAACTAAAAGACGAACTTCGGAAACGAGGATCAAAAGTATCTGGTAAAAAAGTCCATCTTATTGCGAGGTAAACATTTGGGTGTTAATCCAGTTTTATTACTGTAAATGTTACATTTAATTGGTTGTTGAAATTGTTTTTGTTGTAGTTATGTTACAAATTAACAATATAACAAGGTTTTTAATAAATATAACTGAAATAATAAAACACGTACATGTTTGTTTTTTAGGTTAGAATTCTACGATCGAAACCGCGATGATACCGGGAATTTTGGTGTCGTAGCTTCACAATCTAGTTATACGATGAATGTTCCCGATCCAGAAGCTTATCATAATGGGAATTAGTTCCAGTAAACTACCTAAACTTAATTAATTTTCTTCTTATAGCTGTTTCCCACGTCTTTTTAGGGTTCCGTAGTCCGACAAGGAACCCTTATAAGATCGTTCAATCCGTCCGTTCCGTCCGTCCTAGTCTGTCACAGCAGAATATCTTCTACGTTTACGGACTAATTAGCATGTAACTTGGTTCGAGGATACTTCACATATAGATCTCATTTTTAAAAATACGAAAAAAAATATAATTACCCCTTCCTCCCCATACATGTAAAGGGGGGGGGGGTGAATTAGAATTTAAAAGAAATTAGTGAATTAGATTGACAATACACTTCGCAAGAAACTATATTATATTCTTCGGAAACCTTGCTGTTAATACGTTTTTAGCAAATTAGACACAAAATGATTATTATTAAATTGAAAGATATAATTTATTAAATATATTTATTGACAATTAAGAAGCAAATATTTTAAAAATACAATATTTCACGATATAGCACGAGATTAGACAATATAGCACGGGTAGTCGACACAATTATAATCATTACCATTTCAGAAACTATGCTTTATCGTCCTTATCTTTATTCTTAAATTTTCTTTCAAGTCCACCCGAACCTAAATAAAGTGAATAAAACAAATCTAAGGTACAAAAGTATGTTCTTAATTTGGCAAAAACGTTTTGAAAAATCAAGACTGGAGGCACTTCTATTAGGGTTGCCAACCATACTATAATATTATAGTACTATATTTCGTGTCTGCGTACTGTTGAAGAAACAAATAGTACGCAAAAATACTATATTTTCAACACCGAAATGTAACTAACAAATCTCTTAATTAAAAAAATATATACGGGCCACATTTGACATTAACTTATCAAAATAAATACCAAATAAAATAAAATACTTTTTTTAGTGAACTATATTTTTTCAAAGCTTTTTTTGTAAAATACTATATTTCGCTGAAGAAATGTTGCCAACCCTAACTGCTATCCGCAATAGCGTACATTCCAAATCCGAAAAAAATCCTCAATTACGAAATATTGTTAAAAGATAAATGACATGGACTTAAAGCAATAGTTAACGTACCAAAAAACTTCTTCAAAAATACGTGTGCCACATTGTCACGTTTAATAGTCCAGCGCACAGAACAGCGCCACGCCTCGTTTGATCCAGTGGTTCTGCGGCTTGTGAGTTGTCAGCTCAATGGTCATCACGTAGTTGGTGGAGTGTCCCGTAGTTGAGAGCGTCCCGGCTCGGACCAGTGTCTTGTATGTGGGACACTCGTATAGACCCTGTTGCAGCTTGTGGTTCTGTTCCGGTTTCATGTAGATTATCGCCATTTCTGTTTGTAAATTAAATGAATGAGAGACAGAGACAAGTAGTGATCACTTCCCTCCAAATTTATGTGTGTAAAGTGGATCTAGGCACCTTTCAGTGTGTTTTGGCTGAACCTTTATCGGTCGCCATGTCCTTTTCTGAGTTATGTACATTAGTTGTTGTGAGGGAAAACATCGTGAGAAAACCTGCACATTCAGGCGACTGAATGTGTAACTGTGATCCAGATCGGTCAGGTTCCCCTGTTAACAGGGTCACGGAGATCAGATGGCAGTCGCTTCACTGTAATTACCGGATCTTTTATATCCTAAAAGTCATAAAAGTAACAGGATGATGTTGATGACCATTGCAAAATAGTGCTTCTTAACATAAAATTAGTATTTATTCGGTGGTTAGGTTTATGACTGGCATGTCTTCATCAGACCAACGTCCTGAAAAATGTAAGTCAATCCACTGAAGCTACTCTAAAATATTAAAACGTTTTTGCCATCCCTGTCTCTCGTGCGTGATTGACTGGGTAACGAGCGCGATGGCTAGAAAGCCAGTCAACAATTTATACAAATTTTTGTCAGCATCAAGATGGCGAAACATTTTGAATGGGAAGCTTGATCCCGCAATCTTGATGCTGACTAATTTTTATCTCACAGTTACCCACAATTTTAAACAAAACAACCCTGTTCGTGTTTATTGTTTTAATAGTAAGTATAAAGCTATACATTGCCTATTGATTAAACATATTTTATTTTTATTTCTGTTTTTAGTTCGAATATAGTGAATTTCTAGTAAATAACTGAGCAAATATTTAGGAGGACAGGGGCACGATTCTTATGCAATGGAAAACAAGTTGACATTCGTAAAATTGTATGCATTTTTACAAGTGTAACTTTTTCCACTGCACGAGAATCGTGCCCCAGATCTTATCAAGTTCGACGATATAAGCCATATTGTTATCAATGGGTCCATCTGAAAAATGCGTTGCAATATTTCCTTCGATAGAAGCGACTACGTGAAACTCCCTATTTGTATGGATGGATTTGGATCGATTTATGTAAAGTGTAGATCTCGTACTTGAAGCTTTTCTTAACCTAAATCAAACATTTGAACGGAATAGAACCGATCAGGCATATCGACCCACCGCCATTTTTATTTTCTTTTTTTTTAAATCGCGGCGCATTTTGAAATTTTATTGTACGGGTGACGGACACATAGACAAACAAATAAACATGCAAGTATAGCCTGACCAGGAATATATGGGACCTCGCCATATTGCGGAAAACAACTGGAACTAATTTCTTTTACTGGCAACAGAAAAATCAAATCGTCATTGACATGTCATCAATTGTCATAATGATTAGTGTCAATGTGGACGCGTAATCTAATTTTCGACCAAGTGCAATTTTTATGTGATAAAAATACCGAGAACTATTCAATTTTATAAAGAAAAGTGGTTTAACATGGTGTTCTAGTGTTTTTCGACAAGAAAGTCTAAGTGATCACTACGGTTTCTCTAAAATAATTAATACTATAGTTGTCATTAAAAATTTTTGGTATGTCATATAGTGCGAATAGTGAAAATTGGCCACTGATGGCTACGGATAATATTTTAATAACGATTTTGAAAAATGATTATAATAAATACTTGTTTTGAGTTTTATTTTCTTTATTTTAACTCTTCTCTATATTTCAACCAAAATAGTTCGTAGAGTTTTACATGATTCCCTTTACATTTTTTTAAATTATTATAACATTATAAATAAAAATATATTAAGAAAAACAATCGAATAATGATTATTTTACCCGTTGTGGTGGTGTGGTTTTGCAAAATATATTTTGTCTTGGTCCAAAAATTCAAGGCCAATATTACAAAGAGTTACTGAATTTAATAAGTTCTCAATTTGCGAGTGTTTTGTTATGTTCTTTTATCGTAGAATCTGTTATCATTTGGCAGCAGGCTTAAAAAAATAACATAAATGTAAATATATAAAAAAAATATTTTTTTTTTGTTCAGTTGCCAATCTACGCTGGTATAACTATACAAAGTGTTGTCATATAAAATGGATTCGAAGCGCCCCTAATTCAGGTCCCATATATTCATGGTCAGGCTATAACATGGTACCCCTAAGTATCACGTTACCAATATATTTAGAGGTAAAGATCGGCATTTTGGAGTACAAAGACAATTAATTGAAAATATACCTTTTACGTGTTCTATAGTCGTTAGAATTGTATACAAACAATGGTTCCCAGGTTTATAAAAAAAGTTATCCCGGTTGTTCACTCGCGAACGAGGGCCCAGGGTCCGCTTTGGACCATGATCCAGAATCTGCCACATTCTGGATGTGGCAGATCAGGCAGATCAGGTAATTACAGTAGAGCGACTGCTGTCTGACCTCCACGACCCTGTTAACATGGAAACCACAATGTTTTCCTCACCGTTAGAGGATTGGTTAGTGAAACAACTAACCCGGAACCTCGCAGCATGAGAGTCAACCCGCTAGCCACTACGCCACCGACGCTTTAGGTTTGATTATTATTATGACAGTTTATTTATAAATAATAAATTGTTTTGAACAAACCTACTAATTATCTAGCCCCAAACTAAGCGTGAGCTTGTACTATGCTATGGCGACTAGTATAACGGATAGACATACTTATATACGTTTATACATCCATGACTTAGGTTACTGTTCGTGCTCATCACACAAACATTTGCCCCTTGCGGGATTCGAACCCGAAGATAATAGAAGAGTGATAGAAGAGTAGGTACATTGTACTAGGAGCAAGAGAACACTACAAGATGGATGGACTGTGTAAAACTAGATTTGTGAAGGGATCGGATGGTTGAGTGACGAGTAGTAGTAGAATATGATTGTATAGAAGAGAAAAACATACTGCGCCGGTCGGACCCCAAATTAACTAAGAAGAAGTCGAGCGAATGATGACATTTGTCGTGCTAAAGTCTTATACTTAAGGGGTTATTAGATTACGCGTGCAGACAGTCTAACTAAGACAGTCTAAATCACATCTCTCTCTTTAAACCTACGAAGGAAAATCTGTCTGAATACCGCGTAGTCAAATAACCCCATAAGTTAAAAGCCTCAGACCCAAAGAAACCACATACCAGTGTGCAGCTCCTTCGGGCGACTCTCCTCCAGCGACATGTCGCCCATGTTCCAGCGAGCACCCTCTAGATACAAGCCCCGTACGCAGCAACCATCGTCGGGTCGCTTGGCCGGAGCGGCAGCCAGGGCCTGGAGAAAAAGTCAACTTAGGCCACGTCCCCATTAGACTTACAGAGAGAAGCTGACTGTCCACTCACTAAAGTAGGGTCAAATGTGACCTATAAAACTAGCCCTACTTTTACTCTGAGCAGTGAACTAGATATAGTGTAATTAATGGAGTCAGGCGTTACTTTGCGGAAATCCATTATTAAATAGGAAAAATAAAACTGAGTAGTCCGTGAAAGTTGCCTTCTTTGGACATATGCAAAGAGGTCCCCAATATGAGTTTTTAAGGCTGATCCTCGAAGGCAAGATTCCTGGCAAGAGATCACTAGGCCGACCCAGAAGAAAATGGATAGATGACATCAAAGACTGGACCAAACTACGTTATTATGACCAGCTAAAAAGAGCGGCTCCAGACCGTATAGGTTTCTGCATGCTGACCTCCAAACTTCAATTTGAAGATGGCACCCCATGATGATGAGTCCGTGCTCAGCCGAGGCGACAACCTGAGGATGCCGCGTGGAGTGGCGAAACGCGTCGAGGTTTTTTTAACGCTGATGTTGGTAACTAACAACTGCATTAGCTGTAGTGCATTTGTATTGAGGGTGGGCGGGCGGTGAATTCTGCATTTGACTGAACTAATACTCAACGCGGTTGCGGTTGGTGTGGTTTTGGTGATTATATTTTTAAAGTAATTTTTAAAGTAATTTTATTTTTATTTTTCCCATTTACATGTAGTGTAAGCCGAGAAGCGCTCGCAAACTTTCGAGAGGTAAGGTACGGTAGACGACGTATAAGTGCCCAACCTCGAGCATAGTTCGCTGCGACTCAGCCGCTCACTGAATATCCAAAAATCCTTTCTTAGTGCATAATATACACTGTAGAAGGAAGCATTGTGCCAAATATCAAGTTTCTAATCCCAGTAGGATTTGTCCCTGATTCATCATATTCCTAATTGATCAGTAAAAAAAAAGTGTAATTAGGAATATGACGAATTTGGAGTAAAACCAGTTAGGAATCAGGAGCAAATCAAATATATGGAAGCGAACTAAAGGGGGAACAGTCAGCTGCTCACTGCGAGCCTTATGAGTGCATGTGGCCTTAAACAACAAACACATCTAAGGGTCCTACTGAGTTGGTCGAGGCCCGTATTTTCGAAGGCGGAAATTTAGAACACCTTCGAGATGCTCTGATCCGCCCGATGAAAACACGTGGAATTATAGTTTACTGCTGTGTTAATAATGGCACCAATGGAAAAATGGAAGAAGTTCAAACTTCTGCTCGAAATATAAGCTTACAGATTGCAGTAGCCACTTACCTCAAAAGCATAAGATATAGTGTCAATAGCGATGACGTGCTTCCTCGCATAGTTCTGTAGAGCACCCGTGAGGAACGCCTGCGGGAAGTAGAAGCCGGAGATCCAAAACACTTTGGGAATGCCCTGGTCCGCCCACTGCTGCATAAACTGCACGCGTAGGATCAGGTCTTTGAACCATGCCGCTGGTAAAGATAATGTTTTATTTAGGACATGCGAAAGATAGCTAATTCGACGATTGAATGATGATGAAATGATAAAAAGCTGATCCTTTTAAACTGGTAAAAAGTCAGCATCAGCGTGATTGGGAAAAACAGTCTTATATGTTTGATATTAATATATGCCATATTATTATATTATAACCATACATTCTAAACATGAGCGTTCTTATGAACACTTGGGACTTTCAGGGCAGAAAACTAAGATAGAATTAAGGGGCATTAAGTTACCGCGAAACGGAAAGGGAATTGAAAGATTGAAAGGCGCTAAAAAGAATAATTCTCTACAGGCAAAAAAGGTTAAGAACCTACGTCTTTCATACATTTACGGAACTTATTCTAAGGACGAGGTTCTACGTGATACCATTACCTTTTTGTTTCAATAGATACCTGGAACTTTTTCAGAACTTTAGGAGAGCAAAGTTGCCAGTTACCGAGTTTTTTTTTACCCGACTGCGGAAGGAGGGTTATGTTTTTCGAAAGTATGTATGTAAGTATGTATTATTGTTTAGCAAGCCCTACAGCCAGCCATTGTTTGACTACGCGAATAAAACCATGTGCTGATTTTTCGGAGTTTATATTTTTTTGAAGGGTTTAATGTTTGTATTAGTCAGTATTTGTGTTAGAATATACGATTGTGAAAAGTATTCATATTAATTTATTTACTTCATGATATAAAGGTGTTAATGTTTATGATATTACATAATAAGGTATGCCTGGAAACTTCACGTGACATCATCAGCTTCTGCAAACCTTTAGGTTAACACTTAGTATGTTAGATATTATTGCACTTGAAAAAATGCCCACCAAAGGTGAGAATCGAACTCGTGTTCCTCGCATACCGGGCGTTTGCCTAACCTCTCGGCCACCCTGGCGTTGGCAGAGCCTGTCTAAATTTTTAAGTGCTTCTTAACGCTGTAATGTAATACATAGCATGTGTTAACTTACCAAGGGGCTTGAGCGAGGGGTATGCTTTGGAACTCCACATGACTGGCACTGCGTTTCGCGCTAGACTTCCGGCCATGCTCTCCAGCGCTTCAGACATTACCACTAGACCCTTGAGCGCTTTTAGGAGATCCCTGGTGGAAATTGACGGATTTTTGTATCACTATCATCCTAGCGTTATCCCGGTTGTGCACTCGTACGCCAGGATCCACTTTGCACCATGATCCAGGACCCGTAGCCAAATGGCAATCTTTCTGGAGCGAACTACGCTATCGCCAACGAAATGTTAAAATACGTATGTAAAAGTCACGTGATGTTACGATTGCTTATGTCAGTTTCATACATTTTGTGAGCGATAACGAACTTCGCTAGAGAATAAATGGCCACATGGCTACGGGCCCAGGATAAGGCAGATCAGGTAATTACAGTAGAGCGACTGCCATCTGACCTCCGTGATCCTGTTACAGGGGAACCGGACTAGTTTGGATTTATTTATTCATTTATTTATAGAGACACAAAACAGGTTACAGTCAGGAATCAATCAGAAAAAAATTAAGAAATAAAAATGTTTTATAGCTACACTATAACACAAAATATGCATCTAGACTAGGACCTTAGAATAGATCATGATCACCCATACCAGCGGGTTTCACAACAAAACAACTATTTATAACATGCACCATATTAAAATGTATATAAAAAAAACTTACAATTCTCTTTAATTACATCTATTACATGTGCAAAATCGCCTTTATTTGTTTTTTAAAGATATTTGGATTACTACTTACAAAAATGTCAAAATCGTCTGAGTTTTGGAAAAAAACATCGTACAGGCGACATCAAAAATCATTGATTTAAGTATCATTACACGAAAAATGGTAGAAAAGTAAAAGCATCTGCAAGTCGCCTATTTCCAATAATTATTATATTTCAAAAAAATATCATTGCTAAAATCGATTTGCTAAAATCATCATTAATCGTTTGTTCCCATTACATATCCCATTGACGCAGTATATTTTTCTTATCTTTGCTGATACAAGCGATTATTCAAAAAACATATATTATGTTGACATTTAACTCATTTTTGAGAAGACAATAATGAACCTTACTTCAAAGAATTGTTGATAACGGTCAACAATCTATTGTATCGGATAGCTTCTTGAATCAACACGGTGTTCAGCGACTCCTTGTATGATACAGGATACCTGTGGAATGCAAACGAAATGTTCATAGCCAAAGATTTGTTACGCCTTACTTTTTTGGCTTATTTAATCGGTTAAGGTTATTTATGGCTCAAATGGCCGTGTTAACGTAGAAGCTTGATTTATTCTAAAGCTTCAAGAGACCGCAGACATAAGAATTTGATGTTTAACTATTTCGACCCCCACGCATTTCTAAGAAAAGGAATCTTGACAGACAGACGGACAACAAAGTCAACACAAATCTTAAAATAGGGTGAACATAGCACTTACGTGGTGGCAATAAACTTCTGGTCCAGCAAAGGAGGCATGATCTCCAGGATTTCTTTTGCCGCGCGTTCCGTCATCTCCTCAGCTGATAGCCCCCCCTCCCCACTCACTTTTTTGGGTTGCAGATTGCGTAGTATACCTGTGTCACAAATAGATAAGGCGTTCTAAGTGCGAGATAGACTAGCAATAAAACTCTCAACCCGACCAGGGATTCGAACCCGGGACCTCGTGGATAGAAGCCAGCGTGCTAACCACTACACCAACGAGGCAGTAGTTTCGTACATGTGCAACTGGTAGTTCTCGCCAATGCCAATTTCCTGTACCAAATCATCCTTAGGTGCTCGCGAATTAAATGCCTCAACTGCACCAGCATAATGATGTTCAAAATAACTTTATGTATAATCCGGTAAAAACTCGATTGTACGAAGCTACACATTAAGTGTTATGTTTTTATACAACCTTTTTGTACATTATATGATTTTCTGACAGCCCGATTGATTGGTTTTGATTAGTTCAGATGTGGTGCTTGTGGCGCAGTGGCGGCAGCGCTTTGGTAGTGATACCAAAAGTTAAGCAACCCACGGCGCGGTCGTGATTGGATGGGTGACCATTCCGACCATTTAAGTGACGTCCATGACAAGCATCTCCGTGCTTCGGAAGGCACGTTAAGCAGTTGGTCCCGGCTAATATCTGTGGTATTAGTCGTTAAGCCTAGTCAGAGGCCCTAGGGCGGCTTGATAACTTCTGACAGTAAGGTTTGTCACTTGCCTTACATACACCCCTCCACCAATCCGCACTGAGCCCGCGTGGTGAAGTATGGCTCGTTCCTCCTCATAGTTGAGGTGAGGCCTTTTCCCAGCAGTGGGATCTAATAGGCTGACTTATAGATGTAGTTTTGTTTTGTGGAAAACAGAGAATTCGATTTCTAAAATAAACAATAAACGATTTTAAGAGTGTTGTATATTCCGTCCGGAGTAGAATTCCGAATAATAAGTGTCGCAAGCGAAGTTGACGATATTATAGCTAGTTAGTTATAGACATTGTGAATAAACCACTGGTGGAAACTTGTTAGGCTTCAGTACTAAATATTACCAACTTAGATAGATAGATAACTCTTTATTGCACACAACAATAACAACAACAATACAATTTACAAAGAAAGATGTACAAATTAGGCGGTCTTATCGCTAAGAGCGATCTCTTCCAGACACCTTTTGGGTACTTTGGTAACTTAATGTCAGATTACCAGACGTTTGTTTTCCTAATAAAAATATAAATAATTACCAAGGCATGTGTTGGTCTCCGACATGGCGTAACTGATGTTAGCGTTGCTGTGAAGCCCGAACAGTGAAGGGTCGTCGTTCAATGGTAGTGTACGAACGTACGCCGTGTAAGCTTCGATGTTTGACGACGACGGTTGCTGCGGACAATAGAGTTACTATTAGGCCCACTTGCGCACGTCCGAATTAGCTAATCCGGACTTCCGGATCTAAGTTGAAAGCCGTGCGCCAGTTCGGGTAAGCAAATCCGGACCAGCGCCAGGCCTAAGATCTGTGTTGAAAGCCCAGTTGCGCAAGTCTGGATTAGCTAATCCGGAAGTTCCACTTGCACCAGTCTGGATAAGCTAACCCGGACTAGCGCCAGGCCTAATATCTGAGTTGAAAGCCCAGTTGGGCAAGTCTGGATTAGCTAAACCGAAAGTTCACTCGCGCCAGTCTCGACAAGCTAATCCGAACTAGCGCAAAGCATATAATCTTAAGTTGAAAGCCCAGTTGCGCAATTAGCTATTACTGTGGATTAGCTAATACGAACAAACACACGTCCTATAATGATCTGAGTTGGAAGCCCACTTGCACAAGTCTGGATTAGCTAATCCGGAAGTTTCACTTGCGTCAGTCCAGATAAGCTAATCCGGACTAGCGCAAGGCCAATGATCTGAGTTTAATGCTTACTTGCGCAAGTCTGGATTTGCTAATTTGAAAGTTTCACTTGCGCCAGTCCGGATAAGCTAATCCGGACTAGTGCAAGGCCTATGATCCGAGTTCAAGGTCCACTAGCGCAAGTTTGGATTACCTAATTAGGAAGTTTAACTTTGGTTAGTCCAGAACTGTTCAATGCTCTCATTAATACAAATCCTATAATGACATAGTATTATCAATTGATTGTTTACCGAATAACTCTGACAAAGAGGGGCTCCACGAGTTCCTGAGAAAAAGGGTCTTGACGAACATTAAAGTGATCCTATAAGAGTTCCTTTTGTCCCATTGAGGTACGGAACCCTATAAAAAAAATCCCCGACTCATTCTTATAGAGCGAAACCAGGCAATGTCGGGCCACTTTATCCCAACGTCGCTGGCGACACATGTCCCAGGACGTTTATGCCCTAGTTTGCCCTGTCTTTAGTTACTGACCTGCTTGTAAGCGCCTCTTACCGCTGTAGTGTATGTGACCAGCGGTGTCCGTCAACATGTAAGTAACTCTAGTTTGCCTCGTTGGCCTGTGGTCAGCACGCTGGGTACTATTCACGAGGTCCCGGATTCGATTCCCGGGTCGGGTCGAAAGTGTTGGGTGACACAGCTCCAGAGTAAGGAAGTTGGTGGTGTTAACACCCCCGTGCCTCGGAAAGAACGTTAAGCCGTTGGTCCTGCGCCTGACCTCTCTACGGTTATGTCGGACTGCCGTCTCACCGAATTATGACAGTGAAGGAACAGAGAGTGGACCTTTGTATTGCACAAACACTTGTTTAATAAAATATCTCCCGCGCAGTCGGCTAATCTGTGTTGAGATTGGCCACCGTAGTTTAAATTCGGCTAGGAGGACATTAACTCTAATATAGCCACTGACCTGCTTGTACGCGCCGCTCTCGTCGAACATGTACCGGTCGTTTAGCACTTGGGTGGAGTAGTAGTCCGCGAGCAGGCACAGCAGGCATCGCCGGTCCCAGTCGTCGGTCACTCGACCCCCGTAGTTTATGTGACCGGCGGTGTATGTTAGCATCTGTGACAATATTTAAAGGTTTAAAGTAGTTGATATAAGTAAAGTCTGTCTATTTTTTCTTACGTTTACGCGAACAGTCGAACTCATTAAAACTTAATTTTACGGATTACAGGCTTTAAATAAATAAGGAATAAAAGACAAAAAAGAAATCAATAAAATTGTGGTTTAATTAGTTAATATAATAAACAAAATAAATCGCAAAGAAAAAAATAAAATTGTGTTTTCAATGAGTTAATTCTGTCGTTATCTGCAAAATAGGAAAAGAGACAGAAACGTTAAACTAAACGGATGTCAGTTGTTAAAGGAACTAATGTATTCATGGGATTAATTTAGTAGGGATATCAAACGATGACGACTAAAGTTATAGCCTGACCAGGAATATATGGGACCTCGCCATGTTGCGGAAAACAACTGGAACTAATTTCTTTACTGGCAACAGAAACCTCGCATCGTCATTGACATGTCATCAATTGTCATAGTGATTAGTGTCAAAGTGGAAGCGTAATATAAATTTGGAGTATGTGATAATTTCATGTATTAAAAACGCCTAGAACTATTTGCCGTCGCATGTGGTGTAGAATTTTTCAATAAGAAAGTTTATGTGATTACCAAAATTCCTTTAAATGTATTACCGATTTATTTGTCATTACAAATTGTTTGTACGTCATATAGTGCGAACAGTGAAAATTGGCTACTGATGGCTACGGGATATATTTTGATAACGATTTTTAAAAATTACAATAAAAACACTAAGTTCCGAGTTTTATTTTCTTTATTTCAACGCTACTTAGATTTTTAACTAAAATAATATTTTGCAAAAATTTCAAAGTTTTCACACAATTTTAATAGTATGTTATCATGATAAGTTATTACCATCTAGAAAAAACCATGGGTAATTTAACTTTTACCCAACTGTGATATAGCAAAAATAATTGCAGTTGATCCTTTCAAGGCCAAATAACAAAAAGGCACTGACTTAATTAAATACTCAACTAACGACTGATCTGTCTTGTTCTTGTATCGTAGAATGTGTAATCAGGCTTAATAATTTAACATCAATGTTAACAATATAAAAATATGTTTTTAATGTTCAGTCAGGCCTGTTATCTCCCCGCGTAGGTAGCAAAAACGTACCTACTAAAACAAGTTGCGTGTCGCTACCGGCCAGCGACACGCTCGCGCGTTTTATTCACCGGCGGCCGCGCGGCTACGTTGCTGGCTGGACGAGAATGCATAAAGTACTAGAAAGAGGCGCTAGATGGCGTTAGACTTCTCGTAGCAGTCAACCCTATCGCGTCGCGTGATATTACGTCACTGAATAGGTTTCGTGTATTATGAATCATATTCCAGAGCAATAAGTATGAAATTATCTTGCAATGGATTTTTGTAGGTGTCTACACGAAAATGTGCTTGACTCTGAGGCGAACTAAATTACGCCATATTGTTGACGACATTGAGTAGACTTTTCTTTGAATACAATTGCTAAGTCATACTTCTGTACGAAGTACTAGTATTCTGTGGTTCAGTTGCCAATCTACGCTGGTATGATTATACCGAGTGTTGTCATATAAAAAGGATTCGAAGCGCCCCTAATTCAGGTCCCATATATTTCTGGTCAGGCTATACACTAAAATAAGCAATAATTTTTAAACGGTAGAAAAAGCATAACCTAATTTGACGTTAATATATTATTTTTGTCCGTCTCTTTTCGTTTATTTAGCAGAAAAAGAGACAGTTTAAAATTAGTTTGACAGCGATGTGCGCTTGGAGTTACTAAAGTTGCATGCAAGCTATTTTCAAAAGACGGGCTATATAGTAAAAGAAATACCTATCATTTCTCAAAATCCACTCACCCTCAAAGGCACCTCCGTATACTCAGTCAGGAACATGTGAAGCTGCGAGATGCATATCCTCAGGTCTCCATCGGTAAACTCGTAAGGGATGTTGAACCCGAGTGGACCAAATTTACGCCGCTCCAGCACCACGCCGTGGAATAAGCACAGCGAAAACAGCAGCCACTGCACCGATAGACTTGCTTTTATCATCATCATTATTTCTAAGATTACCATTATCAACACGTCCATCTTTATCACTACCACAATCGTCCTTATGATTACTACGATCATCATTATCATCAACACGTCTATCTTTATCACTACCACAATCGTCCTTATGATTACTACGATCATCATCATCATCAACACGTCCATCTTTATCACTACCACAATCGTCCTTATGATTACTACGATCATCATCATCATCAACACGTCCATCTTTATCACTACCACAATCGTCCTTATGATTACTACGATCATCATTATCATCAACACGTCCATCTTTATCACTACCACAATCGTCCTTATGATTACTACGATCATCATTATCATCAACACGTCCATCTTTATCACTACCACAATCGTCCTTATGATTACTACGATCATCATTATCATAACCATACCCATTACTATATTTTTATTTGACTAAAATAGAAAATTATTTCGTAATATGATAGGACATGCCCATTAATCGAAACAGACAATTTATATGTTCCGTCTTCGTATTTTATCGTAACTTTATTGTAATCTAATTAAACGCAATATATCGGTGTTCTGTATGGTTGGTCCATGCCGCCATAAACAGTCCGCGTAACAAAACGCAACCCTAAAACGGTTGCTATGCGCTCACTGCTCGAGAGTTGATTTTTGATTTTGACACTTGAGTTGAGGGCAGTTGCAATTAGCACGCCGAGCTGACCGCGCGCGAACTCCTAACCTCTGAAATCGCCACCGCGTGCTCGTGAACCATCATCAGCTACTATCTTGAGAAGGACTTGGAAGTGATGTGCTAGAACCAGCTGGTTTGCCCAATTGAAGGTGCCGGTCATCGATCTTCTTAAAGGTACGTGAGTGCATTATATTTTGTTTCCGCGTGCCTATCGTATCTGAACATCGATATCTTGTTGGCGGATTTTTTAATCTGATCCAGGTGTAGCAGGAAGCCATCAATCGTATTTTTCTTGTGTGTGATGCGATGGCTACATTATAAATATAATGTTTTAAATTGATTATTATAATAATAGGAATGATGATTCTCCCGGATATTTATGGAGTTTTATGCATGCCACCCTGATGGTAAAACATGTGATCCTATGTTTTTAACTAATGTACTACGTTTAAATGTACTACATACGTTTAATGCAAATAAATTGTTTTATTTCATTTCGACCTTGATTGTCATCACGAATATGTCCATCATTACCATGATCATCATCATGATTATGATCATGATTACCGTCATCATTACTATGATCATCATCATCATCATAACCAGCAACATAGGCCTTCTCATAGATTTCAAGTAGCCAGTTGCTAGCGGACTGCAGCCAGTGCGATCATGGTAATTTTACAAGGCTTTTCCGTTTGCCTTGTTAGACGGCTGACTAGCTCGCAGCTTACACTACAACGCGTTTTTTAACGACTAACTAATTACATTTATTATTCTGCTACGTACTGCTAGTATATACGACAACTTTTTCGAAACGGAACGAAACCAACATTATACACATAGACATACAAATTTTGATACCCCTACACTAATAGACCGATTAATTGATAACTAATGGGCATAATGTAACTATTCTGTACTCAAAAAAAAATATCCTTCATTTGATAGACCGCCCATATACAGGCTTTATGGGCAACTGCGATTGGTCAAGAAGTTCATGACTACACTAAGAAAACATTACTAACGGACAAAATACTATAACATTTTGATTTAGAAACCTTAAAATTGGGAACTTTGCTGTCCGAAGAATTGAAATAGTCCTGAAAGTCGGGCACTTGATTCATGTACGCCTTCAGCAGATTCGCTTTAATACCTCTAGGTGGCTCCACTGTCATTTTATAGCCTGTGTTGTTACGTTAAAGTTAATTAATTTTATTTAACTAATACAATATACTATATGCTACTACATAACCTATATGCACGACTCTCCTGCGGAACAAAATACGTGCAGGGGGCAACGAAACGCCAATCACAGAGACAGACTTGAGAAATCCCCTTCCCCGCAACACCACCTGTCCTCGCTGACATCAAGCATGCCTTTTTTATTTCGACAATGTGCGCAGAGGACAATTTGCTAATTAAACAATTTGAGATTTGGACATAATTTTGAGCCCACTGGACATAATGCGCCAAACCGGTCTTACGTTCCGCAGGATGGTCACACACGAATTTATCGGACTATAGTATCCTCATATTATGAGTATTCATTATTATGATGAAAATGTAGTAAGGTACTTTTAAATTTCGCTTACCATTCTGCAGCAAAGCCACTGGGAAGTGTGGAGACGGCATTGCAGTCAACCACAAGCGGAAATCCTTGAAAAAAAATGCTTTGTTTAGATCATTTATGTTACGAGTTTTCACACTCAAAAGGGAGCTTTAACCATTTTTTTACCAGAAGCAATAGCTTTTTTGTATTTTAATTACATGGACTATGTGAATATAAAATAGGGACACTAAATCTGCACTTTCAAGTTAGTTCCCTAACGATAGAATCGATTTTTTAAATGTCGGGTAAATTTAAAAAACCGGCCAAGTGCGAGTCGGACTCGAGCACGAAGGGTTCCGTACTATTAACTTACAACATTAGACAGTATAGGCAAAAAATATTTTTAAGTTTATACTGTTCTTTTGGAAAAAAGTATATACAGGGTGTGGCGTAAATAGTGGTCCAAAGCAAAGGTGTGGATACACTGTACACTGAAGCACCACATACCAGTATTTAAAAAAAAAATATGTACAGGGTTTTCAAAAAAAAAATTTTTTTTTAATTTTTTTAGAAATCGTTACCTTGCCTTACAAATTTGGTTATAATTTCCAAAAATGACGGTTTTTTTTATCCATTTTTTGATTATTATTGCTGATCACTTGTACTTAGTACTCCATTCGTTTTTTTTTTTTACAAACTGAATTTAATAAAAAAAATTAAGTTTCTTTCAAAATTCAATACTCACTGCTAGCAAATCGTTTGACTTTCAATGCTTTTGGTGCAAAAAAAATGTACCACACTGTCAGTGCCCATTGTTTAAAAAAAATGCCCATCTTTTGCAGATTCTAAAATGGTGCAACAATAAGTGTTACGACTTACAGGAAAAAAGTTATTGCTTTTCGAAACAAAAAGGAGCCCAATTCAGAAAAACAATTTATTTGAAGTTCAAGGGTTTACAAGGGTTGTAATTTTTTTCTGTGTGGTCCAAAGCAAAGGTGTGGATACACTGTACACTGAAGCACCACATACCAGTATTTAAAAAAAAAATTATGTACAGGGTTTTCATAAAAAATTTTTTTTTTTATTTTTTTTAGAAATCGTTACCTTGCCTTACAAATTTGGTTATAATTTCCAAAAATGACGGTTTTTTTTATCCATTTTTTTTATTATTATTGCTGATCACTTGTACTTAGTACTCCATTCGTTTTTTTTTTTTTACAAACTGAATTTAATTAACGACCTTTGCTTTGGACCACTATTTACGCCACACCCTGTATATTTATTTTATTTATAATTTCAAAAGTATTCATCACAGGATACCCGAAACAATTTTAAATAAGAGTTTCCGCGCCTGTTTCTTCACGTGAGTGATTTGAAGTTTATAGGTCCAAGACTTTAGAAATTACAGGGGGGGGACACACACCATGTAAACGTCTTTGGCGGGCTATATCTCGCAAATGGTAAAGCTGATAAAAAAGTGTTGTATGGAAACCCTTCTTTATTTTTATAGTCTTTTTCAACGATACCCCACACAAGGGGGTGCACTCAAAAAAATCATTCACCCCCCCCCCTCCCCTTTACATGTATGGGGAGGTACCCTTAAAAAGGGGTAATTTTAATTTTTCGTATTTTTAAAAATGAGATCTATATGTGAAGTATCTTCGAACCAAGTTACATGCAAATCAGTCCATAAACGTAGAAGATATTCTGCTGTGACAGACTAGGACGGACGGAACGGACGGACTGAACGATCTTATAAGGTTCCTTGTCGGACTACGGAACCCTAAAAGGAAACACACCAATTACCTAGTCCTATTACTGATCGAATAACTACACAGTGACTTATTTAAAATTTCATTTAATTAGAAGTGTCACAGATGAGGCGAAAACATTTTAAAATTAGTCTTACTGTGTTAATAATAAAAATAGATAAAAAATATAATAAATATAATTTTTATCTATTGAAATATCTGGCCTCAGTTAAATAAGATAAAAAAACTACAGCATAGAAAAACCATTAGTTCGAGTACCTTGTGCACCAGTTCCGGTTGTATGTGTTCCACGTTCAGCTCCAGTACCGGCATCCAAGATGGCGACAGGTGACAGTTCTGGTGACATTACAGTACACACATTTTACTAGTTTCTACATATATCCGGATAATATACTTTCATCAACTAGATTGTTTTTATACTTATCATATACAGAACGCACAGGCAAATAAAGGTAAAGTCAAGAATAAGGCATGTTAAGATACAAGTCTGATAGCGATATGCAAATATTTAGGTTAATATAACAGCAGTTGGCGCTTAACGATCTGGATTTGCACTTTATTTTGTTGTAAGAAGTCACTGTTACTGTACGAATAGTAAATTGTTATACAAGGGACGAAAGTGACCCCAGTCCACTCAAGAAGCTCGAGAGTAGAATGGGTGCTTTCAACCGAGTTAAACATACTATTTTGCGAATCCATTACTTGTACCATTCTTTATTCTGTGCTTAGAAATAAAGAAAGAAAAAAAGTATTTATTTAGCACCAGTAATACAAAACAACGGGGCGAATTAGTGCTTTAAACCAATATTTTGGTACATAAAGGCCTCCGTTCAGTGTATGTCAGTGACGGCAAAAAAGCACGTCGTGACTACTGTCTAAAGATCGAGCGGTCGGTCACCGACAAGATGGACCGATCAAGTAAAGGAAACTTCCTCCTCTAAGTTCAACAAGGTTGTAAAAAGCGTGCTGGACAGAAACCGGTGGAGGCAAATCATCAGCACGAGATGCAGCCTTAATGCTGACCACGATCCTCAGACATGAGGAAGCGACTAAAGAGAGCGAGAGAGACTACTGGTATTCTGCAGAGACCGTTTTAGAGATGACTCTGGGTGAACATCCAGCTCGCAAAAAATATACAAATACTATACTTGTTCCTTAACATGCCATTAGAGAGGTTCACTACCATATAATATTACCTGGAAAAACACCCAGTTGCCGAAGTCGCAGCCTATTTTCATCATGTTCTCGGCGAGCGGACCCTGCCCCTGTCCGAGCGAGATGCTCTCGAAACGCTTGCCCATCTTCATCTTGTCGGCAAACTTCAGTAAATCTGTGCGAAAAGATTTCAATGCTATCAGAGGAAATTTGAAGCTTAAGCCTGTTGTCTGCTTCATCAGGAATACAGAGTAATCTATTCGAAGACATCACTGCATCTTTGCATCACTAGTGTGCTTGCCCAAAAGACTTTATTCTGAGTTGTGTACATCAATTGGTTCAGTAACCGATGTTCTTACGGTGAGGGAAAACATCGTGAGGAAACCCGCACATTCAGGCGACTGAATGTGTAACCATGATTCAAACTGTAGGGCTATTACGTATGTCATTTGACAACCAAAGTGATTATCACTATGCCTTGGTGTCTAACTGAGAACTGTCAAAACATGGTTTTCGTATTACCGAACTTCAGTTCCTAACTAAAATGACGTCATCGCCGGTGGATATCGCTGATAGGCACTATCATATCCACTGTCAAACTTTTGACAGCTTTTTATGTATCGATAAACTGATTTTCGGATTATGTAAGCTCAGTGGATATCAAAATCGTTGATCACCGAAGCTGTCAAGTGGCTATTGATAGAAACTACATAAGAGCAGAGTTTATTGGAAAAACTGTGATAGTCACTATTAACCTACCAAGTCAAAACGTACGTAAAATACAACGTAATATATGATCAAACGAACTTCTCAAGTGAAGTTCGATCAATATTATATGAGTCGCTTCATTCGAAGATATGAAGAATTACCATGTAGTTCCCCCTGTTCACCAGGCAACACTCGCACATATTTTAGAGTCTTTAAACGTTAGTTAAGTTTTTATTGAAATAAAAACATCTTTATCGACTACTACTTTATTTCCGGTTTACTCCCATCCCTATTCGCCGTTAGCAACAACGTTCATTTTTTAGAGTTCTTTCAAAACTTTCTATTTAGGGTTAGGGTAGGGTGGGTTCATATCTTCGAATGAAGCGACTCATATAATATTGATCGAACTTCACTTGAGAAGTTCGTTTGATCATATATTATATTTCCTCGCTTCATTCTTCAGATATGAAGAATTACCATGTAGATGTTAAGAGGGAGAAAGTTTTGCAATAAAATGCGTGTATAGAGAAAATATTTTTGTATGTTTATTTATAATCATCAAAACATAAGTATTCTTTGTTTGTAACGTAGTATCGAACAAAATAGTTATTAATAATATGGTATTATTTCAACATAATTATTTTATCACAATAGACTAAGATATAATCAACGGTTTGACGACAAGCAAACGGACTGGGCAAATTCACCGTCATTAACAATAGGACGGTTATAAAACCGAGCAAAAGTATTAGATGTGCTAGTCCAGCCAGCGGTCTTACGTATCGTCTCAATGCTGACGCCAGATAGTCTGGCAGCGGACGTCGACGCGTGACGAGTGCTGTGCGCGCCGTACACACTGGTGTCGACCCCGCTTTCCGACAGTACTTGCTTTACCCATCTACTGATGGATTGTGTGGTAGCTGCTTTATGTGGCTTTTTGTAGGTTAACAAGAGACTACCTTTGTTCTCAGTTCTTACATTTCTAGTCATAGAAACGTAGTCTGAGAGTGTTTTTGCGGGGCATATAATAGTATTTTCCCTGAAATAAGGTAAGTAAAGTGTAGGATGTTCTCTTCCAGGGGCAGATGTTTTTATAATATCTGATATATTGATCTTTATACCACTGTCCAAAAACATGATATTCTCAACTTTGATGAGAGCTAACGTCTGCATTCTATGGGCGGTACAAATAGCTAGTAAAATGACAAGTTTTTTGGTTATCTTTTCCAGAGATAATTCCTCATTAGGTGGCCAAGTAGAAATGTGATTTAAAACCAACTGAGGATTCCAAGTTTGGTTATATTTTGGTTTGGTTGGTTTTAATTTGTACGCCCCCTTAAGAAGACGTTTGATGCAATCATCTGATCCAATATTATTTCCTATTAAGGCTGATAAGGCGGACCTGTGAGCATTCAGGCTGCCATAGGCACAACCTTTGGTAAATTGAGCTGTCAAAAAAGTAAGAACGTCCTTTTTTGGCGGATTAAATATGTCTATCCTGTTAACTATGCAAAAATGCCACCAAAGTTTAAGTGAAGTATTGTATTGCTTGATAGTACTGTTGGAAAACGAGGCCAGCATCAGCGTCGCCGATTCTGCACAGGCGCCTCGGTGGATGAACGACCGCCGCAAAGCCTCGCGACTCCCAGGGTAAGTTTCTTGTGTAAGGGATGATGATCCCTGAAATGAGATTGTAACAAATGCTTATTTGGATTTAAATAAAGAACTTCAGAAACTATTAAGTTTTGCAATAATGGAAACCACGGTTGTGATGGCCACTGAGGAAAGACTAAAATACCGTTTGCTTTGTCGTCAATAATCTTTCTTATACATTTTAAAATAACAGAAAACGGTGGAAAGGCGTAGAAAAAATCTGATTGCCAGTTTAAGGTAAATGCGTCGACCGATTCCGCATCTGGGTCTTGTTTCCATGAGACAAAGCGAGAACATTTTGCGTTATCTCGGGACGCAAATAAATCTATAACAGGCAGGCCAAAATGTTGAGTTATATTTTGGAAAGCGCTTTCTGAGAGTGACCACTCAGTGTCAGGGTTAAAGGTTCTAGACGCGGCGTCTGCGCGGTTCTCCTGCGTGTTTATGTATGAGGCAAATATCCAAAGACCGCGTTCTTCACACCACTGCCAGAGCAACCTTGCTAGGGTGCTAAGATGGGGGTATTGAACACCGCCCATTCGATTTACGTAGCTAATAGCGGTCGTATTATCAATCCGGAGTAGTACAGCGCAGTTCGTCAATTCACTAGCGAAGGATTTAAGACCCAGAAAGGCGGCCATTAATTCTAAATAATTAATGTGGTAGGTTTTTTCTGAGTCTTTCCATTTTCCATTTACGGTGTTTTCTTTGCAGACTGCACCCCAGCCTGATCGAGAAGCGTCAGTGTAAATTTCGAGAGAGAACTTTGGTTGTCTCATAAAATTAGAGGTGGTTTCAATATTTGATGACCACCAATGCAAATCATTAAGTATTAAATTTGGAAGCCGAATTTTTGTTTCATAATCGTCTGTTTTAAGCAAAGTAAGATACTTTTGCCGCTCTAAGATTTTTGTATATACCCAGCCGTACTTAACTGCTGGGCAAGCTGCAACCAGTACCCCTATAAGTTGAGCAAATTCGCGTATGGAACATAAAGGCAATTTTGAAAACTTGTTAACTAAATCAGAAATTTTGACTCGCTTCTCTGAAGGGAGGCTGATACTTAAATGTTCAGTATTGAAAACAAAACCCAGAAACTTACAAGACTGTAGCGGTGACAAGTTGCTTTTTTCGTAATTAACAATAAACCCAAGGCAATTCAACAACTTTAAGGTTTCGTGAACATTGTTCAGACACTGAACATAAGTATCTCCTATGCAGAGCAGATCGTCCAAATAGGATACCGACTTGTGACCGCGACATCTAAGATAAGCTACCACTTCTTTCATGACCTTAGTAAAAACGCGGGGAGCCACACATAAACCGAAAGGTAAGGCGCAAAATTGGTAAGTAACAGTCATAGCCGAATTGTTAGGTTGAAATTGAAATCGTAAGTATTTTCGATCTGATGGATTGATTGGTATAAGAAAATACGCGTCTTTTAAATCTATAGTAGCGAGGAAACCATCTCGCGGTATTAGTTTGCAAGCAGTGCGATAATCCTCCATTTTAAAATGATCGATATGAATGTGTTTATTAAGAGGTTTAAGGTTTAAAATAAAACGTTTATCGCCGTTTGGCTTCGGGGTGAGGAATATTCTAAATATAAATTGGTCTTGAGTTTCGTCACACTCTGTAATAGCACCTAAGTTTAATAAATTATTTATAGCATATGACATGTCTACTTTTTCTGACCGAGAAAAGGTATTTTGAGGGATATCGCACTGGTTGACAACGGTTTTAAGAGGTATCGTATAGCCATTTTTAATCCAGTCAAGTACAATTTTATTATTAGTTATCTTTAACCAACAGTCATAAAAGTGGGTAAGCCTACCCGCATGTACCTGGGCTAGTGGTGACCTTGAGCCGGGGCACGTGTTTTGTCCTGCGTCGCAGCACGCTGAGTCAGCGGCGTCGGCGCTGAGTAAGGGCGCCGGGCAACAGATGACATCTGCGGCTTCCTGTAGCCTCCTCTCCCCCCCCTGTTTGCTGGCGGGTATCGAGGAGGCCCTGTCCAGTTTCCCTGAAAGGACCCAGGTCGAGTGCTGGACGAGGTAGCCGTCGATTTTTGAGGTTTTGGAGCTGGTTTTTTAATCTGAAGGCCCTGTTTTTCAATGGCCTTCGCGGCTTTTATCTTTTCCGACAGCGAAGATCCGAACAATGTTTCGTCTCTTTCGGATTCATTTATCATATGAAGAAAGGTTTTGTCTAAGCTGGGTGTAATTAGCTTGACCCGATTTTTCGACATGTTACTATGAGAGTCACACAAAATACGGCAGCCGTTACTTAAATGTCTCATTGCTTGAACCTTATCGTCACCTTTTAATAAGATGTCCAAGCCTCGATTAATGGCGGTGATACCCAGGCCAAGTTGCTGTTGAGAAGAGGCGAGCGTTTTATCGCGGTTGCGTACCATATCCGGGATAGCTGCAGAGATCTCCGCGTTTAATTTTGGGGCTTGTAGAAGCCTACAATTATCTGGCACTAAATAATCCTTCAGCATCTTATTTTTGTTGTCTGATTGCATTCCTTTTTTCAATAATGGAAGCCACAGCTTTGTAAGAGTGTCATGGATGTTATCTCCGTATTCAGGAGCGTCGGATGTGGACTCACCAAGCGCAGATAAAAGTTCAGGGTCTAGCTCGTTCTCGGGCACTGCCTCGACTTGCGAACTGGGCACTGCCTCCAATTGCGAACTGGGCCCTGCCTGGTCGCTGTTTAGTTCGACATTGTCGGCAAGTGCAGTTACCGCGACTTGTGAAATATCCGGAGTCGCTGGCGTTAGGTCCGGGATAACGTCCTGCTGGTTACTGTCCACGGCATATTCGGTGGCTTCATAACCTAGAATTACAATGTGTAATTTAGATTTCGTCATAAAAATATATGAAGTAGGTAGGACGAAATAATTCGTCAAAAATTATAAAACTCGAAAATAATATTTTCTGTTTTGGTGGCAGAGGAACGATACATCTATTTTAGATTGTAACGTATTTTCTGCATAGTTGTCATTGTTATAGACTCTCAGTCTATCCCAATGCAATGCTAGGACGTTGTTTGTGTAACGAGCTTACGAAATATCAGAGTTATGGACTCGCGGTCCATCCCAAAGTATACGTAAGCTCATATATCATTCAAATTATTACTTTTAACACTTAATGGATGAATAACGTCCCAATAGTTAACATATATATATATTTTTTTGCTTACCTTCATTGTCTGATTCCGATGAAGAATCTAAGGGAGATATAATCTTTCGTCGCTTTTCTTTTTCTTCTAGCTTTCTTATTTTCCTTGCGTACCGTTCTATTCGTGATTTAGCACTTCTTTTCGGCATTGTGGCAGAAAACAAAAAGGTGCGCGTGCGAGCGTTACCGAGCACAACATAGGAATGAACGTTGTTGCTAACGGCGAATAGGGTTGGGAGTAAACCGGAAATAAAGTAGTAGTCGATAAAGATGTTTTTATTTCAATAAAAACTTAACTAACGTTTAAAGACTCTAAAATATGTGCGAGTGTTGCCTGGTGAACAGGGGGAACTACATGGTAATTCTTCATATCTGAAGAATGAAGCGAGGAAATATAATTCCTAGTTATAGTATACCTATTTAATTTTGGTCGGTTTAACGGATATCACTCAGCCAGCAATCGAATTATGTTTGTAAAATAAATAAAGCGGTCCTAATAATAATGGCTCAAGCTTTTTTATTTGAGATATATATGGGTTGTGCCGAGAAAAAAAGGATAATAAAAGAGCTAAGGATCAAATACGTTGTTTTCACGATCGTAGTGACCCAATAAAAAAAAATCATTACTGTGATTGTGATCAAATACAGATTAGGGTCCACTTGCAACAAACGCTTAATCTCGAATTAACATCATGCTGTCTCTCTCATATGTTCGGCGATGACAGAGACAGCATGACGTTAAATCGAGATTTAGCGTTTGCTGCAAGTGGACCTAGAATTTGATACTGACTCAAACTAAAAATATAGAACTTACTCGGCGCCATCGATCAGCTTGCTGTTTTAGTACAGCCGCTTCTGCTGTGCTGCAACAGCGTTCATTGAATCGCTATGGACTCTCATGCTGTTTGAGCGGTTTGGCTCATCTACTCAATGGGTTTGGCTGGACCTCAGAATTCAGAGAACTCTGAGGTCCACCGGTGAAGCGACCTAACGTAAAGTGCCGGTTTCCCTCGGCAAACTAAATCGTTAAAATTATTTGTATAGGAGATATATTTATTCTAGGAGCTATCTAAAATAGGAAAACATAAAACATTTATTATCTAGAAATTTTGTAATTACTAACTTAGCTAAGTAATAGAATGAACCATTGGAGTTGCGAGTTACCTTTATCACCACACCCACAACTTCTTCACTTCACTGATTTTTCAAAGTCAAAACTTTAAAAACGTGGCGCGTATTAATGTTGCTAACCTTAAACCCAACTTATTAAAAACGTTGATAAATTTAGTATCATTCTATATTAAACGCAATGGTCTTTAATTTAGCCACATAACCTGTCAAAAACACTAGTGATGTGTCGATCTATGGTCGATATCCACTGTCCTCCACCGCATAGCCACTGTCCTATCCTATGATAGGCACTGCTTACGTAATACCAAATATATCAATTAATCAGTTGTCAACTGAGTTCGGTTACCAACTAACCTCAGTTACTCGGTGGCTATTTTTTACGTAATAGCCCCACTGGTCAGGTACCCCTGTTAACAGGGTCACGGAGGTCAGATGGCAGTCGCTTCACTGTAATTACCTAATCTGCCACATCCTGGATCATGCTCCAAAGCGGACCCTGGGCAGTTGCATGCAAGTGCACCACCGGGATAACGCTAGGATGATGATGATGATAAGTGTGCTTGCCGAACTATCGATAGAGAATTAGAGAAACGATCGACAGTCGGGAAACTCTACTTTAGTCTGTCCTTATCCTCACTTGCGATTCCGTAAATTTGCGGTGACTATTCAGACTGCCATTAGGCAGTCTGAATAGTCACCGCCAGTCACTGTCCCATCTCAGATAAGGCTAGTTATTAAACTAGCCTTATCTGAGATGGGACAGTCCTCGTAGATAGTTGTGGCCAGGGATAGTTGCCTTAAGCCTGTCTAATAAACGCCTTTTCACACTACACCAGATCCGGCAGTTATGCTGTTTTGTCTTGTATAAGCTAGTGATGGACTAATTACCAATAGCATCAATTATGAGCATGCGAATTTGTGATTCGCAGTTGCTAGAACGCTGGATAGAACGGACAACGAACAGGGAAGTGTTGGAAATGGTCAAGGAAAAGAGATGCTTAATACATTGAGAACAGGCGAGAGTAAATGGTTGGACACCTGAAACCTTGAAAATAGAAGGAAGAAGAGGAAGACCAAGGCCAAGTGGAATATACACACAGCAGTTGAAGGAAAAAGCTGATATAGTGACGTGTATGAAGTTGAAGGTGCTGGCAGAGTCCAGAGCAACGTGGAAACAAAACTCTACCGACAAGAGCGCAATTCTTAAATTATGAATGAATGAATTAAATTAATAAAAAATAGCAATCATTGCCGTTACTTATACCACAGATTATATATTACTTATAATTACTTTTAACTTTTTAGGGTTCCGTACCTCAAAAGGAAAAAAGGAACCCTTATAGGATCACTTTGTTGTCCGTCTGTCCGTCTGTTTGTCAAGACCCTTTTACTCAGGAACGCGTGGAGGTATAAAGTTAAAATTAACATCAAATTCTTATGTCTATGGTCCCTTAATGATGTAAAAAAAATCAAGCTTTTAAGTTAACGCTGAAAAAAGATACGGCCAATTTTGTCCAATTTTTTATAGTTTTTTCCCCATTTATCAGGGGAATCAAAACCTATAGGGTACTTCCCATAGACCTAGAACCATGAAATTTGGCAAGAAAGAAGGTCTCACAGCATAAGTTAAGGGAAAAGTCCGAAAATTGTTTATTGTTGTTAAATCAAATACAAAAAGAGCTTTTTCAATCGTCATCGCGGAGAGGACAAAATGCTGGTCCAAAAAAAATAAGTAGATGACGCTAGCACTATGCTTATTATACTGTTCTATAATTATGTTTAGGTAGATTTAAAAATAGACCACGAAACTCTTAATTCCTATTAAATATTGATATGGTTTTACAGAAACATTTTATCATTTACCAATAATTTTGTAAAATTCTCGTGCAACTGGGCGCACGGTGTATGCAAATAAACGAATATTAATATAAGTTAGTTCTGACAATCGTCACTAGATGGCGTCATTTGGCATTGTTGTTTTTTAAGTTCGAGCTGAAATGAGTTTTTTTCTTGGAGTACGTACTTATTATTACTTTTCGTAAGGTAACTATAAGCACGCTTGGCCCAGTGGTTAAGGTCTTTGGTATGATCGTAAGAATCTGGGATCGATCCCAGGCATATAATACTAATGTTTTCGAAATGTACGCTTTTTTTCGAGGTATATTTAAATGCACAGCAAAGACATAAAGTATCTATCAAATTTCAATTATACTATTTTTACTTTAAATAAATAATTGCACTGCAAATATAAATATTGATTAACAAAACTAGTGTACTATAAACATAAATTTGAAAATGGCATACATTTTTTCTCAAAAAAAGCTGCTAAAAAGTTGTTTAATGCTGCTAATTATGTTCAGTACAACACAATATGTCTACTTCTTTACCCATATCTGAAATGTCATCCAAACACACTGTCAAAATATCAGACTTAGTTATATTTTGGTGCAGTATGTGTAAGTAGTTATGAACTAAAAAACTCTGCGTTTGTGCCATCATTTTGTTCATCTGAGGAAGTGGTTGAATGAGTGCTGGCGTTAAGTAAGTTGTTGTCTGTTTCAAATTGTGTAGGTGTACCGTGATCTGTCGATATCATGTCGGTAGATTCTGTTTGGGTTGCAATAGTGTTGCTATTAATTAGTTTCTTCCTTTGTATATACATATTATAATTCCTATTGTAATACATTCTCAAAACCTCTTGCAGAATATTACGACAAAGACTATCAGTATAATATTTTTACGGGTATCCAGTGAAAAAAAAATCATATCTAAGAATACAGTATTTTTAAATTGTTTACATATGTATTTTATTTCGGTGTTTAGTTTCTTTTTATTTAGGTGTTTGTTGTAGGGTGTTTCACAGACAATTATATTAGTGTTCTGAACTCTTGCAATCCAGGATGCTAGTAAGTACCGTATGGAAAAAATGTTAGTGTCATTTCTAAAACCTATTATTACAACATAATCATCATGACATAAATTGTTTAGTTCAGATTCACATGTGGAGAAAATATCAGATAGGGAAGCTCCAGGCTTCCAAAAACAGAATACATCATATTTTGTTCCAAGCAGCTCTTGCAATGTTTGTTGTACGTTTCTCCCTTGTTGGTCCGCTAATACAATCATCCTGTGTTTTCTTTGTGTTTTTCCTTCTCCAGTTCTAGTAGCGACTTCTATGGTTGATTTTTGTAATGTATTTTTTTGTTTAACATTTTTTTTTTGCTATTTATGTTTCTTTCGTTCGCCTTCGTTTTAGGATTCGATTGACTTTGTTGGCTGTTCTGTGTGAGGAAATTATGATTTAGGTGCAGTTGTTGCAGAGACGATTTTTTCGATTTATTTTCAGGCAAAGTAATCGGGCTACCCTCAGTATTATTGACAGTTCTTAGTTTTTTTGCAGTCGGTGACGGCGTTGACGTTTTACACAGCAAAGTTAGCTGTTTAACTCTTCCCTGGTATGCAGTTAGTTGCTTTTGTAGCTCAAACTTTTCAGTTAATAATGTCTCTACTTCATTATGGGCCGACGCCAGTTCTCTTTGTAGCTTGCTTATGGTATATTTAAGGTCTTCTGTGTTGTCTAAGTTGTCTAGTTGTCTAAGTGTTGTGTAAGCATTTAAATCTGGGCAGCTCCTTCGCAATGTGCGGTTTGTATTTAATATTTGGCAGTCATGCTCATCATCCTCTGACAGCATACTGAAAGTATTATTGGTAGGGACATTAAAGTCCACACTTTCTTGGGTAATATCGTAGTCTGGTACAGATGTAGAATTACTTTGCGGGGTATTAAGGGAAAGCTCCGTTGATGGTGGAGTATAAAAGACATCCTCTGCAGCTTGCTTTGTGATGTCTTGTAATGGGTTTGGTGTACTACCTCGAGGCGGAATGGCAAGGCTCAGTGAGCTCGGTAGGCTTGGTGCCCTGAGCTTAGCCAAGCTGCGAGCTCTCTGAGCCATGCCTCGAGGCTTTAAAAGAGCTCGAGCCTTCAAAAGAGCTCGAACCTTGAAAAGAACTCGAGCCTTTAAAAGAGCTTGAGCCTTCAAAGGAGCCGTAAAACAAGGCCAAGTCCTAAAATGAACGCAATCCTTCAATAAAAGCTCAAGATTATGTTGATGACTTTAATATCTCCGTAACGAAGCAATAATGCGCGGTCGCAGTGCGGTGTCCATGAGCATCGGTGCTTTTGGGGATGTTTGACAATTTATATTTCATACAATTGTTGTTTTTTTTTTTAATTAAATCTCTAGCTTAACATCATGTAACTAAATCATTTAAAAATAGTGCGCTAAAAATGCTTCGAGATCGATCGAATGCTCGAAAGGCCTTGAGCCTTCAAAAGAACTCGAGGCTTCATAAGATCTCGAGCCGTCAAAAGAGCTCGAGTCTTCAAAAGAGCTCGAGCCTTCAAAAAGGGCTCAAGCCTTCAAAGAAGCTCGAGCTCTGAAAAAGACTTCCGAGTCGTCGGGCGCCATACAAACGAGGCGAGCCCTGTAAACGAAACCGAGCTCTAGGCAAAAGGGCTCGGACGCCTCGAGCCTTGTACATCACTAGGCCGGTGCGGCGCGTCGGTAATAATAATTAGGTCAGGGTTGCCTCTTTACATACAAGGTTTTTTATTTGTAGATAGGTTTAAAATATTTTACTATGATCTAGTGTTTTACAAAATGTTTACACGTGCAAAATTCCTGATTGTCCCGAAAAAAAAAACGGAATAGTACAAACAGTTTTAATAAGTAAGTAGTCATACGGAAAACAAGGGCAAGGTGGGACGAAAGTCACTTATTTATGAGGTTAAAGATGTTATAATTATTGTTATAACTTAAGCAATTTGTTTGACAATTTTTACGAAATTAAACTAAATTCCGCTCACAAACATCAAACATGTTGTTCTGTGATAAATGATTTTGATTGATTGAATGATTTGATTGAATGACAAAAACATACACACAGTTATAAAACGCATCTGAAGGAACTTTCAGCCTGCCGTAAAATTATGATAACTAATTAAAAGATTTAAAAAGTGCAAACATTCGAGATTCTTATAAGTCCAGAATTTTATTTAAATCTGAGAATAATTTAAGACTTTATGCTTCTGGTTGCATTTGTACAGTAAATGACCGGATACGTAAACTATACAACTTATTTAGTTCGTTTAAAAACAAATCGACCGTAACATTAATTCAACAGTGCGTACGGGCGCGCCCGACAGTTGTTGGCAGCCTACTGATTTACGCACCGACGTCGGTGCGCTCGAAAGTAGGCTATTAACTCGCGCAAGTACATCGAATGAGAGATGCCTGCTTATAATATAAGCTACCCCTCACCTGCGGCGGGGTCAGTGCCAGTGGACAGCACGAAGATGATAGGCGCCAGCGGGTCGGACTCCGCATAAAGTGCGGCCAGATCCGCTGGTTGAGGCTCCACGAAGCGACCACCAAGACCCACGACTACGTAGTCCTGTAGAAAATAAACACTATAGTCCGACAACGGAGAACAGAATGCTGGGCCTGGCCAATTTCGCCTACTGCGGCCTATCTCAACAGATTTTAGCCAACTGTAACTGGCAACTGTACCCTGTAACCCTCTACTCCTGCGGAGTAGGTCTCAGATAAACGGTTGGACTATAGATGTCCAAGGGAAATGGCGGTGTTACGGAGAAGGGAATCGCCTATGAAAGTCCCCTCCTTAAAAGGCTTGTTATAGATTACCTAAAAATATTTCCTTCGTCTGGAATCGAACTCACCAAATGTAAGAAATAATAAATTTCATATTTTATGTAACCAGCAGTCAAAAAAGTGATCATTAAGTAGCATTTCCCAGTATAAAGTAAAGTTAGCCTATATAGATCCCGCTGCTGGGCTAAGGCCTCGCCTTAACTATTAGGAGGTAAAAGTATATATTTCATTTATCTTAAATAATACAGTATTACTTTCTTTTAGAATGATGATATTTCCACTTAGCAAAATATCCTATAGATCTAAAATTCTTGCAGTACTTTCCCTTCGTGCCACACAGCTCCATATAGTACTAATAATTTTCTAACCGGTAAAATATAAGAAATTACCTGAAGCCCTGGAACCAGCTTATCAGGACGAAGACATTTCAACACCAACAACCTCTGGAATGAGTCCAATTGAGTATCCAGAGGCTTGGGGAACGGCAATCTGTAAAAAATAATAGGTTTTAGTCAGTCTGACTGCCTTGTTGGCTAGTTCTCCATGCTGGTTACTTAGCCGTCGGTCCTGCGCCTCATCTCTCTCCGGTCATGTCGGACTGCCGTCTCACCGAATCGAGAGTAAAGGAACAGAGAGTGCACCTGTGTATTGCGCACACACTTGTGCACCATAATATCTCCCGCGAAGGTGGCTAGTCACGGCCGTCAGATTGCAGTTGCTCCACTGTAATTACCTGATCTGCCATATCCTGAATCAGGGGACCCTGGGCCCTCGAGTGCACAATCGGGATAGCGCTAGGGATAATGATGATGATGACATATACATTGTCGCTAAGACTTCAATTTAATAAACTATCATGTGTTGTTGACCAGTAATGGATGTCTGTCACTTGAAATGTAAGTTGGACCACGTTTGGGCTTTGTTTTTATATTGTATGATTCATCTAAGGGCGTCATGATCATAGACTATAATAAGTACTAACTTGTGCGGGTTCCACGCGTCGTAGTACGTGCGGAAGAACTTGATCTGATTGGTAAAGTCTTCTAGCACGAACTGCTGCATGGTGGGGATGGAGGCCAGCTGCTGCATGTCCAGCCACATGCGTTCTGATACCCACTTGGGCTCCGGGTTCTCCAACTCCTGGTATAACAAGTTGAGTTTAAAATAAGAATAAGTCAGGTAATTTCTGATCAACAGAGATCGGAGAAGGTAGACAAATTGAATTGGTGTCAATGTACACTTAACGTCACAAACGGGATTTAATGCAACTAATACTTTTTTAACTTTTTGGTGTCAATGACCGCAAACATTAATGTTAATATGGACATGCCTCCGGTATTCTGGAATCTGAAATCTGGAAGTATTAAGACTTAAATGGTATCTGATCAAATATAGCTGGACATATTGCGTGTCGGCGCAGTACGTTTTCCTCTTCCATACAATCCTATCACTTGTCACTAAATCATCCCCTTCTTTCACAATCATATCTTGTTTATTACAATTCAACCATCTCTTTCTAGGTCGGCTTCTTCCTCTCAATTCATGCATATGCATACTCATCACTCTTTTTGTCACATATCCCTCCTCTCTTCATCACATGGCCATACCAAGATAATAAAACGAACTGCTTGTGAATAAAAAACTTACATTCAATTAAATTTCGCTCACAAAAAAGATCGACTGTGTCATTCGGCGGGACGCGAACCCAAGACTCTTCCATATCCGGGCGAATGCTCTTACCAACTGAACTACGGAGGACGTTAGTCAGTCGACGAATTTTGTTAGTGCTTGCTACGTCAGTAAGCCGGCTTTAGATTTCATCAATACTTGGGGAATATAGGGTACATGTATCCGATGGAAATATTTTTACAAATATTTGACCATCAGTTAAGATGAAATCTGCTGAAAATATAATTATTTTTAGTTATAAAAATAATTAAAAACTTACATGTTCAATCTTAGCCCCGTTCAGCAGGAAGTTGAACTCGATCAATCTAATAACGCCTCTGTCCAGCAGTATCCTCGCGCACAGCAGGAAAGCGAACAGCAGCTTGTGTCGCTCGAATAGGCTTCGGCAAACATTCACGTACAACAGGAACGTGAAGTGCTCGATGATCGTCTCCACGCGCTCCATTATGTCCTCTGGAACGGACAGCCAACGGTTACAAAGAGAGTTGGGTTGCGTTTGGTTCCACCAGAAATGTAATAATGTCTATGGCGACATCTAGCCCCTGTCGCCCACAATAGCAAGCAACTTCCAGACGCGACGCCCTGACTCGGCTCCTACAGGCTAGATGGCGCTGTTAGCTCGCTCCATATAACACAAACCGCGATATGTAAGATTCAGCACGAGCTTTACAACATATAGCTAAACCAAGACGGTGACCATCGGACCTTAGACCCCGACCACAACAACCGGTCGGTAGGAAGCGCTTCCCTATGCCTTCCTAACTTTGCCTGCCGAATTTCCACTACAGAGGCCAATTCAACAAGAGATTACCCGACTGCGCGGGAGATATTATAGTGCACAAGTGTGTGCGCAATACACAGGTGCACTCTCTGTTCCTTCACTCTCATAATTCGGTGAGATTGTGATTCGGTGAGAGGCACGGGGGTGTTAACACCACCAACTTCCTGACTCCGGAGCTGTATCTGAGTTATTTCAAGACAGAAAAACCCAACAATTTTCGGCCCAACCCGGGATGTGGATAGTACTCAGCGTGCTGACCACTAGACCAACGAGGCATTCAAACACCAGAGACGTATGGTAGCGAAAGATGTGTGGGTAAGAACGTTCAGTTCGACTCAGCGGGGCGAGCAAGAAATCAAGCGATCCCATTGACTTTTATGAAACATTCTTCGGTATGCAGTCTCGTGCAACTATGGTTAAAAAGTTGGTGGAAAAGTATGGTGGAAAAGTTAGAATCGAAGATTAGTTAGTTAAAAGAAGAAGCCATAGCTTCAGCGCATCTGTTTACAAATAAATTCAAAGGGGAATGATACATTCACTAAATGAAAGTAATTAGAAAGGATTTCATTCGCCTGCGCCTGATCTCTCTACGGTCATGACGGACTGCCGTCTCACCGAGTGAAGGAACAGAGAGTACACCTGTGTATTGCACACATACTTGTGTATCTCCCGCGCAGTTGGCTAATCTCTGTTGAGATTGGCCACTGTAGTCGAAATTCTAGTAGGTCATTATTCTCACCATTGGGTTCAGTCTCGGCCATGCTCCTGATGAAGAGCTTGACGAACCACTCGAGCGAGTACTGGTACATGGGGTCGACGTTGGCCATGCCCGATAGGCAGAAGAACAGGATCTGCCCGCGGTTCGCCACTGGTACGTAGTCCTCGCGAGCTATGTCAATCTCAATGGTCGTTCTTTCTATGTCTTCCACTTTTATCTGGAAGAAAATATGTTTGTAAGAAATAGAAGTTATTCGTATGGTAAGTTCGGATATGGCAGGTTTATATCCATCTCATTGTTCGATAAGAAACACGATTCCGTGCTTGCAGATAGCTATCTATCTGATCCTATGAGACGTACGTAGTAAAAGACCTTTAAGGTATTTGATAATAGACGACATGTAGTTATTTTACCATGTGACCTGGGTAATATGTTAACAGCTTAGATTGGGTGTGATATGAACAACCACACAACCTAAAACAGATAATATATGTCCTTGATATTTTGACTTACAAGTACCTTAGCATTCTTATCGATAGATTTGAGGTCAAAGGCAGATGAAAGAGAACTAACAAGAATCTCAGCGCTCTTAATTTTAATAGCTTCAAGAGTCAGGATCAAAGGCAAGTCGTCCACCGGCGACCTCTCGCTGTTGGACAGTGCGTACAATATGTCCGCTTGCATCTCCGCTAGTTGGTCAGCCAGTTGCTAGAGCACTGCGTAAGGTAAGGTAAATATGTTACTAAAGCAACTTACAAGAATCTCAGCGCACTTAATCTTAATAGCTTCGAGGGTCAGGATCTAAGGTAGATCGTCCACCGGCGACCCCTCGGACAATCCGAATAGAATGTCCGCTTGCATCTCCGCTAGTTGGTCAGCCATTTGCTAAAGCACTGCGTGAGGTAAGCTAATGTCACTAAAGCAACTTACAAGAATCTCAGCGCTCTTAATCTTAATGGCTTCGAGGGTCAGGATCAAAATCAAGTCGTCCACTGGTGACCCCTCTCTGTTGGACAATCCGTATAATATGTCCGCTTGCATCTCTGCTAGTTGGTCAGCCATTTGCTAAAGCACTTCGTAAGGTAAGCTAATGTCACTAAAGCAACTTACAAGAATCTCAGCGCTCTTAATCTTAATAGCTTCGAGGGTCAGGATCAAAGGTAGATCGTCCACCGGCGACCCCTCGCTGTTGGACAATCCGTACAATATGTCCGCTTGCATCTCCGCTAGTTGAGCGGCCATTTGCGCTCGGGATACTATGAGTTGGCCGCGAAGTTCTTCGAGGTCGGGTCGTTCTTGGGCTACGACTATGGAGAGTAGTTGTTCTGCTAGACCACTGTGGGGGAACAAGGTTATTTCAATAATGCAGGCTGATAGCCATGATTATTTACCGACCCGATATATTATAGTTTAGGATATGGAACAAGAGAACAAAACGATGCTGATAATGATTCGATTTATTGCAACAACAATCTAAGGATTTTAAAGACAGTGCAGATTCTTAGCTGTCGGATTACGGTCTCACCAAAATAGGATAAGATTAGAAAGACAAGAAGATAGGAGGATAAGAGTAAAAACAGTAACCAATATCTCCTGAAGAGGAATTGGCTTCGCAATACACAGGTTTAGCCATGATTATATTATTATTACTATCTACCTACTGCCAGTACAGACCCTAAGGCCCGTCCTCGTCCTACCTCTGCGCTCCTGTAACCCGCAGGCAAAGAGAATACAGTGGTTTGCCTATAGAACAGGGTTTCTTAACCCGTGGTGCGATCGGCCTCGCGGTGAACAAAAGCGCTGCGCGATTGCACGCGAAGTTTTTTTTAGGACCACGAAGTTAAATAAGTACAATAAAGAACTTCTTTTCTTAGGTACGTATGATATATATTTAGAAAGAGGAACAAACAACAAAAATATTGTAAGCTAGATTTCGGCTTTCTATGATAAGAAATAGATGTTTTTTCTTTAAATTGCGATGATCTGCGTTACGCACAATTTGTGTGCGGAGGACGTTCAAAGCCATTTTGAGTTACGCACACTAGGCTTGGAAGGGTTAAATTGTAGGGGTTCCCAGTAGTTCAGTTATTATACAAGATTACATAAATACATTGTGTAGTAAATTCTTTATTTCTCTTAAATTTATAACCGACAGGGGTTCTTGAAGTGAAACTGGTCCATAACTACAAAAAGTTTTAAAAAAAACTCTGATAAAGAAGGATAATTATTCGTTACTGTCCTTACCTGGGTACCAGCGCGAAGTTGACGATCTGCACCTTGACAGAAGTCTCGGGAGTATATTTCGGGTTGGGCAGCTTCGTGGTGATGTAGAGCCGGAAGCCGGGCATGTATGGGATCAGGGAGTCGCCCAGCTTGAGCACCATCTGACCGGCTTGACGGAAGTATTGACGCTGGGGAAGTCAATGGGTAGAAAAATAGTTGAAGAGCGGCTTCGCAGTACATCCCTTCTGAATTGGCTATTTGACACCACCAATGGTTAACGTACTTTTAATGAACTGTCAAAATGCTCTTTTGACAGTTCAAACTATGACGTCACATTTTACTATACTCAACTAACTTACTTTTAATCAAGTTTAGCTAAATTTAACATTAAATACTGATTAAATACGCTTTTATTTTAAAGTAATAGGGTTTCGTGATTATTTGTGGATATTGTCAAACCCAATTAGCTGAAGAACAATATGTACGGCAGTTTACGCATTACGTCCGACCTTCACTTAGTGCGAAATCACTCTATATCCATGAACGTTCGTTATAGCAATCAAAAGATTATTTTATCTGAAAAAGTAATAGCTGACGGAGCTCCGTAAGCTAAGCAGTTTTTTTCTACCCCTTTTTCACCCAAAAAAGGATAGGTGCATTAAAAAACATGTTTTCCTTTCACAAATTTCTCACGTCAATTTTATTTTAAAACACTTTCGGTTGCAGTAAGTTGTTTCGTCAACAATAGACCTTCATCAATAGATTGTACTGCATCATCATCCTTCCTGAATCTAATAGAGGTAAATGAACAAAGCGTACCTTCAAAACTGGATCCAAAGCAGGATCCAATTCTTGTCCAACATTCTCTAGCAGGATGGGCTTGCCGAACCGCAGCGCAGACTCGAAGTTACGCAACAGGTCGCGGTCGTTGGGCTTGCACACCACTAGACCCTCGATTTTGCCCTGTTTATCGGTAAACAGGGTTAATATTCAATTCACAAATGATTTCATCACGATGATCGTGGTACAAACTGGTCAATTTTTATCTCCGTGTGATTGATTTAAAATTATGTGACGCAGAGAGAAGGGTGAATATCGACGAAACCTTATATATAGATAGATAGATAGATACTCTTTATTGCACACCACACACAGTACAATTTACATAAATGTTCATAGAGAATGGTACAATTATTTATTTTAAATCTTATATATTTTTTACAAATTAACAAAAAGTATTAAAAAACATTTTATAACTACAATAAGTTATCAGCCACAGGTGTACACCACTGAACATAAGCCTTTCCCATCGATCAGTGACCAGTTCCATGCAACTTGCATCCAGTTCTAGCTGTTGTTAGATTCCTATTACACCCTACGCATATACGCACCATAGTGATCAACTTGTTGGCTTGCGTCTGCGAGTCAATGATGAGCTGCTAGCGGTGCGAGTTGGACATTAGGACTGCCAACTCTACATTTGCCAAATTCTAGGTAATCCAGCTGGCTTGTTAGATATCTTGTACACCCTGTCAGGCCCATCTCACTCCCCGTGTAGACAGCAAAACGTGCCGCAGCAGGCTAATACAGTAGAGATTGCGTTGTATTTATTGGCGGCGCGCGGCACTAAGTTGTTTTCTGGACGAGCATGAGTAAAATGCTAGTGAGGTGTGCTAGATGGCGATAGTACCTTCTTGTAGCTGTCAACCCTAGCGCGCCACATGATAGGACGTCACTGAATAGCTTTAGTGAATTGCGAATCGTTATCCAGAGTTCTCAGAATGAAATTCGCTTGCAATGGCTATCTGTAGCCGCTCTATTGCCCGTGTCAACCCACAGTTGACATGAGCTTGTGTACCTGAAATGGCCATGTCAACCACTATGGAAATATACTGATCTTTTTTACTCTTAGCCCATTTCTGAACGTTTATCTCGCTTCTCTGTTAAATTTGCTAGCAATACTGTTCCAAAGAGCGTAGAGCCAGTAAGAAAAAAACAAGAAAAAAAATAAAAAAGATGACAGTTCGTATGACCGCGTGAGTTTCTGTACAGTGGTTTGTGTTGTAATGTGGTTTGAGTTGTTTTGTTAGGAGATTCGCCGGAATTTTCATATTTTACTAGTTAAGTGAACAACTAATACGTAGACAAAATGATTCCACCATAGAACACAACATTTGATTGTTTTCGGAGCTCGAAATATTCGGTGACACATTTTGGCCGTGTGAAACCAAATTGTCGTCTTGTTTTGATATTTTTTGACTGTATTATCATATAAATCGCAAATAACAAGTTACATTAACTAATAATCAGCCGGATTTATAAGTAAAATCAGGAATACTTTTATTCTAATCCTAGAAGTGGTATTAGATTTTCTAAGCTGAACAAAAGTACGCCTGACGCCGCCAGATTATTGTACAAAATAAAAGTTCTGTAAATAAATAAAAATGTATATACAAGTGTGTGTTTTTCTTTTTTATCGTATTGTTAATTATCCAATTAACGTATTTTAAAACAAAAAACCGTAGGTCATCGCTTTAGTTTTTGAGTTAAGAATTTTTAAATACAAGTCGCACTCTGAAGCTCACGATCTCAATGTTTAGCTCAATGTAATTCTACACTGGAGTCGTATTTTGTAAAACAAAACACTGCATTCTATAGCTTCATTCCTACTTATCACAAAAAACAAAACTTAACGAGTCTTACAATAAAAAGTTGAGTCACAATCAACGATTTAATGGGAAGCGAGCCGCGCGGTGGGGCCGGGGCGGATCGGCAAAAAAAGTACGGGCAATTCAAGGGTCATTTACAAAATCGCCTGGGACGATCCAGCGGGTAGATGCCTAAACGAAAAGTTGCTTGATTCTGAGGCAAGCAAAATTACACCACCTTATTGAAGATACTAAGTAGATATTTCTTTGAATACCATTGTGAAGTAAAGCTTCTGTACGTAGTACTGGTATTTGTTCTATGACCCCGTATACGCACCATGGCGCGGATCCACTTGTTGGCCTGCGTCTGCGGGTCGATGATGAGCGGCCAGCGGCGGGAGTTGGACATTAGGACAGCAGACTCCACCGATAGAGGGTCGCGTGGCAGACCGTACATTTGCCACGTTCTACGAGGCAAAAAAGTGATTTATGTATGCATGTAGAATTGTGAATTGTAGACACACAGGTGGCAATTACCACCATATTTATAAGCCATACTATTGCTTTGGGACCAATTGTGGGCTAGTGCTGAGAAGAAGCAGCGAAAGACACAAACTTTTGTACTCAGAGACGTCAATTAAAGTTAATTTTTCACTAAGTCGCATGCTGTCCATTTGTATTTTATATATTACGAAAAATTGTGCTTCATAAAAATTAATGTAGCAAGCACCAACAGCTTGAAAGAGGAAAGACTTAATAAGAAAAATAAAGCTACCTGATCAGCACAGCATCTCCGAGGATAGACAGCGGCGTGGCGCCCTCAGTGTGAGGCACGGCCACTTCCTGCAATCATAAAATACCACTGTTTCGAGACAATTGTGGGCTAGTGCTGAGAAGACGCAGCGCAAAAAATTTACTGCCGTACTCAGAGACGTCAATTAAAGTTAATCTGTCATTAAGTCTCATGCTGTCCTTTTCTATTTTATTGACAAAGTGATAGAACGAGACTTAATCAAAGATAAATTTTAATTGACGACTCTGAGTGCAGCAGTACGTCACTTCGAAGAACTCAGTCAATCGGATAGATACTCTTCATTGCACTCGACACACAGAAGACACTTACGAACCATTAGTATAGTAATATGTAAATAATTTTAATCAAACTATTATTATGGTAATTTATGTTTATTTAGTAGAGCTGCCGCTTACAGTTCCGGCAAGCACAAAAAACACTATTTAAATAAAACGATAAATTAAGGGTTTTCCTAAAGAAGCTTTTCCCATTTGCCGGATCGCAACCGGGTACCGGGCCATCAAAATAAAATACCGGGTCGCATCATTTCCGCGAACTTAACCCAAGTTCTTTAGTAAAAATTAAGCAGCAGCACCAAACTTCACTCTAAAATTTTGTGACTAAATAGGCGATACCAAAATATGTTGTATTAATAAAACATTTTACATGTATATTATTTTACCTAACGGAACCAGCTTGAGTTTAAAAGTATTAAATGGGCCACGAAGGGGCAGTGTGAAAATTACCGGGCAATGGCAGAACAATGTTTGGGAAACACTGTCCTACAGGCATTGTCAAGGCATATGTAAGCAAGAGTCAAAAGTTGTCGCCAGGGTTTTTTTGGAATATCGATTGAAATGAAATATAAAGAGAGACTAAAGAATTTCAAACCTCCATGTGATGCATCCACTCGCGAAGTAATTCTCGTCTGAACTCATCTGTGAACGGAGTTATATAGCCGACAGCACCTGTAGACAAATGTTAAAACCAAAAGCCTTAGATACACTAGGAGTTCTAGTCCTAAAAAGATAGGTATCCTAGGCTAGGGTAAGGTATGCTACGCCTTACAAAACCTGAAGCATGACACAACTTTCACCTGACACTTTTAGTGACAGTTATCCATTACTGGTCGACAACAGAGATAATAATTTATAACATTGTAGTTCTCGAAGGATTTAAAATGCCAAAATGTTATAAATGGAAGACATGACAATGTCTCACGGCTGTCAATTCTATGCAATATCTACAGGTATGGTCGCTTAAGACAAAAGCTAGGATTTCCATTATCTAGACAAACAATCAAGTAAACTCACAGGCGCTGACCAAGATGTCTCCGATCAAACTGACGATGTCAACGTCTAGTTTCTTGATCGTGCTGATCCAACGCACTCGCTCGCTCGACAAGCCGTTCAACAACCTGTTATGTACAGATAATAGACAGTACTAAATACTTGGTTCACAAGTTGATCTTAAACAGTAGTGACCAGCAGAGCCAGGCAAGTGCGAATCTGACTCGCGCACTATATCCGATCCTAATGACGGCCAAATCCGTATACGTCATTTGATTTTAATTATGGGAAACCCGACCGTGAATGACTGAAGTCGTGTGTTATTTGTCAAACGAATAGTTCTACTGCGCAGGCCTGAATTTTGACGGTCCCCTATGAATCATTTCAGCAAACCACCTGGTTTGCTGAAATGATTCATAGGGGACCGTCACATCATGTCTCTTTGTTTTTGGCCAAATTCTTCCAGTTATCATTTATAGGTGTCCCTACATCCCCCTTAGGGGGTTACTAGACTACGCGATATTCAGACATTCTTACTAAGACTCATCGTAATGTAATAAGAATTAGCCTGTAAGTCTGTCTGCCTCATTTCGCACTTTCAAAGGATGAAAGAGCGGCGATGGGGCTAAGACTGTCTGAATATCGCGTTATATAATAACCCCCCCTTAGCGTTTGCTACAGCATCATGTAAAAACACGACGCAGCAAGCGCTGTGTATGCAGTGCTCATGCCCCAGCTACCGTAATCGTCTTTGCTTGAGTGACGGACCCCTTAAAACTAAGGTACGGTGAATGAACAAGAATGTGGTCCTAACAGTTTTGTCAAAATTTCAAGTGTAAGTAAAATGGCGATGAGGTTGAACTAACTAATGAACTTATTACCTTTTTAACAATAAAAAAGATGCATATGACGTATTATTAGTCGTAGCTGTCAGAATGTTTGCATGGGAAAATCAACCCTGTTGTTCTATGACGCGCGAATGATTTTCAACCTTAGGGTGGTAGACCACTCTCTTGGCCGGCCGTTCCATTGATTACTAAGTTAGGTCACCTGTTGGCCCTGTCCATCCTGGCCAGGCACTGGTTGATGTCCTCCTCCATCTTGCGTTTCTCCTCTTCTTTCTCTTGCAAGTACGCGTTGAGTTTGGCGATGCCTTCAAGTAGCGCTTGCATCTTCGCTCTAGCGTTGGCTAGCATCGCTGTTAGAAATGCCGTGAGGAGTCAGTATCGTGTTTGTTAAAGAGTGAACAAAACAGCCTGTAGAAATACATAACTATAGAAATACTAGCGAGTCCCGACTTCGACTGCGCAAATGCTAGATTTTCCATACAAACTGTTAGCCCCCATTTCACCCACTTAAAATTTTTTTTTTGTTGGTATGCTAGGAGACACGAATCCAACAAATCAGAGATCAACAAAATCAGTCCAGCCTTTCTCGAGTTTATATAATATATATATATATATATATATATATATATATATAAAATATAAGTGACTTTTGTTATTCAGCCTGCATGGCAGTAGCCAACACATCAAACTACCTTCGACTATGGACGGTTTTCGTTGAAATCCCACTATTACAGTTGCGTAACGAATGACGAAACACTGGGGTATCAGTAGTAGCTCAGTTTGGACAGGATTCGCCCGGACAGTGAAGAGTCGTGGGTTCGAGTCCCACGTGAAATCGGTCAATGATCTTTTGTGTGCAATATTTACCTACTTAAAGAGGCCATTACCTTCGACAGCTGCCAAGTCCTTGGTGGCGCGATCCAACGCCTCCTTCTTGGGCGCGACGGCTTTATTCACGTGGTAGAACTTGTACATCGCGTGCACCCACATGCAGAGAGACATGCACGCTTTTGACACCTACAATGAATACAAAATAATCTAATAAAAAAATTAATTGTTTCAAGAAACACACCAATTACCCAGCCCCAAATTAAGCGTGAGCTTGTGCTATGGTGACTAGGATAACGGATGGACACACACGTTGAGTTTTAAGACCGATAATAAAAAAACGATGTTGCTGTACATAGACACTCCCTAGGAGCTTATACATATACAGTTGTCGTCATATAATTAAGAACGATTTAAAGTTCTAGAAGTTTTTGTTTGAATCATGTCATATACAAAGATGTGTACCTTCTGAGAAACAACTATTTATGTTATAAAATATCCACATTAATAGAGCAACGTGGATAAGGAATAAAGAAGATAATCGCTAATTATTTTGTTCTCAAATTTAATTTATTTTACCAAATTAACACATTCAAATAGTACTGAAAGTGGACAAATAATTAAGAACGATTTATTAAACTGCTCGGGAATTGTTTTGTATGACACGTACATTAAAAAAATAACAATAATATGTAGAGCGGGAAATTTAAAAAGCAATTAATTACATTTTTAACTAAAATTAATAGTTAATAGCAAATCCACGGCTTTTTATTACAGCTTTACACCGGCGAGGCATTGACTCTATTAATTTTTGACATTTCGCAAAAGAAATAGAGTTCCATTCTTCTAAAAAAAAAACGTCGTACAGCGCTCTTAAATTCCCACACTGTGTATTTAAAACCTTTTTCTTTACTTCGAACCACAAATTCTCTATTGGGTTTAGATCTGGGCTGTTAGCTGGCCAGTCTAAGACAGAAACTGATAGCGCTGCGAGAAATTTCTTTACGGTGCGTGTAGTGTGCTTTGGATCATTGTCCGGCTGGAATGTCCAAATAACCGGTAGGACTTCTTCAGCATAAGGTAACATTGTTTCTTCCAGTATATTTTTGTATTGGAATCGATCCATGTTACCTTCTATCAACTTTACAGGTCCAACACCATGTCCAGAAAAGCACCCCCAAATTTTCACATTTCCACCACCGTGCTTTAATGTAATGTATTTAGGGTCGAATGCTGTATTCGGGGGACGTCGCACATGCACATATCCTTTTCCATCAGAACATACTCTGTTTATTTTCGTCTCGTCAGAAAAAAGTACATTTTTCCACTGTCGCACAGTCCAGTTTTCATACTTTGTTTACTTCAGCCGACTTGACATGACTTTACGTCAGCCGTCTCGTCAGTAGATTAGAGTTTTTTTGCAATAGAGGTAGGTATGTACTCTAAATTCACTAAGCCTCCATTTCTAGACTGGGACCCGACTGCTACAATTTTTAATATAGGTACCAATTTAACCCGGGTATGACCTCTTTCTTGTTTTAGGGTTTTTTAATTTCCAATAACACAGAAACGCAGTCGGGTTTTTTAGTTTTTTAAATTACTGTATTTTTATAAGACTAATTCTTCTGGCGAAGTTTTATTATTACTTCCCTTGTAGATTTATCACAACTTTTATTATTTCCCATTGTTTTTTTATAAAAAGCAATCACTTAAAAAAATACAACACTAAATGGCGCCTAAATTATACAAACAGTAATCTAAAACCACAAATCGACTCAGTGTTCTTTATTTAAATTTGAATAATGGTATAAACTATTTAGCGTTCTTAATTATGTGACCAGCCAGTAAATAGGAATACTATGTTTAGAAGTAGTGTAAAAAGTTTTTCTATTCATTTTTAGCTAATCATTGTGTATCAATGAATACAGTGGTATTATGGAAAAGTTTTAAAATACCGACGAAGTACAAAAAGTTGCATGCAATTAGTTTTACGTCTTAGTTTGAAAAAATCTTCCTTTTAAGTCAGCGTTCTTAATTTTATGACCACCACTGTACATGTTCCCCAAAATTACTGCCCTGAAGCATTGGTAGGGTCTACGCCCCACATACATCCTACTGTAGCGTTGAAGCAGCGCAAGAAACTCGGTAAATTATTGTTTTTAAGTGATAAGCATTCACTATGCAATCTAAATATATTATTGCACTTGAAAAAATGACCGCCAGAGGCGGGAATCGAACCCGCGTTCCTCGCATGCCGGGCGATTGCCTAACCTCTCGGCCACCCTGGCGTTGGCAGAGCCTGTCTGAAATTATAAATAAAATAAAAATATATACTTTTATGCCTATGTATAATTCTAATGTTTTAAGTTAATGCTACGGAACCCTTCGCGCGCGAGTCCGACTCGCACTTGTCCGGTTTTTTTCTTTTAGACTCATACCTTTTTACACATGAACTCTTTGACACAAACCTTCTATTACAAATATCCTCTTTGACACATACCTTTTTTAACACATGCCCTTTTTGACACAACTTCTTCTACACACGCATCTTAGCCACATACCTTCTGTATCTTGGACGGCTCGTAGTCCGGGTTTGTGACGAATCGCTTCAGCTTCTTGATCATGTCTTCCGTGATGGACTCCTTGTCGTACTTCATGAGCGAGTCGAGGAAGGCGGTCGGGTCGGCCAGCATCTGGGAGCCTGGCTTCCAGTAGTTCAGCACCTTCTCGCCGAAGTTCGCGCCTGGTTCCTGTAAGATGGCGTTAGCAGCAGCGTTGCAAAGTAAACAGGATCTGAGATGTTGATTTTGTGTTCATAGTTAAAGTTGTTGTAAGAGCGTCGGTGGCGTAGTTCTAACGGGTTGCTTCTCATGCGGGAGGTGCCGGGTTCGATCCCACTTGCACTTGCGGCTTGACATGAAAGACCACGCAAAGCGACTCTATGACGAGGACAACACCCCCAGGTGGCTTCTTCAGCGCATTAATCTCTACGATGTCGTTGCTGTTTTTCAACCATGCTACAGAAGTTTTGTAACTGTCATTATTAGAAAAAAGTTGTATACCTTGATGGGCTTGATATCGAAGACCACGCAGAGCGACTCAATGACGAGGACCACTCCACCAGGCGGCTTCTTTAGCGCCTTCACCTCTACAATGTCGTTACGATTCAACTCTTTGAGCGCGTTCTCCGCCGCGCGTAGGGCCGGCATGGCCTCGTCTGGAATAGATGGATGTTGTTAGGTTCGATTCTTTGTAGGTGTTATTAATGGCAAGACAGACAGGCTTAATGCCTAATTTGAAAGCTATCGCGGTTGCGATTTTATTCGATTTTGATGACAATGAATTAAATAGGGAATGAAAATTCATCAAATTCTAAGTATTACGTAAGTGGTGCACATTGCAAAATATAAATATTTCCGAATGTTTAGTTTTATACAGTTGTGTAATTTCTATCATTTTAAAAGCCACCTATGAACCTTTTTAAAGCACACGAAAGATATGTCTATTTCTATTTTTTATCTGCCATCAGCTCTTTCAAGATAACTTTATATTTTGTAAAAAGGAATGGATAAAAAACTGAAAGACAATGGGAGACATACCCAGATCCCTCTGCGCATCTTCCGCCATGGCGGTGGTCTCGGCGGCCATAGTTTCAGCCACAAGCTGCTCTTTCTCCACTTTGATGCGCGCCTCCTCTGCTATAGCCTAGGAACATATCCGCGTAGTTTATTTACTACTTGACCAGGCCAACTGGACAACTGTCAAACGAATTTCGACGACGAGCTATAGCCTAGGAACATATCCGCGTAGTTTATTTACTACTTGACCAGGCCAACTGGACAACTGTCAAACGAATTTCGACGACGAATACAACGAAATTACTAAAGGTTATTAAAAATCAATATTGGTACAATTTAGATGAATTGCCTAAGTTTATTTTAACACCATTGATTTTTCATCTCACCTGTTCGGAAAGTTGAACTTTCATGTGTAGATAGCCGGGAGGGAAATGCAATAGTCAAAGCTGTATCAGCTATCGATAGTGATTTTAGTATTGAACTTTGATACTATCATTACTATCGGTAGACTATCGATACTATTGATATTCAATCGATACTATTGCTTTTGCCTAGACTTTCGATAGTCTATAGATATTATCGATATTTTATCGATAGTATTGCTTTTGCCTTAACTATCGATAGTCTATCGATACTATCGATATTTTACCGATACTATTGCTTTTTCCTTAATTATCGATAGTCCATCGATACTATCGATATTTTATTCATACTATTGCTTTTTCCTCAACTATCGATAGTCTATCGATACTATCGATAGTCTATCGATATTTTATCGATAATATTGCTTTAGCCTCAACTATCGATAGTCTATCGGTACTATCAATATTTTATCGATACTATTGCTTTTGCCACAACTATCGATAGTCTATCGATACCCTCGATTTCCTCACAGTCGAAATGAAAAATAGTATGTTAACTCGGGTGAAAGCACCCATTCCACTATCGAGCTATTAGCGCTCTCACTTCGTTCGAGCGCCAGAAACTTCTCGAGTGGAATGGTCACTTTCAGCCCTTGTATAACAATCTACTATTTAATTTCCATCGGTACTTTCGTTGTATTCGTCGTCGAAAGTTGTCTAGTTGGCTTGATCGGGTAATATCTCTTTTTTATATATTTGAAATGGATTTGCTCAACCCTAGATTAAACTAGACGTGGCAAAGACAGAATCGACGGTGGAGAAAGCTCATCCAGAAGGTTTTGGCACTCCCACTCACCGTAGGAACGCAGTAAACTGCGATCTCTGTATCTTAATATGAGACTTCAACCCAACTATTTCTTTAAAATGTTTATTCCCGTTTTCCTATGATTTTTCCCATTTTGATCCTTAAATACCCGTAATTGTCAAATGTAATTGACAAACGTGTCCTCTAACAACAAATGTTAAGTCTCCATCGGAAGCTTACTAAGGAGTTTAGCTTAGTAGGGTTACGAGCGCCAATGCTATTTTGGTGTAACCCCTTGGCCCTGTACAGCATTGGCGTTTATAACCCTACCCCCCCGTAAAATGACTTAATTCACACAAACTTTAATCAAATAGAGGATAAAAGTTCATACATGAAATGCGACATTTAGGTAGTTGTTTCACCAATAAAGATAGGCGAGAAGTGGGTAGAGCTACGAGCTACAAACTAGAAACGAGTTGGCGAGTTTTCGCTCGGCTATTAAAGCAAGTGTTCATGGGCGACCGGCGCGATTTGAATTTGGAATAGAATTTACAGCTAATTGTTCGCCAAAGCAAGCATCGGCGACTGAGTGTCATCTTTGATAGCTCTGTCGCTTGGCTACAAACTAGTTAAGCGAGTTCTCACCGCGGTTGGTTTACATGGACTGTATATCTTGAGCGAGAAAATCGCCGATAGTTGCTTGTTCACTCGTCGGCAGTGAGAAAACTGCCTTAGGCGGCAAATTGAAAAAGAAACCACATTTTTTTAAAGTACGATTAAACTTACAGTATCAATGGCGATTTGATCAATGACTTTCCTGGTCTCTTCAGCGGCCTTCTCCATCAGCGGCTTGAGCTCGGCTAGTTCAATCTGTAGCTGTTTCACCTCCACTTCTGTCTGGTTCAGTTTGTTCAGACCTAGGAGTCGGATAACAAGAATAAAATATTTTTTATTCTTTATGTATAATACACAAACCTAACACACATTCAGGCGACTGCATGTGTAACCATAAAACTGGTCAGGTTCCCCTGTTAACAGGGTCACGGAGATCAGATAGCAGTCGCTCCAATGTAATTACCTGATCTGCCACATTATGACCCTGGGCCCTCGCGTGCCAGTGCGCAACGTTAGGATGATGATGACTCACCGGTCTTAAGCGCGTTGGACTCGTTGAGTATGGCCTGCCGCTTCTTGCGGAACATCTCCGCGTAAGCGCCCAGCATCTCCATGTACGACATCGGCGTCACGTAGTTCAGACGGTTCAGTTGAGCGAGGAAACGAGCGCTTGCGTCCACTACCGATTGATGCGCGAAGCAGCAAACAGACTGAGAACAATTTATTTTACATATTTTTATTGACAATAGACTATTTATCAACACAATATCCTAAGGGCCGAGGTCCTCAGCCTCATACAGTATAAAATAGAGTAATACCTTTATGTTCAATGTCTTGTATCTTACTTTTCCTCAGATGTAGCTGTATTTTTTTTAAATCGTGTTGTGTAATTTAAGGTTGCTGTTTAGTCTGTTACTGTAACAATTTATCAATATAAGCTTTGTATATCTGACTGTAATCAATCTGTAAGTGTACCTGTAATAAATAAATACATTTTACTTATTCCATGACTATGCACCATACTCCCCCTTCCTGTGAACGAGAATGTTTTTTATCTTTATGTTGTCTGGAAGAGATTGCTTTTAGCCATAAAACCGGCTACGTTTTACATCTTTCTGTATGCATTATCTTGTTTCTCTCATTGTTTTATGTTACGTAATATAAAATTGTTTGAAACTGGTTTGTTATATTGTAAACGTTATGATCTAATGACCAGGCCAACTGGACAGAGAGATGTTTAGAAGAACCCTTAAAATTTACTCAAACCACAGAAGTTGCTTAAGTGGTATGGTAAAAGATGTCGTCAGTCATCTGAAGAAGTAAGTGGCGACGAACTTCGGCCACTCGCTGAACCAGTCTATGTACAGCAGTATGAACACAGTATACACTCACCACCATAGACTCGATGATCTCTTTGGTCGTCTGCAACTCGCCCATGTTGTTGAAGAAGTGCGTGGCGACCGACTCCAGCGCCGACTTCGGCCACTCGCTGAACCAGTCAATTGTACAACAGTTCACGAGCGACGGAAACTGGCGGAGGCGGGCGCGGAATATCTGGGAACAAATGTTTGGCCCAATTAGCATCAAAAGGTGTGCAGGAGTCGACAATTTCCCGGCCATATTGCGTAAAAAAACCAGCTCTCCTTTGCGGCGAGTACGCGGCAGCCGCAACAATTTCCTGGAGGTCATCGCCGACAGTGGGGACTGTCCACTAGTTAGGCATTGATGCTACATAACTCGATCGCTTTTAGATATTAAGTACTAACACTAGTTGATAAAGTTTTCTGTATTTCTTCTTATTTTACTAACACTTAAATGGATTCATGTTGTCCGATAAATAAACATTTTTATTTTTATTTTATTTTATTTAAAAGTAGCTGAACATTTTAGTACTGAGTAAGAATTTCTACAGTTACCATGTAGCCATAATACTTCTATAAATTATTTGAGATAAAGTACCAAAATTTTTAGCTACTTTTGTTACTGATACCTAGTACGTGTATCTTCAAATTGAGTGTTTTTTTACCACCTACAATAGACCAAAATACCCCCAAATTCGACATTAAGTTCATTACGAGTGATAATGCATGCATTTTTACGTCAGCACATTCGTGACCATGACCTAATAGAGAAACGCTTTTCTTATTGGTCGGCTAATACTTAGCCTGGAGTACACCAACACATGTTTATTTTTTAATCAGCCGGCCGGATTTTGTATTTTGGATGTTTGATATATTTTGTACGTGAATTCTGTCAAATTAACCGTCAATCGACGTTCTCTGGCTATTTAAATATTGGTGAACCCGGGTCCTGGTTTAGGCCTAAACTAAGTTTTTGTAATAAGGGGAAGGATGTTTAACTTTTCTAGATTAGAGGCCAAAATTACAAGAGTTAAGCACTGGAAGTAGATTTAAAAAAAATTGAGTTCTATTGTTTACGCATTTGATCACCTTTTTTTTAAATTAGAAATGGTGTTTGCTCTTGACTCTAGAAGAACAGACTAAGCCAGACGTGGCGTAGACAGAGTCGACGGTAGAGCAAGCTCATCTAGAAGATTTTGGCATTGAGCTCTAAGGTAATATGAACTCTATTGATCACGCATAAGGTACAATTTATCATTGTTACCTCTCCAACAGGGCTCATGACGACCACAATATGCAGGTTACTACGCACGCGCCGCTGGTAGCACGCGAACAGATTCGTCTTGGTCGCGGCGAGGTTCATCTCCATCACCGCATGACGGACCGACATGTAGATCTTGTCTAGATCTTCGGCTTCGTAGATATTAGGTACATCGCCGGAACTAAGGATGTTGTTCAGATCTTCGAGGAAGGACTCCATTTTTATCTGTTTAAGTCAGAAAAGAATGATTATAGTTTGACAAGTTCAAGCGCGACCTTCCTAAGAGGTAATGTACGCTAGACGTCGGCAACTGACTGGTGGTGTAGCGGGGAATGGATTCGCTTTGACAATCGCGTGTGTAACAGGGACGACTGCAGTCGAAATTTGGACATCGTCATTCAAAATAAGGCCTTAGCTGCGTAAAAGAAAATACTCATATTGTAAGTTGCCAATGTCAGATGCATTAAAATATTTATGATATTATCCCACCGATTTTAGGTTTCGGCAGCCAATCTTAAAACATATCAAAACGGTACACAGGAGATATTATACATATTGCACAACTGTGTGCCTTATAGATACACAAGTGCACTGTTTGTTGTTCTCTCTCAGAATTCGGTAAGATGGCACTCCAACATGCCCGGAGAGAGATCAGGCGCAGGATCAACGGCGTAACGTGCTTGCTACGCATGCATAGGGGTGTCAACACCACTAACTTCTTAATTCCGAGCTGTTTCCAAGTTATTTCAAAACTTAAAACCTAGAAACAAATACCGGCCGACCAAGGATTTCAACCCAAGAACTCAAGCCAGCATTCTGACCGAATAGATAGCGTTAACGCTCGATAGCCGACTATTGATAGTCTATCGGTAGTCTACCGATAGTATCCATAGCTTCGTTCGTATAAACACATCGACACACAGCAATTAATTTAATTTAATTTTGTAAAAACTATAGATTTTTTAACCTATTATTCAATAGTATTAAAAGTTATTGCAATAGTCAGAGCCGACAGTGATAGAAGGGCTCGATACGATAGCCCTACCGATCGTTGACTTTAAAAATCATCTACAATATATCGATATTCAACTATCGGTTGTGCGGCAACGATTCTGACAGACCAACGAGGCAGTCTTACCTGAGCATCAGAGAACAGGAAGACGATGCCTCGGTTGTCAGCGCCCGCCTTGACCATCGTCTGCTTGAGGTCGTCGCGCCACTCGCTCTGCCCGTACGCTTTTGTTATTTCTATTTGGATGCACGTCAGCTCCGCCATGTTTGCTGCCAGGCGGGAGAGGGATTGGCGACCTAGGAAGATGTGTTTTAATATTAGGGTTTATTTCACTTGAATTTATTATTTAGTTTGCCGTTTGTCTGTTTATTTATTTAGTTTGCTTGAATACAATGAACTTCCATGGATTTTTTGACACATTTCATATGGACACTGCTTAGTGGTAGTGAAACAGGCCCTATATGGAATAAATCAAGTGCAGAAAATAATAAAGATAACTTCTTAGTACTTATGACGAGAGAAATCCCTTCGTTTTATAAGAATACATTTTGTTGTTTACATTTATAAACATTTGTTTATAAGAATTATAAAAAACAACAGTATTTATTAAACTACTTTGTCATAGCTTCTTCCATGAAAAATACTTTGCTACACAGGACATAATTCAAGTAAACTGATTGAGCAAGATCAAATATATATTTGTAGTTCACTGAACAGATTACTGAACCGTTGCTATGTGATGATGAATTTTAAAACAGTGCTGTAATATACTCGGCCAAAGAGGTATAGGGCAGCAAAGGGTTTTATTATTTCTTTTTAGGAAAACTATTCTCTAATGTACCTATCTTCTTTCTTGAATAAATTCGTTACCAGAGCCACCCATCCCCAGCAGGAGCGCGTTGGCCATTGGCTGCCTCATGATGCGAGCCACGCGACACAGGTGCGCCACGGCGTCTTCGAACAGCACCAAGTCCAACGGGACGGTGGTCGACAAGTTGTATTCTACCAAGTAGTGGCTAAGCACTTCGTCCATCTGAGGAGAGGAAACATTGTATGTATAATAATAATGTCCTCCTAGCCCAATTTCGACAAAAGCGGCCAATCTCAACAGATTCGGCATCTGCGTTGCAGATATTATAGTGCACAAGTGTGTGCACAATACACAGGTGCATTATCTGCTCCTTTACTCTCATAGCTCGGTGAGACGGCATTCTGATATGTTCAGGGAGAAATCAGGCGCAGGACCAACGACCTAACGTGCTTTCCGAGACACGGGGGTGTAAACACCACCAACTTTTGGACTCCAAAGCAGTATCCGAGTTATTTTAAGACCCGGCCCGACCCGGGATTTGAACCCGATAGTAACTAGCATACTGACCACTAGACCAACAGGCAGTCAGTGTTGCATGTATATTTATCATTTATTAAACTATAATATTTTGACTTTCCAATTGCTTTTAAAAAACCTACTAGCTAGTTGTCGGAAACCACAACTTTGTCCGCGCAAATTTAGAATTTCAAACCTCCTTTTTCACTCCCTTAAACAACTATTTTTGGTATAAAAACTATCCTATGTCCTTTCTTGGTACACTTACTATCTCTATGACAAATTGCAAATAAATAGGTTTAGCAGTTTTGGCTTGAAGGGGTAACAAATGACAGAAAGGCACACTTTCACAATTACAACTAGGTATAGAATATAACTACAACCAGTAACCATACTAATCGTTAAGGCTTTAAATGATCAATTGAAATCGCATAATTCAGATGGATATTTGCCAATTTTTAATACTTTGTGTCTAACTTCCGGGCACGCAGCGACTCAGAATAAAACACAGAAAAAGATCCATTGCAGTTGGAGACGGCTCTCCTAACTTGTTTAACCAAGACACCTGGGTCGTCTGCGAATCTATACGTAACCACAGAATACTAGTACTTCGTACAGAAGTATGACTTAGCAAATTGTATTCAAAGAAATGTCTGCTCAATGTCGTCAACAATATGGCGTAATTTAGTTCGCCTCAGAGTCAAGCACATTTTCGTGTAGACACCTACAAAAATCCATTGCAAGATAATTTCATACTTATTGCTCTGGAATATAATTCATAATACACTAAACCTTCTTCAGTGACGTAATATCACGTGACGCGATAGGGTTGACTGCTACGAGAAGCTTCTAACGCCATCTAGCGCCTCTTTCTAGTACTTTATTCATTCTCGTCCAGCCAGCAACGTAGCCGCGCGGCCGCCGGTGAATAAAACGCGCGAGCGTGGCTCTGGCCGGTAGCGACACGCAACTTGTTTTAGCACCTACGTAGGTGCGCCGCGCGTAGGTACGTTTTTGCTACCTCCGCGGGGAGATACACAGGCCTGACGTAACTTAAAACGGAACCTTAATACTTCAGTCTTAGTAGCGAATATCGCTTACCTCTTCCTTGTCGGTAATCTCAACGTACTTGCGGTCGTCCGCGCCGATGTCCATAAAGTCTCCGAACAGCATCAGCCTCCCTCCTACTACTTCTGGAGCCTTCTTACCGAACTCTGTCTTTATCTTCTTATTCAGCAGGCTAGAAGGAACAAACGCAAAAACACAATTTTACGGATTACTTCGAGATTTATTTACATTTTATTTTATTTAAAACCTGACGTTTCGAACACTTTACAGCGTTCATGCTTACAGGGCGACTAAGATATTATTTGTCATACTACTGCTACGTGAAGCCATTGAAATTAGAAAACATCCAAATTTCAATAGAGAAGATGGTTGGAAAGTTCCACCGGCACAAGCCTATTTTACTTCGGCCACTCAATAAAAACTGTTATCTCAGATGCGCAAAATGATCTTAACCTACTACATCAATGGATCCAATATAACCTCTTGACTATTAATATATCCAAAACTAAATTTATCATATTTAAAGCCAAAAACAAGAAAATAGATGATTTCGAACCGTTATCTATTAATAGTCAAGTGATAAATAAATCACAGTGCGAAAAATACCGCGGTTTGCTGATTGATGATAATCTAACATGGAAACCCCATATAGAAAAAAATTCTTCGGGGAATAGCTCGGTGTTTCCCGAAAAAAAATTCGGTACCTCGTATACAATTCACTCGTCAAGCCACAGATAGATTATCTAATAGAAATATGGGGGACAGCAGCAAAAAGCAATCTAGAACCTTTACAGCGAGCTCAAAATAAAATTGTAAAACTTCTCTTTAACTATAATTATCAAACATCAACTAAGAAGATATACGAAAACACTAAACTGCTAAACATAAATCAAACGTACGTTTACTTTACATGCATACTTATTCGGAAAATCTTAACAAAGAATATTCATAGTCAAATAATCTTCACTAAAAAGAAACAAGTCCAAAAAATGAAACTTAGAAACGCCAATGACCTTATATTACGCGCGCCTAGAACTAAAGCATACGGTAAAAGAAATATTATGTTTGAAGGGGCGAAAATATATAACAAACTTCCAAAAGATTTTAAAGAAACCCAATCAATTATAAATTTTAAAAGATTATTAAAGTTCCACATAAAAAAATATTATAACTGAAAATTCTTCATAAAATAATAATAAGAATACATTATTAGTAAAGCTAGATATCAAACAAATTTAAACAAATAAAATAGGTTTGGCTTATAACCTGCAGTTTATAAGCCCAACCGATCAAAATTATATACCAATTCTATATTCAATATTATCAAAACATTTAATGAATTAATAAAAAAAAAATTAATAACAATTAACTACGAATGAAATAAAAATACATATATAATATATCATTATAAATATACACAAAGATTACCTATCAAAAGTAAACAGAACAAAATTTCATTTCTTTTTATATTATTTTTTAAGTACATTAACACCAAAAAAATACGTGAAACCTTTTAATAAATAAATACAGAATAAATATCAAATGAATAAATAAATAAAGTCTAATACAAGAACTACAATCGATAAAAATTAAAATCACTTAACAAACTACAATTAAAGACACTTCTAGGATACCGCGAGCGTAGTCAGAATCTATATCCGTGATCGCTTCTTTGTTTACAGTGTGTGCCATCTACGCCTAGCGCCAGTTGACTATTTTTTACGTACCCTCACTTTTTAAGCTCTCCGAAATATTGTTTAAATGAAATTTTATGTTCTCATTGTAAGCGAATTCCTGTAATTCTTTATGAGAATAAATATCTTAAACCTTAAACCTTAAAGTTCCACCGGCATGGGATCCTATTCTAGCAAAAACCTCGCACTGCAAGATCTCAAGACTAGCTAGCTCTTTCTGCGTAAATAGGAACGTAAATTAATATTAATGAGTGACGGTAGTAAATTTTTTTTAAAAACTTTGTAATGACAAATAATACCTTAGTCTCCCTGTGACCCTGTGACTGTAAAGTGTTCGAAACGTCAAGTTTTAAATAAAATGTAAATAAGTCGCGAAGTAATCCGTAAAATTGTGTTTTCATGATTACAAACCTCTGCTAAAACGCTTCACTTTCACTTGCAAATTAAAACCTTATAGGGTACACAGCTACATGGTCATCACTTCGCTATTTTTTTTTTTTTCAAATTTTGTACGACAGGTCATCATCAAGGTAAATACTCTACATCTATGTAAGCTGATCAACAATCAAGTATCATTTGTGTGAGTTGAGAAATAAATCATTATTATATATAAGTAGGCAGTTGTAAAAGAGGCGCTTTTTCAACAAAAATGTATGAGGAGGACACTGTACATTGAAATCAAAAGTATTTCGACAGTATTTTTAGTACTTATACATTTTATTACCAGAATATGTTATGGATACAATTTAAAACTAAGTACCTGTATAGATCACTGCAGCATATTCGAACGGTTTTAAAAACTGACACCTATAGGCCGATAAATGCTAGAGGTGCGGGCGGCGAGACATGTTAGATGTCAGTGCAGACGGGTTGTGTCGGACTATACATTGATTAAAAATACCACTCACTTGACAAACCAAACGCGGTCTTCGTCGCAAACCAAACGGTCTTGATACACGCGCTGATGCTCGTGGTACCACAGGCGGATCACGTCATCTTCGTCCTATAGTGAAATAGATAAGTCAGGTTATGCATTCATTTTCTAAATAAAGAGTATAATTTTGAAGCTACAAATGCATCGAATATCTTATAAATATTGTACTCAAAAATTAATTGACGGTCGTGAGGTAAGACTCGAACCCACGACTCTTCGGTATCCGGGTGAATGCTCTCCCAACTAAGCCGCCAAATTTTAGTCAGTCACCGAAATTTTGTAAGTATTTGCTGCGCCAGTGAGTAGGCCTGGGCCTAGCTTATCAGAGTTGGGGTCTCTTCCAGAACCTCGTCCATTATTTTTCAGTCCTCAGGATTTTAAATACTACAGATATTTGATAATATAGATGCGCGACCTGGTTATTTTGCAACCTTCACTACAGATTAAACTACCTAAAACACCGCTGATGGGAACTTTAGAAGCTGGTACAACTGAAACGAGAAACCAGCAGTCCGCAGTTCACCCCTCAGGACACAGCTATTAGCACTTACCTTGACAGAAGTAGGGTCCATCATGAGTATCCCCTGGAACACCTTGCTCAGGTCGCGCAGGTTGAACGTGTAGTGCGACTTGGTCGGCGTCGGCAGCAGCTCCTCCACCAGCGACGAGAAGATGTCTATAGACGCCTTCAGGAACGGACCCTCGCGGACCTTGACGTCATTGCTTATGTTGCGGGTCCACGAGCATAGGATCGTGCTGAATATCGTGTACTGAAAATTAAAAATTACAGTTTATTCGTTTGTCATACAAAACCTGACGCAAGAACAGCCATATTAATTTAGCGGAGCGAGATTGTGTACAAAATTCTTATGCGTGTAATCGTAAAAACTTGAATTTATTAAAACGTCATTACAACAAGAATTTCTAGAACAAAAATGAAAACGTAAAAACTTCTCTATTTCTTTTCTTGTACCGCCTGTATCTTTTCTGTTTTAGACTAGACTTATGGTGGAGAAAAGGACGGTGTTCAATTTGTCATACATCACAATTTATCAACAAGTTCAGAAACTAACTGGAAGGCAGATTTAGTGGCTGTAACTAACGGACGGCAAACAGGCTGTCTGTATGAAACCACATAAAAACTGGGTACATCTAAATTAATCTATATGTGTATGACAGCTTGTGAAGTTTTTACCCATAACTTTCTATTTAAATAATATTTACCTCCATCCTAACTTACATTGTCAGACTGTCTTTTACGCAAAGGTTGTCTGGAAAAAATGCTTTTAGCAATAAGACCGCCTAAATTGTACGATTCTCGTTTTTAAAACTGTGTGTGGTGTCTCTATCTAACATAGCACGATGAAGCTGTAAAAATTTCAGCAGATCCTATAAAACTGTTGAAGCCGTCGCGGCACATCGTACATGCTAAGGCATCGTTCACACCAAACGTATTGTGAGCCGCCGACTAGGAAGATGCTCACTGTCAGCCATAATAATAATACACTATCAGCAGTAGGTATAGCGTACTATCGGTTCGGTGTGAACTAGTCGGCGGCGGACAATACGTTTGGTGTGAACGATGCCTAAGTGTTACCTTGCTGGCATACTCCATCTCAGTAAACGACACGTAGTGGAAGTGCCTCATGAGCCGCATCGTGACGGGGTTGCGGCCGCCACCAGGTGGACCCATGGCGGCCACGATCCCCACGTCTACTAGCATCTTGAACTCGCCGATGTTCGTGCGATCGTACCAGCCTGGGGAATTTACCCACTATTATTAACAGTCTTATGAACTAGATCAGTAGCAGATGATTTAAAGAAGACTGTATACATATAGCTAGCTAGCGTCATATAAGATCTCATCTCTTGCGCATTTTTAAGGGTAGGACTCACTAATGATGATTGTGTACGTAGCTAGCATCATACTAAATTGTTACTAAATCTCTTCGCATTATGAAGGATATAACTTTCGTGGATAGGAACGAAAGTTGTCAATGATAGTTTAATAATCTGATAGAAGAACTAATTAATAAACAGTTTTGACTGTGCCAAGCCAGGATATCTTATTTAGGGAAACAAAAAGAGTCTACATCAATCGAAGATATAACCACCCTATTTACTCCTCTCTAAAAGTAACCAGATCGTAGTGATGACATCCTATAAGGTCTAATGAAGTCAAGCCACTTCAGAGATTCTTCTTTCTCCTACATTTCTGAGCATATTTTTGAAGGCTGACATTTGACCGCAATCTTACCTGGTGGTAAGACGATTCGAGGATGGGTTATGTATGGACTTTTCATTTGGGAAAACAACAAGAGTCTACATCAATCGGAGATATAACCACTCTATTCACTCCTCTCTAAAAGTAACCAGTCCGTAGTGATGCCGTCCTATATGGTCTAATGAGGTCTTGCCACTCCAGAGATAAATTTCATCTACACTTCTGGGCAGATTTTTAAATGAAAAGGCTGACATTTGACCGTAATCATACCTGGTGGTAAGACGATTCGAGGATGGGTTATGTATGTTGCTGAGGAGAGCTTACGTTTTTGAAGTGTCTCAACAAATTTTCAGTTTAATGTCACTCACCGGAGAAGTCCATGAACTGCCTTAACAGCTCGATGGGTGGCTGCGCGCCATACACTTCCAGCGCGGGCATGTTCAGGTCGTCGATAAAGAACACCTGCCGCTTGGTGGGCGGGGGACCAAAGACACCGCGACGGCGACGCTCTAGCTTGCTGTCTATCACGTCCTGTGGACAACATGTAGTGAGTCAATGGGCCTGATTGCCGACAGCACTATTTGAAAGACTATAATCCGAAGACCTTCCTGCAGTCGCCAGAGGTGCGAGGGGCGAGGCGCGATAGACGTCATCGGGTGAAGGGTGATGTAGCGGAGAATAGTTGTTTTGACAATCGCGTGTGGTTCGCTTCCTCGCCCCCTTCTTGTCGTCTTGCGGGGTGCAAGGACGGCGACTCTCTTTGCATCCCAAGAACTTGGCAAGCTTAAATTTTCTGCTGTGGAAATGAAATGAGACTCAATTTTCAAACGGAACTTTATATTTGGACAAACATTTCTTTGGCACGCCCTAGAGCTCAAAAGATTTTGACTTTTGAGGTGTCATTAAATTTGTCAGAATAGTGGAAGTGACAAATAATAGAGGATTATTTTTTACCATTGAAATATGAGTCTCAAATAAAAAGTGAAGGGATAATTTCTAAAATACACATTTTTTGTAGTTGTAATTTTTAGCGTACGTTACGAACGTATTAAACTTGGGTAAGTATTCGATATGTGGCATAAAGCAAAAAGTAGTCTATAAAGGAAAACACGAATAAATGAAAGCACATCATGTTTTGATTAAACAAAACTCCTATGCTGGAAGCCGCACAAATTTGTACCCGTCGTCTGCGGCAATATGGCGCGCTTCGAGAGCGCACTGAGTAGGGTGCGGAATTTATTTAATTTATCTAATAAATTATTTGAAAGTCAATCATTCAATGATTTATTGTAAAAGTAGGATAACCAATGTATTATCTTATGTAAAACCTAAAGCTGAAACATTTCTTATTATTTTCTTTTTAATAGGTATTTGGACCGTATATGCAACGTACCACACTACCTGTAGAAACGAAAAGATTTCAAATATTTTCTCAAGTTATTTTTTGTTTACATTTACTTTACCCTTTAAAACAATAAACAATCAATCTATTGATATGAAAAACACAATGCCCCTAGTACAAATGTTCTTATAAATTCGTATTAGAAAATCACACATCACTGCAAAAAATTTGACAGTTGGCACTGGTTCAAACTCAACTTTCTTATTCATCTGGATCCCAAATGGCGCAGTATTTGATGAAACTAAGTACTTGGTTTTGTTAAAAATATATAATTTTTTAATTATAATGCACAAAAAGTGCATAATTCACAGAAATAATCTAGTTTTTCTAGCAAATACCAATTTAGTACCCCATTTGACAAGGCTTATTTTATTGATAAAATTCGAGGTTTTCTAACTCTCTTTACACTATGGAAATGACTGTTTGATAAAGTATATGCAATAAGGTTTCCAAAGATGTGACACACTTATAACATCCAATAGAAAAAAGTTTAGCAAAACGTTAAAATAGACGAGAGTAAATAACGTTCTTTCTTCATTTCATGTACGCATGTGTGTGTGTAAAAATAAGTGCGCCGGGTGCGGAAGCGTAGAGCTGCGCTCCTCTTGGGAACTGCTAACTGCGTAAGCGTATATCTACGCTGCTATACAGGTGGTTTACTTTTATGCTCGCTGAGAGTTTGTCAACTTTTGTTATACAATAATCACCTTTTATTAAATAAAATTCAAAACACCTTTTATTAGTCTTATTCATACATTTTCATGTGAAAACATGGCGCGGAAATAAAATATTGTAACATATGATAACCAAGTATAATTAAATTACCTATGCCAGTTTCCGAAGTGCAAATAAATACTTTTGGAATATTTTACTTAGATAATACTTATTTTCTGACAATATTAGTACCAAATTATTACTATTATAGCTGTATCTCCTTACGTAATTATTGAAAAGTACACAGTAAAGTGTTGTAAATTATCGTGAGCGCGTAGATATGCGCTTCAGCGTAGCAGGGTCGGGATAAAAGTAGCGACAACCTGTATATCAACACGGTTGACGTCGTATACGCGCTACGTCGTCCATCTTGCTCTGTGTATGTGTGCGTGTAAATTCGCTAACCGTCGAAATAAAATTGATTTTATGTATTTTATTAGGTTTTGATATGGTCTTTCATTACAAATCTACTTTGCCGAGGAAATTATCTTTACCGTGGTTATATCAACAAAGCATTACAAGAAACGTACTATATACAAACCAGTAAAATAAATCGACTCCTTACAACAGTTACACGGGTCAGCTCATTTGAAGAAATATTTTCATGTAAAAGCAAAGTATAAACTTGTGTTTTGTACAGTTTTTAGTTCTAAATAGAATAAACAACCATAAAATGTAATATAAACAAACCTCCAAGTTGTTTTTTCTTAAAAAAAAGCAGTTCTTTCGCACTCAAACTTACGACACTCGTCACTCTTGGAGTTCGAATTTGAATCAGTCATAAAAACGGTTCTGTGGGCTTCAGTCAATGATTGAATTTTTTAAAAGTTCGTTCATTTATCAGGGAATAAAAATAAAGAAATATAGACCTTATTCCGAAATGTTTAAATTATAAAATCGAATAAAACATGTCGCATGTGACCGGCGCGTAGATCTACGCTTAAGCACTTAGTGGGGTGCGCGGAGATCTACGCTTCAGCATACGAGAGGTTAATCAATTGAATTACATAGAAGCAGCTTGGAGCCGGGAAGTTGGCAATTGTACACTCCCTATTCCTGACTTTTCTCCGTTTGCCGATTGCCGTCTCACCGAGATACGAGAGTTAAGGAACAGACTACAGCCCTCTCACCTGCGTCTGGTTGGCGGAGGTCCTGGCGGAGAACACGATGAACTCGCAGATGAACTTCTTGTGCAGCCCGCGGGACAGCTTCGAGGTGATGGTGACCGTCTTGCCGGTGCCGGTGGGGCCCACGCAGATCACGTGGTTGTAGTTCGCGATCTTGTAGCCGAGGATCGCGGCGCTTCGGACGTTGTCGAGGGTCGGCACTTCGATGTCTGAGTGAGGAAATTGCAATACACCACTACCTCATAGTTTAGGTGTGTATTGAAGTGATAAAAATAATATTTATTACCCTTGTCAGGATGAAGTTTTTTAAATATTCTACTACGATTAATATTTTTATTTGAAAAAAAAAACTATTGAGTTCGGAAGGCAAATGAAAGCGCTTCCCAAAAACAAATTGTTATGGTCGGGGACCAGGGTTCAATGATCACCGTCTTGGTTTATCTATATTTTATTTAAGACACAAAACAGGTTACAATCATTTGGTGGTAACAAAGTGTTATAAAGCTTTGAATTAAGAGCTAAACTGTAACCTAAAACATGCATCATTAAGGTACTAAACAGAAGTACAAACAATAAAGGAGCGCTGAACCCGCTGATATGTAGTCAAGCTCGTGCTAAATCCATACTAATATTATAAATGCGAAAGTGTGTCTGTCTGTCTGTCTGTTAGCTCTTGACGCTTAAACCACTGAACTGATTGAGATGAAATTTGGTATGGAGACAGTTTGAGACCCTGGAAAGGACATAGGCTACAAATTGTCGCGATATAACAACATTAAGGGGGTGAAATAGGGGATGAAAGTTTATAAGGAAAATCCAACTTTTGCGGGCGAAGTCGCGGGGAACCACTAGTCTTACATATATCGCAGTTTTTGTTGTATGGAGCGGGCTAATAGCGCCATCTAGCCAGTAGGAGGAGCCGCGTCAGGACGTCGCGTCTGTTGAAGTTGCGTTAGTGCAGCTGACAGTGGTAAGATGTCACCACACTGGCAAGAAGTCAATATGCAGGCATATTCAGTAATGTCCGCATATTATTACGCTAGCAGTTCCCCGCGACTTCGCCCGCGCCAAAAGTCATATTTTCCATACAAACTATCATCCCCCATTTCTCCCCCCTGATGATTTTATATCGCAACAAAAGTAGCCTACGTCCTTCCCAAGGTTTTAAACTATCTCTGTAGCAGATTTGCGCTAAACACATGGTTGTAAGGAGAAAACGTCTTATTTAGAAATAGCAGCAACACAGAGAAAAGAAAAAAATACAACAGACAAAAATACTAAAAACGAAACAGAAAGCAAACAGTGTGTTTGCTACTTTTTTTCTCGAGAGCAAGACCATGTCTTCTTTCACAAACTACTAACTTTCACTGTTCACACATTTGATTGAGCCCAAGCAGTAAACCCTGGCAATACAGGAATAAAATTGGTGGCAAGAAACTACCATGGAAAAATCCCATAATTAAATATATTTTTTGTATTTTGTTTTGAGAACAAATCCAGACTAAAACAAAACCAACTTAGCTTTAAAATACTTTACCAAAATTGTTCAGTAAATGTTATATAATAACTAGCTGTTTCCCGCGACTTCGCCCGCGTAAACTCTATTTCTGTATCCTACAGGAACTGTGTTTTTTTCCGGGATAAAAAGGAGCCTATATGTTATACCAGACTATAATCTATCTCTGTGCCAAATTTCATCCATATACGTTCAGTAGTTTGCGTTTGCCGTTTGCGTAAAGAAGTAACAAACATACACACTCACACACTCACAAACTTTCACATTTATAATATTAGTGGGATTATACAAAATTAATACGATCACAAACCTGCAAACTGCCATTCAGGGTCCACCTCATATTGATCCAAGTTGGCCATCCAGTTGTACCAGAACGGGTTGGCTGGCTCGCCGTCATCCGTCGGGTCAGTGAACCCGCCGTCGTGCAATCTAGACAAATATGATTGCGAATTATGAATTACACCCTTTATGAAGATTTTCTAGAAAGTCAAGCCTTCAGAAACTTGCCTTCAACCTAGTTAGATTAAAATCGAAGTCTAAATGATTAATTGTAGTATCTATAAGAAATTAAAGAGGTTAACAGGTAATAGCTTAGATACAAAAAAACAGTAGTATGTTACGCACGATACACCTACAGCATATTACTTCTACGATATATTAAGCAGATGGTTTGATTATATAACTCTTGGATGAATGAATGAAATAATTTGCTAAGTGTGTCGCTAAAACCAATACTCCATCATCGAGTCTGTCTGTGCCACGTCTGGCTTAGTCTAGAGTCAAGAACGAACCCATTTCAAATAAAAAAATAAAAAATAAATAAAAAACTTAGGAACGGATGTACCAATTCAACTAAAATATTTTTAACTAACGTTGAAGTCCGAAAAAAAATTTTATTGCGAGGAAAAAAGTAAAAAGTGAAAAAGTTTGCCGAGTCTATTCCCTAATAAAAACAACCAAAATCAAAGCCTCAGCAAACTAGTACAGTCACCACGTCAGGTAACCCATTTGAACTACGAAAACTGTTATTGCGTAGCGAATCGACCTTAAGACCGCCTTGATTAGAGGCTGACGTGTGGCCTTGAAGAAAACTGTAAAGACTCACGTATAATCATAGACCCTCCCTTCCTTTGGGAACAGCGGCTTGAGCCCATTCTCCTCGGTGAGCTTGCGCATAAAGTCCGAGAAGATCGCACGACCGTTGTGATCGCACGTCGCGCCGACAGACCAGATCACCGCCCACACCACCCAGCATGGCGCCAGTTTGGCTGCTTGCGTACACAATAGGATCATCTATTTGATGTAGGTTTATGGGACTAAACCATACTTATGGGATTTCGCATAAAACTAAATAAATATAAATACGAAAATTATTCTTTAAAGTTTAGAAGACTTTTCAGCCTGAACTAGGTTCTCTCTAACTGTATCTCAGGCTAAAAAGAGCTTACAATACTTTAAGGAATTACAAATTTACAATAAAATTTCAGGCGCGGGAAATTTTGAAGTCCCCATTCGACAGCATTTGGGGGACTTTAAATCCAATTATGCAAATACACATTGTCATTTAAGCGTTATAAATTAAACGTGTTGTAAACCAGTAATGGGTAACTAACTGTTGTTACTTGACACTTCAAGTGCTGGTGCCGCTTCAAGGTTTTATTTATCTATTAAGGTTTTATTTATTTATTTTTATTTATTTATTATTTATGTATTTATTTATTTATTGGGTGTCTATTAACGAATGGTTGCCATGTTAGTCTAGTGTTCGGCACGCTGGCTTATGCCAAGAGTGCCTGGGTTCGAATACTAGAGTGAGTCGTGCTTCGGCTGACAATATTATCTAGTTTAGCCATCACGCTCGGTTAATCATCAAGCTGGCATAAGAGACGGCGCCGGCTACATTCGAAAATACGGACATCGTTAACCGGAGCATAGGAAGTTGGTAGTGTTAACACTCCCGAGACATACGTTTCAGTCCTGCACCTGATGATCTATTCGAGTTATTCGACTATCCGGATCCACGGAAGCCTCGTGCATTATAAAGTCAGCATACTCACGTAACATAGCAATAAAGGCGGGGCCAGGCGGCGGGCGATCGTCCTTCCCAGTGAGCGGGCGCATCCGATAATCAAGTAGCTCCAGGCACTTCAGCACTAATGACGAATCAATTGATGCCACAATTTCCGTCAGCTTAGATCGGAGAATTCCTAACGCCGGGTACAGGTAAGTTGTGATGAGGTTAGGGAAGTGCTTTTTGAGGATCTCTCCTATCTGGAACGATAAATAGCTGTGAGATTTTGGCTCATTTCAGGCTAGATATCATCACAAGGAATCTATCACAGGTCCATAAAGCCACCCACTGACCGGTGGCACGTTACTCTTGAGCCAGGCGCTGACGAGCGGCGGCAGGCTACATATCATCACAAAAGATCTACAAAGTCACAGGTCCATAAAGCCACCCACTCACCTGTGGCACGTTACTCTTGAGCCAGGCGCTGACGAGCGGCGGCAGGCTACATATCATCACAAAAGATCTACAAAGTCACAGGTCCATAAAGCCACCCACTCACCGGTGGCACGTTACTCTTGAGCCAGGCGCTGACGAGCGGCGGCAGGCCCAGCACGCGCGTGTCCAGGTACACCATGCCACAGCGGGACACGGTGGCCGGGGACGCGACCGCCAGGTCCGCCACCTCGAAGATCATGCGCTGCCGGTCCGTCAGCTTCATGATCTCGCCGCTGGATAGGCACAGCTTTTTGTTGTCATCCAATACCTGATATTGGAGAGAATATTCGATAGATTTTATTCGGTTCCCCGGGTTTGCACCCAAGTAAAAGTCGGTTAAGCCATATAAACTTTCAGACATAATTTCACCTCCTTAATAGCTAGAAATTGAAATTTGTGATGCATGGACTTTTAACTATTGGGGCATCATAGTCGGTCATTTCCTTTCATCTTAAGGTTCAGCGGTTTAAGTGTCAATAGGGACAGACAGAAGTATAGATTTAGCGATTACAGATCCAGTAGTTTCAAAACTTATTCAATACAAACAAACAAATCCTTCCTCTTTATAATATCAGTGTAGATAAATACATAAAAATAAACATCAGGTCAAGCCAAAGTTAGATACTCACAGTATTCATGTTCTCGATCCAAACAGCGTCTACCGGCCCGTCAAAGACGTACCAACGCTTGTCCAAGTCTTCGACCGCGATCCCGCCGCGCACCAAGCTAGATAGGATGCCGTCCGTCCTAAAATAGTTTCACAGTGAATATAGTATTGTGACTATAAGAACTACCTATGTGGTGATATTCTACTATCACTGCGTCTAAAATATCTCTTGGAGCATTAAGACATTGGCGTGGCGCGATCTCAATCTGCACTTTATTGTGTCTTAGCAAGAGTCGCTATTTGCTTAAATAACTTTGCGGAGTGGTCCTTCTGTACTTGTACTAATATTTATTCTGTGGTAACAATGAAACTTACCATTTACCACGAACTTGAGCACCGCCAGTCTACTGGCTCCGGCCTTAAGCTACAATCAACTGTCACTCACCACTCGTGCGTCTGCATGTCAAACTCGCCGTAAAGCTGCCCCATGGTGATGGACTTGGGGTTCACGACAAACGTGTGTACCGGAGTGAACGGGAACCCGTCCGGCGCTAGTTTCCCCTTGATCGCTGTCAATGCGTCGCGAAGGATCTCGTAGCACTGTAATAAACATTATAATAATGTCCTCCGAGCTGCAATTTGGTATGTAAAGTAAAAACAACCTATGGTAATTTCAAAACCATTTAGAGATTCTATGCCCATAATCACGTTATCTTTACTTATACCACCTAAAATTGAAAGAGGGACTATTTTTGAAAAATACGGTTTTTAATTTATTTTTCATATGCCCTCTAAACGCACGGGAAACCGACATATGACGTTACTATTTGCATGTGTGAGAGTTTGCAATCGAGAAAAAGTTTGCTTTCAAAGACAATCATGTAAATATGTGAGAAAGTTGCTTATGACGTCACAAGTTTAAATTTTCAATAATTAATTACAAAATAACTACGGAATAAAAAGTCAAAATACTCAGAACACTTTCCTAATTTAGTCTTTACTTCAAGAAAAAAAGATAAAACATATACCTTAAAATTTACTTTACATACCAAATTCGACTAGGGCGGCTGCAACTGCCAATGCAAATGCCATCCCTAGTAAATTGTCTTTGTATTATCTAATTTCCTAAGCAACTGACAGCTGCTTAGTCTGAGGTTTCTAATTGAATACATTGTCTCTTTTCGTTTGTTCAGCAGACAAAGAGTGGTTGAACTTAAATTTAATCTCAAACACATTGAAATCGAGCTCAATGTATACAAATAGTTACTTACATTTAAGTTCATCAAATATCGTCAACGAAATTGAGACTTAAAATGTTCCGCGGCTGTCAGTTTTGGTCTAAGGTTATGCACAACGAATAGGGAGTTAAGAAAATTAGCGACAGCGATATAATAACCCTAAGAGAAAAATTGCACAAAATTGAAATAACGTTGAGCAATAAGACCGCCTAAATTGTACAACTCTGTGTGGAAATGGAAATGTCTACTGTATGTGCAATAAAGAGAGATAGATGATTAAAATGTACCTACCTTAGTTTTTCCAGCGCCTGCAGGGCCGACCAACATAAGTCCGTGACGCACCACTGTAGTCTCGTACAGTTGTATCACTTTGAATATAAACGCTGAAAAATAAAAGCTATTTTGGCACAAGAAATTGTAATCCAAAATGTATACTAGGCAATTCATATAAGAACTTGGTTTGATCATCCTAAGATGATCTGACTACTGACTAAAAGTATCACTTAAGAAATAATAATGTCAAATTTCGAAAACGGTGGCGTCTCAATCGAGATCGAGAACTGCGCGGAAGATATTACAGTTGACAAGTATGTATTTGCGCAATAGACTCTGTGCCTTCACTCTCATAGTTTGGTGAGATAGCAATCCGACATGACCAGAGCGAGATCATATGCACAGGACCAACGGTGAACGTCCAAACTTCGAACTGTTTCAAGATATTTCAAGACAGGAAAATCCTAAAGCAGAAATCCGGCTCGACCCGGGCTTCGAACCCACGATTTCTACAGGAGCCAGCATGCTGACCACTAGGCCAACGAGGCAATCGTGTGAAATACGTACTGTAAAGATCGTCGTATCCCCTCTTGACCAGTATGTTCCTGATGGATTGCTCCATGATACCATAGTCTACTATTGGTATCTCTACCCGCGGGAACAAATCCGATATGATACCTAAAACAATATTTCCGTATAAGAATATTAAATACCAGCAGTTCCCGGCCACTTTGCTGCACAAACAATACAACACAGCAAACCTAAAATCTTTCCTTAGTGCTAACCTGCCCTATTAAAGGAAGCATGTTGCAAAATTGCAAGTTTCTAATCCTAGTTCTTTGAGCTGTGCGTTGATATTATGTCATTAAGCCAGTTTTCCTTTAGAAGATAAATGTTTCACGTTTTCAGAATGTGTAAGATAAAAGGGCGCGGAGAAAATTTCACTTCTCATCCGTGAGGTCGTGAGTTCGATCCGGGCCTGTACCACTGAGTTTTAATAAAAAGTTAAGTACAGTCTTTTTCAAAGATATTGCTGCCTAACGGGGAAGTAAAAAAACTTGTGAGGAAATCTGCACACTAGTTAGCTAGTGTGTGAAATGAAGAAGGCAATGGCAAACCACTCCTTCAAAATTTGCCAAGAACGTCGTTGTGTGTGTTTCATTCCACATAATGATCACGACCCTCAGTCATGAGGTATACGACTATGAAGAGAGAGAGAGAGAGTTGTAAAAATGTAGCTTTAATGAGCTTGTGGCGGGATTCCACATGTTATATTTATTTATAATAAGTACATACCCTTATATCTATAAATTTATATATAGCACTCATCATAGCTCATACATATCACCTACATACATTTAGTCATTCATCGCATCGCATCGCGCAGCAAAGCTGGACGCGTGCCTCATCGTGCACCGGTTAACGTGTTGAAGTTGGCGAGCTTCATGTGGGTTCGGAGTCCACGCATGCGCCAAGTGCCCATCAGTCACGAGCGAACTTCAAACCGGTTCGGCGATCACGCATTGAAAAGGATTTGCTCTCGACTCTTGATTAAGACAAAAGCTGGAATAGCTTCCGATAACGTACCGTTGAACAGCAGCAGGTCGTCGGCCAGAAACTTGGGTACGTTCACATCTCGCAGCGCGCGTAGAACGATTTGCCTCTCGTCTCCATCCGGCATCTGCCGGATCAGGTTTCCGGCTACTAGGATCACCGTCTTTACCGCTCGCATACCAAAGTCGTAGTGGTCCTGGGTAGGTGAAGATCGGATTAGGCTTCGGGCAGATGGGCCACCGACCACAGCGACCGGTAGCGACAAGCTGTTTACATTTTTTTAATACGTTTTGTATGGAGGCGTTGCACACGTGAAGCGAGTGGCGGCCACTCGCGACTCAGTGTTCGCGACATGCCACCGGTGGCGGCTACTAGCCATTTTGACAAAACATCCGTCAAAGGATCTAGCAGATAGTGTCAGTCTTAGCCGCCACCGAGCACCTTCGTTTGCGCGGGACCAAAGGGCGTGGCGCGCGACAGCCACCGGTAGCTTTGGTCGGTGGCCCATCTGCGCGGGGCCTAAGAATTTCTTTCGCATTCGGCGAAGCTAGAAATACTTTTCTTTCTCTAGCGAAAGAGACGTACGAAACATATGATTTTACCCTAACAAGCGAGGACAGAACAGACAAGCGCTCATGGTTTGTTAAGTGGAGTCGAATTATCGATGCAATGGGCTCGGTCGGCGGTCGGCGATGGATTACAAGGTGCCTCGGCCAAAGACTACGCGCATGCTTAATCGTATACTCTGTCTCTTACTCCGGTAAGAAACAAAAAGTAAAATTAATAGTGTTGCCATTCATATTCTATTTTTAATTCTTTGCGTTTTGGTCTAATTTTAATAATTGTTTCATATCTGTACTAAATTGTCGTTGAATTCTATAATTTTCTTGGCAACTGATAGCTCTTAGTAATTCTTTAGCAAAGAAAGAGACCACTTAACTTAAAATTAGTTTTAGAGTTCTGTCAGGAATCAGGCCCAGTATCTCTTCGTTTATCTCTGTAGCATAGGTGGAACAAGCAAACATGATTATTGAAAAAACAAAACGACCGACTGCAAAAAAAATATTTTTGAAATGGTATTTTTACTGGCTTTCACTTGATATCCATATTGCTATGGTAAAGAAAAACCAATCCCCCCACCCCCCTTTATATCCATTTGCGGGCGCTATTTTTCAAATGTATAGAGCCTATGTCACTCTCACAATTTTGACAAATTCAACGATACCCCATATATCAAAAACTGACCAGCTGTTTGGGCTGTAGGGCGTGCCAAAAAATTATACATATACATACATACATACTCTCGAAAAACATAACCCTTCTTCCGCAGTCGGGTAAAAAACATAACCCTTCTTCCGCAGTCGGGTAAAAACTAAGACAGATATAACTTATTATTATTGCCATATTACAATACTTCCTAAAACTGTCAGATGAAAGTTGATGATCATTTGTATTTTGCTTTTTTAAAGGATTACAATTTTTATATTATGCCGTGTCTACTTACCTGTGACGACAGCTGTTCCGAACTCAGTCGGAAGGTTGTGGTGATCTTCCCAGCCAGGATCTTGGCCTCGAAGAATCCGTACGAGAATAGAGATATCTCAGCGATGAGCGCGTAGTCTGGCACCATCATCGCGATCGGACGGAATAGAGCCTTCAAGTTGTCAGGGAGTTCCGTACGACCTGACAAAAACACATCATTATAAGTAACAGAGATCATATCTGAGTATTTTGTCATGGAAGCTGGAGTGAAAGGGACAACGAACTCGATGGATAGCGATGATAAAATACGAATAATAATATATTTTAAAACAACTTCAAAAAAAGAAGAGTTGACAGCATGTTTTTAGATATGAAATCGAGACGAGATATTTTATCAGTATATGCTGGTTGAGTAGTAAATGTATCTGCATACGTAACGGGTTTGTATCACGGACGGGACGTGGTTTAGTACTGGCAGGCCTGTGTATCTCCCCGCGTAGGTAGAAAAAACGTACCTACGCGCGGCGACCCTTACTTAGGGGCTAAAACAAGTTGCGTGTCGCTACCGGCCAGCGACACGCTCGCGCGTTTTATTCACCGGCGCGTTTTATTCATTCATACGTTGCTGGCTGGACGAGAATGAATAAAGTACTAGAAAGAGGCGCTAGATGGCGTTAGAAGCTTATCGTAGCAGTCAACCCTATCGGGTCGCGTGATATTACGTCACTGAATAGGTTTAGTGTATTATGAATCATATTCTAAGGCAATAAGTATGAAATTATCTTGCAATGGATTTTTGTAGGTGTCTACACGAAAATGTGCTTGGCTCTGAGGCGAACTAAATTACGCCATATTGTTGACGACATTGAGTAGACATTTCTTTGAATACAATTGCTAAGTCATACTTCTGTACGAAGTACTAGTACTTACTTATTCTGTGGTACTGGGTACCGTCTAAGAACCTGTAATGTATAATCATTCGTATAAATCTTCTATTTCATTTCTATATCATAATTTTGTTTTTCCGTCCCGAGCCATCAGGCTAAAAACAGGTTTCGTATGCAGATACCGTATGACAGAGCAGTGTGGAAAAGAAACCGGGACAGAACTTACCATCAGTTGGGATTAATAATAAATAATAATAATAAATTGTTTCAACAAACACACCAATCACCTAGCCCCAAACTAAGCGTAAGCTTGTGCTATGGTGACTAGGATAACGGATAAAAATACTTAAATACATATAAACATCCATGACTTAGGTAAAAATGCTCGTGCTCATCACACGAACATTTGCCCCTTGCGGGATTCGAACCCGCAACCGCCTGGTTTAGAAGTCCGGTGCGCGAACGACTACACCAAGACGGTCGTCATCAGTATAAATCCTGTACTCATCAGTAAGTTTTTCTTTTTCCATACAATTTTCACTAGTCATAGAATCATACACTCCTTTCTCAATCATAATCGCGATATAAACGTATCTCTTTCTCAGTCGGTCTTTTGCCTTCCATCCACTAATATTTATTCTCATCACTCTTTTGTTCACGTATTGATACTATAAACAAAAGGACCAGAAAATCTTGTAAGTATACGAGTAAGCCATACCCGCGTATCCAGGGTTCATGGTTATGAAGACGGAGCAAGAGGCCTTCAGCGGCAGCTCGCAACCCTCGAACATGAACTTATCGAGACGCGCCACCTGCGCCTTTTGGATCGTCACCACCTGCACCAGTCGTAAGTTATATTCATCCGCATCATTATCGAGGTGAGAATTATATAGAAGTGTTTGTGGCGCAGTGGCGGCAGCACTTTGGTAGTGATACCAAAGTTAAGCAACCCACGGCGCGGTCGTGATTGGATGGGTGACCATTCCGACCATTTAAGTGAAGTATTTAAGTGGCGTCCATGACAAGCATCTCCGTGCTTCGGAAGGCTCGTTAAGAGGAAACGCGGTCTAAGTGTCATTTGAAAAATAGGTTTTTGAATAAAATGTTGCTTTCGAATAAAAGCTCTGGCGGCCGCCCCCGCACCCCGCACTGCTCCATCCTTGTGTGCGTAGCGTAAGTTAGTGTGTGTGCGCACTGGACCTCGCGCAAAACTCGCTAAAATAAAGTATTTTCAAGAAACATGATGTACTCTTTGATAAACTATAACCGAAGATACAGTACGCAATACAAAATAAAGTCTATGTGTACACAATTCTTTTTAGTGGAAAGTTTTATGGAAAGATTCTTAAAACTATGAAATCAAAGAAGAAAAAGTTATTAAAATTAAGGTTATGGTAGAGCCAATATTGAATAAAATTGGTGTTTGAATTCCTATATTTAGGTTACTATATCTTTATAGCAGGGCATTATGCAAGATATAAATACTTTGCTATTTTTATAGGAGCTCGAACATGATACATCATTAAATTAAAAGAAAAAAATAAATGTAAATATGTGCCGTGGCTGTCAGTTTCATGATTATATCCTTTAATATAGTTTATCAAAGATATACCTAGAAATACGAAGGCAAGGTGACAGATGACATTTTCCGGTTTACTCATACTACGATTAGGTTACTAAATAAATATTTTCCAAAAATAATAATTTATATTTTTTTATATCTTTACAAACATACTATTAATACACGACACGACAGTCTACTTTAACAACAAGAATGATTTTGCAAAAGCTTAATGTTTATGAAATTAAAGAATCATCTATTTTTTTTTAATTTTGTTCATACGTGGAACGGAACTTTTTACTTATGAAGATTGATTGACAACAATGACAACACCTTACAACAAGACATTATCTAATTGTGCAACAATAACAAGTTGAAATGTATGTTTTAAAGAAAATGAAGTAAATATCATTTATTTATGATCGCAAAACGGAAGAACATCATTTTCGTATAAAATGCAGGATTCATGAATACTAATGTTTCATATGCCCGACACAAATGGTCAACCTGCACAAACATCATGTGCTTTACACGAAACGATCGCAGCAAGAGAAAAGGCTAATTATTCTTACTGTTGGCGTGGAAGGAAAACGACGGAATTCCTTTAATACCAGTGGTCGGAGATGGATCTTGGGCGAAGAGAACCGACAAAAGTGGATACAATAACCTCGGACTATTTCATAACAGGTGCAGGATAATGCTGCGTGTGTAGAACCTATAACAAGGGGTTCAGGGCTCTGCTTGGACTTCTTCGTTACGGTAGCGCATCCGCGATGTTTGCAAAGCATAGAACTGATGATCTTTACTCAACCATTCGCAAGAAGACGGGCTCAGTCTAACCAGAATGTTGTTGTTACAGTCTCAATGTGTTCGTGTAACGACATTCATAGTTGTAACAATAAAATTGTTTTTCTTTCTTTGTTACTAACCCTAGTTTTGTAGATAATTGTATATTATACTAACAAGTGGTTCGCAGTTGGCGCAATAAAAACAATATTATGTAAAAATTTGTTTAATTGGTTTAAGAACCTGGCATGTGTGTGTTCCTCCTGTAGAAAGAAAAAGTAGGTATTTTTCTTATGAATTAGACATGAGCGCGGACGATTTCGTGGGCAACCGCTAGTAAAATCCATTTCTTATAATTAGCTTCCACCGACATCAGAAATAAGTAAGTGCTTACATGTATGTGCACAGTATTTCTAGGAGTCAGCAACAGAACATCTACCTGCTTTTTTCTTCTATAAAAACACCACTGAGGAGTAGCAGACTTTTAAAAGTTAAATTAAAGAAAGCTAATAATATAAAATATTAAGACTAATTATTAAGACAATATATAACTTAATACATCGATGTCGATTAGGCCAACAAAGGCGTATCGATATAATTATCGACTATGAAGCATCACTATACGTAAACGTATTTGTTACGACATTCCCTACCCCCCATACCTCTCCTCTTAAAGCAAGAAAGGGACAAATGCAGCCCAGACCAAAATCCGCTTCATAAAACTGACCAAAACAGCACTTCGTAGTCCCCTGTTTTCTCGACGAAAACTTAACTAATGATCATATTGTTTTCAAAAATAATTAATAAAAGGATGGGACTATGCTCCTATGTTTTAGTTTTTGTGTTAATTTGCGTAGTTTTTTTTTTGTGGCAAGTGTTTAAAGTTTGAGGTTGATATTTGGCAATTTTCTTAATATTTGAAGGCTCATATTTTCTGTACTAATTCGAATGTTGAAAAAAACGAAACATAGGAGCATAGCCGTAGTAAATGCAGATATAATAGAAAAAAAGTTTTCAACCTAAGTCTATATCCAGTGAGGAAACAGGGGACTACGTTTGTATGGAAAAATGGTGCTATTCTTTCGTCTTAAGCGGTTGGTCCCGGCTAATATCTGTGGTATTAGTCGTTAAGCCTAGTCAGAGGCCCTAGGGCGGCTTGATAACTTCTGACAGTAAGGTTTGTCACTTGCCTTACAGGCACTCCTCCTCCAATCCGCACCGAGCCCGCGTGGTGGAGTATGGCTCGTACCTCCTCATAGTTGAGGTGAGGCCTTTTCTAAGCAGTGGGATCTAATAGGCTGACTTTACATCATTATCAGCCGCAAGACGTCTACTGCTGAACATAGACCTCCCTCATAGATTTCCAAAGTGATCTGTTCCAAGCGACCTGTATCCAGTTCGTTCCTGCTACCTTTATTAGGTCGTCTGTCCAGCTTGCCGGTGGACGCCCTGCGCTCACGCTTTTGATCAAATGGCTACTTTCAAAGTAAGCAACAGATACAGTGTGCTACTTTTTTAACTGCGAAACTTTTAAGATATGATTCTTCTACAAGTACTGCACTAGCAGAACAACATTTGCTTTGGGACCAACATCGAAATCTCAAAAACGATTGAACAGTTTTGGATTTGATTGGACTTTATTGGAGAAGCATCAGCATTTTTATGTTGGATTCATAATAAAATTTTTTGCATTTGTATTTAAAGTTCCATGCTCAAAGGGTAAAACGGAACCCTATTACTAAGACTCTGCTGTCCGTCTGTGTCTTTTTTACAAAATAACTTATTGATTCAAACCTGTTGAGCAACCACAGAGAGCACTTCAATGTCGATTCGATTGAACTCGTCAAAGCACGCCCAAGCTCCGGACCTGTGAAAATAATTATTTATTTTATTTTTATAGAGTATTTTTATTATGACTCTTGGGTTTCTAAATTAATAAATAATTGTTTAACAAATACATCAACAAGTAGTCGAGATTAGCATAATATGAATATATGGGGAGGAGCAAAAGCAAGAACTTTAACAAGAGTACTCGGTATTTAGATAAATATTGTGTCGTTTTTATTATAACTAGATGTATTTGTTAAATGGTCGTTCAAATTAACGACACATTGCTGAAAACTAATGTATTCACATATGTAATCTCCAACCATTTATATATTTTTCAAATTAGTCGTTTTATTTGGAATGACACCGTCGTCAGAGAGTTTACGTTTGAAGAAACGTTTACGTTTACGTTTGTTCCCTAAACACTACGATTTGGATTCCTTTAAGAAAAGAGTGAATAGGCTGCTTCTAGACAGACATGTCCCATCGTCGGCCGCATCGTCGCTTACCATCAGGTGAGATTGCGGCCAAATGTCTGGCTATTAAATTTAAAAAAAAAATGCATATGGCTTACAATTATTTGTCATTAATTTGACACCATAGGATTATAAAGTATTTTGGTTCACATAATACTTACGCGGCCAACCCTTTGAAGAACTTGCCCATAGCCATGTAGTCCAGTTGATCAGAACAGTTGAACACGACGCATTGCACCGCTAGAGCCTTTGCCAGATCCTATGCGGGAAACAAATGAAAATTTAAGAGATTTCTTTGTTCCTCCTCCTCAGCGTTATCCCGGTTGTGCACTCGCACGGGAGGGCCCAGGGTCCGCTTTGATCAAGGTTCAGGTTCGCTCTGATCTGCCAGGATGTGGCAGATCAGGTAATTACAGTGAAGCGACTGCCATCTGACCTCCGTGACCCTGTTTACAGGGGAACCTGACCAGTTTGGATCATGGTCACACATTCAGTCGCCCGAATGTGAAGATTTCCACACGATGTTTTCCCTCACCGTAAGAGATTTCTTCGTTAATTTACCATTATCATAATCAATTGCAGGACGTTCACTGCTGAACATAAGTAGGCCTTTCAATTTCCAGAGTAACCGGTTGTTAGCGGCCTGCATCCAGCGCCATCATCTGTCCATTTTGCCCGTGAAATTTGTAGCGTTGATATAGGCCTAATGTCTACGTAAAACCGCACGTGATACGCACATTATCGTAATAAAATTAATGGCATTTCGATTCTTTAGGTTATGTGCTACATGTGTGAAGTGTACTCTAGTGGACTCAGTCTTGCCGGTGCCGGCGGGCCCGTTACGTGACTATTAGCCTATCTTAAGAGGCGAGTAACTTAGATGGCTGTAGTGTACCTTAGTGAAGCAACTTCGATGGCTGTAGTGAACCTAGTGAAGCAACTTAGATGTGTGTAGTGTACCTTAGCGAAGCAACTTAGACGTGTGTAGTGTACCTTAGTGGTCTCAGTCTTCCCGGTGCCGGCGGGCCCGGCGGGGGCGCCACCGAACTTGAGGTGCATCGCGCACATCAGCGTCAAGTAGCAGCGGTCCGTTAGCGGAGTAATCACTAGTCTCCCGCTAGAAAAAATATATAATAGTCATTTTCAACACACTTGCTCGTAAAGTGAGCCTTATTATATCGTTCTTAGGGCTATAAGCCGAACTATAACCCACGCGTGCATAATAATATTACGCACTAGTGCGTAATAGAATTATCCCTAAAAAGTTAAGTTAATGCCTAACTGCAAATTATATGTAAGTAAAAAAAGCATTTTCAATTTATCCCGGTTAATACCATTTTTTCGTAACAACAAAGAGGTTTTATGCCGCCGAAAATCCATTTACATTTTTGGAATATATAAATATGTCCCCAATTAAGAAAACACATGTATTATTATCAAATTATTTACAATTCGCAATAATTTGTAACAAAAAATTTGCATTTTATCACTGAAATTACAATTTTGAAGTAGGCTGCATAGCTAGTAAGCCACCATACATTTGGCACGTGAAAAAAAACTTGCGCGCCATTTGCCATAATTTACATATTTTGTTTGTATCATATTTGTTGCTGTGTGGTCATGTGTAGTATTTTATTATAAAAATGACAAGTTTTAGAACAGAAGATGAACAATTGTTAGATTTATTCATGCCAGAAATACTAAATGCACTACAAAATGCAAAAGAATACCTGCAAAATCTAGTGAAAAAAAAACCAATCCAATATCTTTTTGAAAATTGTACATTCACCAATTGTTTTGTTAATTAAAAAATGTATACAATATATGTTTATATTTCCTCGTGTATAATGAGCAACTTTACTCACTTGTTTCAAAATATACTATTTGCCAAGTTACGAGCGAGTCGGACGATTCGTCCGCGCGAATGTCGAATTTCCACCCCCTTTCGACCCCTTCAGAGAATCGAGCCTCAAAAACCCTGAACTACATAATTCATTATTTATAACTAAAAGTCTCTTCCTTTCTTTATCGAACTAACAAACGGGAAGAGACAGACTACAATAATTTAGAAACGTCAAATTAAGTGATGCGATTTCTTACTTGTACAAGTTTTTGCGTGTTTTCGTCTAGCTTTAGTCGTCATCGAATGACATCCCTACTAAATTGTCTATGGGTTCTCTAATTTCCTTAGCAACGTACAGCTGTTTAGTCTGACGTTTCTAAATTAATATAGCATGTCTCTTTTTGTTTGCTTGGCAGAGAGAGAGAGAGAGGCTGAACCTAAATTTAATCTTAGACAGGGCCAATATGTCAGTCAAGTCATTAAGCCAGTTTTAAACTTGTAACTTATACTTACGAAATAAAATAAATTTATAGCCTGGCCAGGAATATATGGGACCTTGCCATATTGCGGAAAACAACTGGAACTAATTTCTTTTACTGGCAACAGAAAAATCTAATCGTCATTGACATGTCATCAACAGTCATAATGATGAGTGTCAAAGTGGACGCGTAATCAAATTTTCGACCAAGTGCAATTTTTATGTGATAAAACTACCGAGAAGTATGCGTTTTCGTAAAGAAAAGTGGTTTAACATGGTGTTGTATTGTTTTTCGACAAGAAAGTCTATGTGATCACTACGGTTTCTTTAAAATAATTACTCCTATAGTTGTCATTACAAGTTTTTGGTATGTCATATAGTGCAAATAGTGAAAATTGGCTTCTGATGTCTACGGAGAATATTTTAATAACGGTTTTTAAAAATGATTATAATAAATACTTGTTTTGAGTTTTATTTTCTTTATTTCAACTCTACTTGGATATTTCAACTAAAATAGTTCTTTGAGAACTACATATTTGTGCCTTTTCGCGTAGACACCATGGGCTCTTGGGGTCTCTGTGCCATTAGTTTTTACAAAGATCTCTGCAAAAGGTTAATTGATGCTGGTGATCCAAAGGCTGGCAGCTACCTTGGGGAAAGAATCAGTATTGCTATCCAGAGGGGCAATGCTGCCAGCCTTTTAGGCACTGCTGGGGCTAATGCTTTTTATATTTTGTAAATATATATATATGTATGTATTTACTTTACTTTTAGTTAAGTTTTGGTTAGTTTAGTTTATATTTATTTAAACATATTTGTTTGTATGTAAATATTAAGTAAATAATTTGTCTGGGAAAAAAAATAGTTCGTAGAGTTTTCCATGATTCCCTATGCATTATTCAAAATTATTATAAATAATATAATTTTGAAGAACAATCGATTAATGTTTTTTTTACCCGTTAGTGGTTTTGCAAAAATAATAGTGTTTTGGTCCAAAATTCAAGGCAAAGAGTTACTGAATTTAATAAGTACTTAATTTGCGAGTGTTCTATCGTGTTCTTTTATAGTAGAATCTGTTATCATTAGGCAGCAGACTTAAAATATTAACATGAAGGTAAACATATAAAAATATGTTTTTATGTTTAGTTGCCAGTCTACGCTGGCATACATGCATGCATGCTGGATTCAAAGCGCCCCTAATTCAGGTCCCATATATTCCTGGTCAGGCTATAAATCTAAGTTCACAAAGTTAACAGACGCGTCTGTCATTTTCATGCAACATCCAGATATGGTTGGATCTAAGGTCTGACTGGTATCGCTTTTATGTAACGAGCATTTATTTATCCATAGCAAAAGAAAAAGCGGAAGAAAAAATAACAGAGCCAAAGGTAAATTGATCAAATAAAGAAAAAAATAGGTGTCGCGTTGTGCCGGTCAAGAATATGGCATGAATCACTAAGTTCATTCATACCTGTTCCCCAAGTACTCGCTGGAGTACATGAACACGGAGTTGAGCGCTTTGACGTCGCAGTGGTTCTGGCTGAACTGGCGGTAGTACGGCGAAGTGTCTAAATGGGTCTCGTCCTGGTAGATCTCGCGGGACTCACCCTCTTCAAACTCGTACATCGGTTTTACAACTTGGTAATATCTAACGACAATTTTTTTTTTAGCATCAACATCATTTAGGTAGGTGTCTGATTAATGAAGTAGGATGAGAAAAAGAACAATAAACATATTCCAATCAAACGACAAAATGTTGCCAAAGGATACATTTAGTCGTTTAAATACTAAATAAAGTTATATTTTTAAACAATTCTTTTAGCCCTGTTCCCCAGGTGATATGGGGTAAAGTTTTAGACATCTCACTACACCCTTCTTCCCTCCTTTGTAATAATTTGTTTTTTTCCGAACTACTTTGACCCTTACGAGCCTGACGCCATTATCACACTAACCTCTTAATAGAATCACTGATTCTGCAGTGGAGATTTTGTTCATAACAATAATAGCCAACAAATTCAGATCTCCGAATATTACCCACGTATACTATTCAAAGGTCATCTACACTATCAGCCGCAAGACGTCAACTGCTAAGCATATGCCTCTCCTATAGATTTTCAAAGTGATGTTTTACAAGCGGCTTGAATCCAGTGCGATGCTGCGACCTTTTTGAAGTCGTCTCTTCATCCCCCTACGCTACGCTATTGATTTAACTAAGGCTACCTATTTTACTTCAAAGTCATACCTAAGCTGGCATATCCACTGAAAGTCGGAGACATTCTTGACATTTTCGTCAACGAGCGTGCGCGTGACGTCCCGCGCGTGCACCTCGATCACGATGAGCGCGCACACCACCTCGCGCTGGAAGAACGTCAGCTCGCCCTTCACCAGCCCGCGCAGGCTGTCCAGCTGCGGCGGTCATGTACCATTATAGTAGACCATTAAAACCTTCCATAGTCCAAAGACAATATGACTACCTAAACCACCCCAAAACTGCCAGACGAAACGGTGACTAAACGAACAACTTACCACGATAGTCAACATTTCAACTGAAGTCTCCATTAGAATTTTCAAATCAATGTGGTCACATGAAACGCCAAAAGGCGGTAAGTGACAATTTTGAACTCTCCTGCCTAAATTTCGACTAAATTAGCTAATCTTAATGGAGATAAGCCAACTACTAAGTGCTAGAAATCTTCCGCGTAATAAGTCAGTTGTTACGTACGTGAGTACATAAGCAATACACAGATGCACTCTCTGTTTTTTCACTCAATTAGTTCGGTAACACGGCAATCAAAATTTATTGAAGAGACATCAGACGCAGAAACGGTGTAACGTTTTTTCCGAGGCACAGGGGTGTAACACCACCAACTTCCCGACTCCAAGTTGCTACCGTCTCTCAGATTTCTAGAGCCCTTAGCTGTCAGAGCCACTGGAAGTCTGCGACGTAGTTGACGTGCTCGTCGACGAGCGCAGACACCACCTCGCGCTGGAAGAACGTCAGCTCGCCCTTCACCAGCCCGCGGAGGCTGTCCAGTTGCGGCGGTCATGTACCATCGTCATAGACCATTAAAACCATAGGACCAGAAGCAATATGGCTTTATGTCTACCTAAACCACCTACCTACATAAAAAGGTATTTACCTTAACCACCCCAAAACCGCCAGACGAAACGGTGACTAAACACTCAACTTGTCCCAACAGTTAACATTTCAACTGAACTTCATTAGAATTTTCAAATCAATATATTCACACGAAACGGCAAAAGGCCTTCAGTGAAAATGTTAAAGATATTTTCTTACCAAATTTGGGATACAACAGCTAATCTTAACAGAGATCAGCCATTTACCTAAGTTGTTACGTACGTGAGTACGTAAGCAATACACAGATGCACTCTCTGTTCTTTCCCTCTCATAGTTTGACACGGGAATCTATAATCACTGAAGAGATTTGCAATACACAGGTTTATTCACTCTCATTGTTCGATTGACATATAGGGTCGGGTGTTCGCCAATCGTTAGGTAGAATAATCGATTATGACATCAAATCGAACGATCGATTCAAAACAATATTAAGCATTACTAAAACTCGCGCGCGTGTCGCTGCTTGCTCGCGACACCCAACTCGATTAGCCCACGACGGTGGGTCGCCGCGCGTAGGTACGTTTTGCTACCTACGCGTGGAGTTACACAGGCCTGTTATGGGTAAAGGAAGATAGGAAAGGTAGAAGAAATTCAGGGCACAGTAACCCACCATAAGCAGGTTCTCCTCGAAGAACTGGTCCATGCGGTAGTCCTCTATGGCGGCCTCCACGCCCGCGGTCCAGGCGGTCTGCGACCCGGCGATGACCACCTGTCCAGGCCAGCGAAGTACCCACTCGGCGCGAGGAATAGTCCACAGTTCTTCCATCCCGGCCACCAGGGTTAGACGTACTGGTGATTTTGACCATAATTGTAAATGAACTAAAGATTTATTTTCTCTTCATCATTCATCCATTAATATTGGATACAATTTATAATTATTTTTATAATTTAAATAATTTATTTGCAAGTTTTTATAGTAAATTTTTGTAAGTGCTTGCTACGGCAGTGAGCCGGCGTTCGATTTCATCAATACTTTGGGAATATGTATCCGATGGCAATATTATTACAAATAATTGACCATCAGTTAAGATGAAATCAGCTTAACTTATAATTTAAGCAATTTACTGGCTTACTAGCGTAGCAAGCATTTACATAAAATCATCTACGTCCTCTGTAGAAAAAAAAACTAACGTCCTCCGTAGCTCAGTTGGTAAGAGCATTCGCCCGGATAGCGAATGGTCGTGGGTTTGAGTCCCATCGGATAACACTGTCAATCTATTTTTATAAGCGAAATTTAATTTAATATCGTAAAATGGGTTAGTTATAAAAATATTTATAGGGAGGCCTATAATCAGCAGTGGACGTCCAGTGTTGATAATGATGATTAATCTGTGCTGTGAATACTCACTCGTATGCCTCATGGTATCTTCCAGAAGCAGCAGCCACTGCTCCACGTTGGAGGACGGGTAGAACTTGTACTTCAGCTCGACTACCTCGCCCTCACTGGAGTGCATGTGAGTTATCTTGAGATCTGGCTGGAAGGTCACCTGCGAGAGATCACACAATAAAATTTATTCAGGGTCGATTTTTGCACGCCTCGAAGCACTAATAAATAAATCATTTATTCTACTTAAAACTAATAGGGCTAAAAAAATATTGAGACATCTTCGGGCCATTCATAAGTGGCATTTTCTGTGCCAAATTGAATAAATTACTTGGCCGAAAATATCTGGCTGATAACGTGTACAGTTAGATTTATATAATATCGTTCAATGTCATTGTATACGATGGAAGCATATTATACCTTCCAAAATTGTATATTATCTGTAAAACTACATGAAATAATATTTCAAGTCGCGTCGGTCTACCCTATCGGGTGAGAAGGTTACGCGACAGAGAGGCAAATACCCATGTGTTACTTTATATCGGTTGGCTTTGGGCGTTCCTCTATCTGAATTTCAACTTAACTTTGTATTAATTTTACATAGGGATCCTTCTATTATTTACTCTTAAAAATATTATAATGCAGTTCCCTTCTGCACTTTTACTATAACATTATAAAAAGTGTTAATTAAATAGCGTAAAAACCTTTTAGCGACCGATTCCGCTGCATAAATACAACAACTTTTAGAATGGAACCAACATCGAAATCTAAAAAAAACGAAGGGTTTCGTACCATTATCTTACAACATTAGTACCATTAACAGTATAGGCAAAAAAAAACTTTTTAGGTTTATAATGTTTTTTGGAAAAGAGTATATATATTTATTTTATTTATAATTTCAAAAGTATTCATCACAGGATACCCGAAACAATTTTAAATAAGAGTTTCCGCGCCTGTTTCTTTACGTGAGTGATTTGAAGTTTATAGGTCCAAGACTTTAGAAATTACAGGGGAGGACACACCGTGTAAACGACTTTGGCGGGCTTTATCTCGCAAATGGTAAAGCTGATAAAAAAGTGTTGTATGGAAACCCTACCTTATTTTCATAGTCCTTTTCAACGATACCCCACACAAGGGGGTGTACTCAAAAAATAAATCACCCCCCCTTTACATGTATGGGGAGGTACCCTTAAAAAGGGGTAATTTTATTTTTTTGTATATTTAAAAATGAGATCTATATGTTAAGTATCCTCGAACCAAGTTACATGTAAATCAGTCCATAAACGTAGAAGATATTTTGCTGTGACAGACTAGGATGGACGGAACGGACGGACTGAACGATCTTATAAGGGTTCCTTGTCGGACTACGGAACCCTAAAAAAACAAAAACTTGTCCATACAAACTGATGTCAGCTGGTTGCGGTTTAGTATGGGGAAGCAAAATTCTTTTTTGCGATTTTGATGTTGGTCCGTAGGAAAAAAAACTGTATTTGTGCATTAGAATCGGCCTGTGCATTAGAATCGGCCTCTAAGAGGTTTTGCGTTACTTTAATGAACACTTTGCATATTCTGTGGTACAGCTAACCTTGGCGATGTTCTCGAAGCACTTGCGCAAGTGTGGCTGCACGGCGCGAGGGTTGCGCGACTGCGAGAGGATCTCTAGCAGCTCGTCGTCGCTCAGGAAGAAGAAGCGAGGGAACCGCAGACGCTTCAGCTCCATGTATCTGGGAATTATTATTTTAGGCAAACAGGCAGTTGAAACAACTGATACAGAACCGGACAATAGAAAAAAGAAGGTTGGTAATCTACGTGAATTATCCATCACTATAGAGTAAAGGTCATCTCGCGAATGGAAACTCAGATTTAGGCAGTTGTCCGACTGGCTACGATGAGCGAGAAGCGAATAGAGTTACAAACTAGAAATAAACTGGCGACAGCCGGGCAGCGAGTGTGTAGTTTCGATAGATTTGTCGCTGAGCTATAAGCGAGTGTTCTTGTGCGACCGGTGATTTGAATTTGGAGTACAATTTGACCGCTTGTTGGCTTCTGCTTAGATCGTAAAGCAAGTCCTCACGCGCTGTTAGTGTCAAGAGTCATCGTTCACCTATCAATTTACCTAACCTATTAATATATGCATCTCTTTTATTTACACGGAATGTATATGTATTGTACGTTTACTTAAGCGAGAAAATCGCTGAAAGTTACTCGCTTACTCGTCGGCAGTTGGACTGCCTTAGCAACACACTTGACACCACATAATTCATGAAAACGGTTGTATCTGGATGCTTTTTAACATAATGTGTCAAAATTTCCTAGCCAAATATCGAATTTAGGAAATCATCTAAAAACTTATATTTCGACCGACTAAGTTCACATCAACAATCCCCCCCCCCCCCCCCCCCCCCCGCTGGCGACGACTCACTTAGGTGGTCGGGCTATAATTAGAAATAGTCAGTTAAAAACCACTCACTCAGCCAATCCACGAGCGACTACCGCCAGCAAATGGCGCGCTTCTACGAGACTGTCCAGAAGACGGCTGTCCGGGCAGATCAACATTATCTGTAGGAAGACAAAAAAATTTGTCATCAAACATATTTCTCATTTACATTGAAAACTAACTCAAAAACAAAAGGCCCTAAGGGTACTAACACGTTCAAAGTGATTAAGTACATACCTTATTTACAAAATGATCTCTGTAGGGTGTTCAAAAAATAGCACGGCGTTATCCCCTTAAACCTTTTATTACGGACATGTTATTTTTATTTGAAAGAGCTAATCTATCTCTAGTGTCAGTCTGACATTCCATTTTGGGACACCCGTATGTACGTCTACGTTCCAAACTTCCAAAGCAGAGATAAACATAGCTTTATCTTTATTAAAGAGGCTTAGTAATGGCGTAAAATTGGTTCGATTATACTGTAAAATCACTGATTTCAGCGATTGGTAATAAGAATGACAATTAACTTTTTTTAAACAAAGAATCATTACCAGCAAGAACTTTAGATATCGAAGAACGAACCTTAGGGCAAGCAGCTGCAGAGCTCATAATCCTTCGCCATATTCTCTCCATGGTGCCGTACTTCTTGGCTTCAAGGGGTAGCTGTCGCGAAATATCCTCTGAAGTGAAAATAGGCTCCAAGTACATCCATTCCCTGCAAAAATTGAGTGTGGGAAAACCGTAAAAATTAAAGTTAAGCACATCTTACACCATCCTGTTTGTACCACTTAGGCACAGATTATACAGGGTGTGGCGTAAATAGTGGTCCAAAGCAAAGGTGTGGATAATTTCCAAAAATGACGGTTTTTTTTATCCATTTTTTTTATTATTATTTCTGATCACTTGTACTTAGTACTCCATTCGTTTTTTTTTTTACAAACTGAATTTAATAAAAAAAATTAAGTTTCTTTCAAAATTCAATACTCACTGCTAGCAAATCGTTTGACTTTCAATGCTTTTGGTGCAAAAAAAATGTACCACACTGTCAGTGCCCATTGTTTAAAAAAAATGCCCATCTTTTGCAGATTCTAAAATGGTGCAACAATAAGTGTTACGACTTACAGGAAAAAAGTTATTGCTTTTCGAAACAAAAAGGAGCCCAATTCAGAAAAACAATTTATTTGAAGTTCAAGGGTTTACAAGGGTTGTAATTTTTTTCTGTGTGGTCCAAAGCAAAGGTGTGGATACACTGTACACTGAAGCACCACATACCAGTATTTAAAAAAAAAAATGTACAGGGTTTTAAAAAAAAAAAAATTTTTTTAATTTTTTTAGAAATCGTTACCTTGCCTTACAAATTTGGTTATAATTTCCAAAAATGACGGTTTTTTTATCCATTTTTTTTATTATTATTGCTGATCACTTGTACTTAGTACTCCATTCGTTTTTTTTTTTACAAACTGAATTTAATAAAAAAAATTAAGTTTCTTTCAAAATTCAATACTCACTGCTAGCGAATCGTTTGACTTTCAATGCTTTTGGTGCAAAAAAAATGTACCACACTGTCAGTGCCCATTGTTTAAAAAAAATGCCCATCTTTTGCAGATTCTAAAATGGTGCAACAATAAGTGTTACGACTTACAGGAAAAAAGTTATTGCTTTTCGAAACAAAAAGGAGCCCAATTCAGAAAAACAATTTATTTGAAGTTCAAGGGTTTACAAGGGTTGTAATTTTTTTCTGTGTGGTCCAAAGCAAAGGTGTGGATACACTGTACACTGAAGCACCACATACCAGTATTTAAAAAAAAATTATGTACAGGGTTTTCAGGGTTTTCAGGGTTTTTTTTATTAAATTCAGTTTGTAAAAAAAAAAACGAATGGAGTACTAAGTACAAGTGATCAGCAATAATAATAAAAAAAATGGATAAAAAAAACCGTCATTTTTGGAAATTATAACCAAATTTGTAAGGCAAGGTAACGATTCCCAAAAAAATTAAAAAATTTTTTTTTTTTGAAAACCCTGTACATATTTTTTTTTTAAATACTGGTATGTGGTGCTTCAGTGTACAGTGTATCTACACCTTTGCTTTGGACCACACAGAAAAAAATTACAACCCTTGTAAACCCTTGAACTTCAAATAAATTGTTTGTCTGAATTGGGCTCCTTTTTGTTTCGAAAAGCAATAACTTTTTTCCTGTAAGTCGTAACACTTATTGTTGCACCATTTTAGAATCTGCAAAAGATGGACATTTTTTTTAAACAATGGGCACTGACAGTGTGGTACATTTTTTTTGCACCAAAAGCATTGAAAGTCAAACGATTTGCTAGCAGTGAGTATTGAATTTTGAAAGAAACTTAATTTTTTTTATTAAAATCAGTTTGTAAAAAAAAAACGAATGGAGTACTAAGTACAAGTGATCAGCAATAATAATAAAAAAAATGGATAAAAAAAACCGTCATTTTTGGAAATTATAACCAAATTTGTAAGGCAAGGTAACGATTTCTAAAAAAATTAAAAAAAATTTTTTTTTTGAAAACCCTGTACATAATTTTTTTTTAAATACTGGTATGTGGTGCTTCAGTGTACAGTGTATCCACACCTTTGCTTTGGACCACTATTTACGCCACACCCTGTATAATAGTTACTACGTAACAGATAAATCACTCCAAGGAAAATCGTCCATACCTACTCTTATAATAGCCTACAATTTTTTGTCGCAGACCGCTGCGCCCGAAAATGTGCCTTAAGTTTCGATCATTACGTTATTATTCCTCTGCAGCTACGCGACCTTGGAGTACAACTAATAATGTCAGGGTTGCCTCTTCCGATACAAGTCCCATTTTATTTGTAGCTTGGTTTGAAATATTTTATAATAATAAAATGTTTTACAAAATGTTTACCTGTGCAAAATTTTCGGTTGTCCCGAAAAACAAATCGGATTCGTACAAACAGTTTTAATAAGTAGTAATGGGGAAAACAAGATGTAAGATGTTGTTCTGTGCTAAATTATTTTCAACAGTGTATTCAATACATAGTTATAAAAGCATCTGTGGGAAGTTTAAGTCTGCCGTAAAATTATGATGACTTATTAAAATATTTAAAAAGTTCAAACATACGAGACGCTGATAAGTCCAGAATTTTATTTAAATCTGAGACTAATTCAGAACATTTATGCTTCTGGTTGCATTTGTACAGTAAATACCAGATGTATAAATCATATTACTTAATAATTTGAATAGAAACGAATCGACCGTAATACAAATAATTCAACAGCGCGTACGCGCGCGCCCGTCGGTTGTTGGCAGCCTACTGATTTACGCACCGTCGTCGGTGCGCTCGAGAGTAGGCTATTAAGAGGAAACGCGGTCTAAGTGACATTTGAAAAATGGGTTTTTGAATAAAATGTTGCTGTCTCGATGCATGCTCTGGCGGCCGCCCCCGCACCCCGCACTGCTCTATCCTTGTGTGAGTAGCGTAAGTTAGTGTGTGTGCGCACTGGACCTCGCGCAAAACTCGCTTAAATAAAGTATTTTCAAGAAACATAATGTACTCTTTGATAAACTATAACCGAAGATACAGTACGCAATACAAAATAAAATTTATGTGTACACAATTCTTTTTAGTGGAAAGTTTCTTAAAACTATGAAAACAAAGAAGAAAGAGTTATTCAAATTCAGGTTGTGGTACAGTCAATATTGAATAAAATTCGTATTTTGATTCCAATATTTACGTTATTATATCTTTATAGCAGGGCATTATGCAAGATATAAATACGTTGCTATTTATACAGGAGCTTGAACATGACACATCATTAAATTAAAAGAAAAAAAATAATAAAAATATGTGCCGTGGCTGTCAGTTTTATGATATATCCTTCAATATAGTTTATCAAAGATATACCTAGAAATACGAAGGCGAGGTCACAGATGACATTTTCCGGTTCACTCATATTACGATAAGTCTACTATAGCCTGACCAAAAATATATGGGACCTCGCCATATTGCGGAAAACAACAGGAACTAATTTCTTTTACTGGCAACAGAAACCACAAATCGTCATTGTCATGTCATTTGTCATAATAATTTTTGTCAAAGAGGCAGCGTAATCTAATTATCCAGTGTGTGATATTGTTATGTGTTAAAAACGCCGAAAACTATTCGCTGTGGTAAAAGAAAAGTGGTTTATTATGTGTTTTAGTCATATTCGACCAGTAAATCTGCGTAGTCGTCATAATTTTTTCAAATGAATTGCCGATTTAGTTGTCATATCACAATTTTTGGAACGTCATATAGTGCGAACTGTGAGAATTGGCTATTGATGGTAACGGAGAATATTTAAATAACTATTTTGAAAAATAACAATGCTTATACTTGTTTTGTGAGTTTTATTTTCTTTATTTCGACCATGCTTAGATATTTTACTAAAATAGTTCGTAGAAGTTTCATAAATTTCATACTTATACGATATTTGTGATAGTCTAATAACATTTTAAATATTATCATTTACAAGAACAACAGGTAATTTTACTTCTACTCGACAGTGGTGTAGCAAAAATAATTACAATTTGGTCTTAATTTCAAGGATAATATTACAAAGATCAATTGAATTTAATAAGTACTTTATTTGTAAGTGTTCTGTCTTGTTCTTGAATCGTAGAATCTGTTATGAAACTTAGAAATGTAACATAAATGTAAACATATAAAATGTTTATTTTTTAAATGTTCAGTCAGGCCTGTGTAACTCCCCGCGTAAGTAGCAAAAACGTACCTACGCGCGGCGCCCCTACTTAGGGGCTAAAACAAGTTGCGTGTCGCTACCGGCCAGTGACACGCTCGCGCGTTTTATTCACCGGCGGCCGCGCGGCTACGCGGCGTTAGAAGCTTCTCGTAGCAGTCAACCCTATCGCGTCGCATGATATTACGTCACTGAATAGGTTTAGTGTATTATGAATCATATTCCAGAGCAATAAGTATGAAATTATCTTGCAATGGATTTTTGTAGGTGTCTACACGAAAATGTGCTTGACTCTGAGGCGAACTAAGTTACGCCATATTGTTGACGACATTGAGTAGACATTTCTTTGAATACAATTGCTAAGTCATACTTCTGTACGAAGTACTAGTATTCTGTGGTTCAGTTGCTAATCTACGCTGGTATGATTATATCAAGTGTTGTCATATAAAGAGGATTCAGGAGGAGGATTGGGATCGAGACGTGCGATACGACAGCATTGTAGATGAGCCGTTTTTGATAAACGTAGGCGACAGCAGCTGCAGTTCAAATTCCGAGTTCGTGACACAAACCCTAACGTCATTATCAGATTCAGATTAAAATATATAAATAAATGATCGCTGAATAGCTTTTGTTTCATATAGTTTTGTCCTCCAGTTAATTTTTTAATTCTCTTGGGTATACAATCGTGAGTGTATGGTATACAATACAAGTATACACTTAATTATGCCACACATGAAAACTGATACTAATAAAATCTAATCTTAAATAAAACAAAACCTGGTGTTCCCAGAAATATTTTATAAATTTGAGTGAAATAAAAACAATTTCATTTTTAACATTAAGCTTTTTAACATTCAGCACCTTTAACTTAAATGATTGTAAACCATGTACACTTGTTTCCACTATCGACATTTGTTTATCGATATTTTTCCGCACTAGTCGATATCTTCCGAACGAAGTAACTTTTGCAGGACGTAAACGTAAAGTCTGATTGAGATAATTTCTTGTAAATGTTAAGAATTGTTATAATTCCGACGGAATATCATTGTAATAGCATATATCTACCGAAATTTAATAAATGGCATTTATAGAAGCCTCTAATTCGATTCTAATGTAACGGTGACGCCACTACAATGTTGTGTCGTAGGAATAACTGTCAATGTCATAGGGATCAAGGTTCGCCGGGCCGAGTATAATTAAGATACTGGTTAGGAATGGTGTAATAAGTGCTTAGTGGATCCCAACTTCGATTATATCTTACTATTTCTTAAGTAGGATCCTAGTGAGGATGCTACAAATAGTATGGTGTAATAAGTGCTTAATCACTTAAGTATCGTCTTTCAGACACAATAGATCATCAACTGTTGACCGCCGGCGGTTCTATGAGTCTCAATGGGTTAAATGACAACTCTCCACTTTGGTTCCGTGGTCAGTTTAAAGATAAACATTGCTTGCAAAAAAGAAGGTGTAACATGATTGTTAAAGCTTTTTGCTGCTTAGTGCGTCCAGTTAGGACGCACTGCTGGGAAAATCCACACATTCCAGTGGTCAGCACGATGGGTACTATCCACGAGGTCACGGGTTCGAAATCCGGGTCAAGCCGAGAGTGTTGGGTTTTTCTGTCTTGAAATTACTCGACACAGCTCCGGAGTCAGGAAGTTGGTGGTGTTAACACCCCCGTGCCTCGGAAAGCACGTTAAGCCTGTTAAGCAAGGTGGACCTGAGCCTGATCTCTATATGGTCATGTCAGACTGCGTCTCACCGAATTATGAGAGTGAAGAAACAGAAAGTGCACCGGTGTATTGCGCAGCACACACTTGTGCACTATAAAATATCCCGCGCAGTTGGCTAATCTCTGCACTCTGTTGAGATAGGCCGCTGTAGTCGAAATTCGGCTAGGACATTATTATTATTATTTACACACTCACTTCTGGCACTCGATCCACTCGTCCACGACCTTCTGCGTGAGGCGCAACTTCTCGTCCCACTCCGTGATGCGAAGCTCGAAAGCTGCTTTGAACGGACTGAAGCCAAGTTGCTGAGTCGCTAGCAAGTGCTCGTCTAGCAGCTGGAGCGTTTCGTCCGCTATCTTCATTATAAATGTGCCTGAAAAGATGAGAAGTTTTTGAAGTTACGAGAGGAACACTGATTGTAGTCCGACCCGGGATTCGAACCCGGGACTTCGTGGATAGATAGCGTGCGATCACTAGACCAACTATACTACCTCATCTTTTTAAAAATTTACTGTTTGTTGTCATTATTTGTGCTTATTTTAATAAATCAAATAAATAGTAACTTATCAAATTTTATATTTTTCCTATTTTCTTTACCCGTGTCAGTGATGATAAAGCTGGTCAGCTCACCGATGCTATCCCTCTCTCTCTTCCACATTTCATTATGTCTCACTTTTACTTACAACTTTTGGAGATTTTTTGGACCTATCTCCATCGCCTTGTTGGCTCAGTCAGTCTCCTTGTTTACACTAATATTATAAACAGGAAATATTTGATTGTTTGTTTGTATTGAATATGCTCCGAAACAATTATAGCCTGACCAGGAATATATGGGACCTTGCCATATTGCGGAAAACAACTGGAACTAATTTCTTTTACTGGCAACAGAAACCTCAAATCGTCATTGACATGTCATCAGTTGTCATAATGATTAGTGTCAATGTGGACGCGTAATCTAATTTTCGACCAAGTGCAATTTTTATGTGATAAAAATACCGAGAACTATTCGTTTTCGTTAAATAAAGTGATTTAATATGTGTTGTAGTATTATTCTACTAGAAAGTCTATGTGATCACCACGGTTTCTTTAAATTAATTACCGATATAGTTGTCGTCACGAATTTTTGGTACGTCATATAGCTACGGGAATATTTTAATAACGATTTTGAAAAATGATTATGATAAATAGTTGTATTGAGTTTTATTTTATTAATTTCAACTCTACTTGGATATTACAACAAAAATAGTTCGTAGAGTTGTCCAAGATTTTCTATACATTATATAAAATTATGATAACATTATAAATAATAATATCATTGACAGAAACAATGGATTAATTTTTCTTTTACCCGTTAGTATTTTTGCAAAAATAATTGTATTTCGGTCCAAAATTCAAGGCCAATATTACAAAGAGTTTTTGAATTTAATAAGTACTCAATTTGCGAGTGTTCTGTCATGTTATTTCATTTGAATCTGTTATCATTAAGCAGCAGGCTTAAAATACAGGAATGTAAACATATAAAAAATATGTTTTTATGTTCAGTTGCCAATCTACGCTGGTATGATTATACTGAGTGTTGTCATATAAAGTGGATTCGAAGCGCCCTTAATTCAGGTCCCATATATTCCTGGTCAGGCTATAAGACGATTCAAATGAAATTTGGTACAGAGATAGTTTGAGACCATGGAAAGGACATATGCTACTTTTTGTCGCGATATAAAATCATCAGGGGGGTGAAATGGGGGATGAAACTTTGTTTGGAAAATCCGACTTTTGGCGCGGGCGAAGTCACGGAGAACTGCTAGTATTTTATAGCAACCTCTAGATAGTACTTTAACTTTGACTCTCGTTTTTTTTACCTTCTCTCTATTTTCCTCTCTTTTTTTCTCTTCTTATTCTATTTCGGCTTTTCATATAAAGGAATTGGCAATTGAGAATTGTAGAAAAACATACCAGTTGCCTTGTAAGGCGCGACCTCCATCGTCTTGTAGACCCAGTCGTCCTGCATCTTGTCCAACGACTGTTCAATCACATAATCCTTGCTGGCAGCTCGCCTATCCCTGCTATGAGTTCCTAACGTGCTATCCTTTCTTTCGTGCCATTCTTTCTCTTTAAAATTTTTATTCGTGGCTCGAGCTCGTACAGTACGTGAGTAACGCGTTATCCTTCTATCTCCTACACATTTTCATTCTATTTCTCTCTGTCTCTTCCTCTTACTGACAGGACTAACCAGTGCTTTTGTAAAGCATGATTACCATCGCCTTGTTGACCCAGTCTTCCTGCACTTTTTTCATTGACATACTCCTGCATCTTTGTCATTGACTGTACAGTGACATACTCCTGCATAATCAATCGTATATTTGCGTGTCACATTTACAAATATGCGGTGTTGTTAGGTGGTTATAAGTAGGTATACATGTGACGCCCTACAAGAGCATAACAAACAGTCATTGACTGTCCAGTGACATACTCCTGCCTATCTCCCCGTCTCGTTTCATTATTTTTTTTCTATTTCGTTCCCTCTTTTTTAACCCTTTTTCCCTCTGCTTATTTCTCTCCTTAAGTGAATATAATTGAATAAATATCTTACCAGTAGCCTTGTAAGGCGCGACCTCCATCGCCTTGTTGGCCCAGTCGCCCTGCATCTTGTCCAATGACTGCTCAATGACGTACTCCTTGCTGGCCAGCTCGCCTATCTCCGCTATGAGTTCACCATGGGCCGCCATGCCTTGCTTCAGGCACATCGTGAAAGTTTGCTTCTCATTCATCGTTACCGTTATACCTGGGGGATAACGATAAGACAATTGTCACTATCGTTAAATAGTAACACTGATAATGCACTGGAGAAAAGGAACAGGGCAGACGGGACTTGAATTTGCGTTATGAGCAACACCAGGAGATGGTCATGACCGCTTGGCTATTTCAGGCCCGGTTTCTATGTAGAATCTTTGCAGTTATTTATCTCTGCAATTTGATTTCTTAAGAAGGACATAATTGTGTACTGTAATAGGCTCACGCTTAAATTGGGGCTAGGTAATTTCTGTGATGGTTGGAACAATTTATTTATTATGTAGGATATGGGCGTGAAACGGAACGCAAGATGTACGAAAGAGAAGGAACACTGAGTGAGAGCATAGAAGAATGATATGAATTTAAATATGGAAGTAGCGAGTGCTCTTGTTTAGAAGGTTTGAGAGGATGAGTGCAGTCTGAATGGTGATTTAAGAAGAAGTTGAAGTTTGTTAAATTAAGATCCAGAAAACTTGTGTTTCCCTTCAAAGCCCCGATTCCCACATTTATTTATTTAGTATCTTCCGCGAAGTTTGCAGATCTCGGTTAAGAATTGAGATTGTCCGCCGTGGCCGTAAAACGGCTAGTTTGAAAGTATCATAATTTATCTTTGCAATTTGTATAGCTATAACAAAGATAAGCCGCCATCAATGCACTACCATTACTTGGTTCAAGTTTAAAGACCAGGTTTTTGAACGTTAACTTACCAGCTTTCTCCATGAATTCGTTCCAATGCCTCTCTTTCATACCAGGGTTCCTTACTGCCTGGATGATGGGAATCAGCGGTCTGAACTCGTCGATGTCGTCCTAAAACAACAATCAGATCAGAATAATCACGAGTATTATCTTTTCGCCTTGGGCTCCGCGCAGATGGCACACGTTTACGCAAAAAACCGGCCAAGTGCGAGTTGGACTCGCGCACGAAGGGTTTCGTACCGTATAAAATACAAAAAAAATCAATTTTGTATAGGTAATAAAATATTATAATTATTTTAATTTAAATAATTATTTTTAAAGTATAAATATACATATTATTAATCTGTGAACATTTCAAACGTCTACATTTTGCCATTGTTAATATCGAGCAAAAAACGGCTAAAAAATCATGTTTCTTGTATGGGAGCGCCCCTTAAATATTATATAGCGGCAACAGAAATTCATCATTTGTGAAATTTTCTAGCGAGGTGCTTGTGGCGCAGTGGCGGCAGCGCTTTGGTAGTGATACCAAAAGTTAAGCAACCACGGCGCGGTCGTGATTGGATGGGTGACCATTCCGACCATTAAAGTGACGACCATGACAAGCAATCTCCGTGCTTCGGAAGGCACGTTAAGCAGTTGGTCCCGGCTAATATCTCTTGGTATTAGTCGTTAAGCCTAGTCAGAGGCCCTAGGGCGGCTTGATAACATCTGACAGTAAGGTTTGTCACTTGCCTTACAGACACCCCTCCACCAATCCGCACTGAGCCCGCGTGGTGGAGTATGGCTCGTTCCTCCTCATAGTTGAGGTGAGGCCTTTTCCCAGCAGTGGGATCTAATAGGCTGACTTAACAACTGTCTAGCTATCACGGTTCATGAGATACAGCCTGGTGACAGACAGACAGACAGCAGAGGCTTAATAATAGGGTCCCGTTTTGACCCTTTGGGTACGGAACCCTAAAAAAGACAAACAAAAACCCTGTCTACTAAGCACTAACTTAACTTGCTATTTCAACAAAACATTTGTCAATAAATCTGTAGAATGTATTGAGGTGAGTGTAAAATTGTAGCAGCCACAGAAACCAAAGGGCGTGACAGCCACCGGTGGCCGTCGTCCGTGGCCCATCTGCGGGGACCCTAAGTTTCTTGAAAACCCCAGACCAGACCCCTAAAATACAAATTTTCATACAAACATGATTTTACTGAGTCAATAGATGGGATTAATGTTTATTTCTAAATAAAACTATCCAGTAAGGAACAGAACCTTATCCAATTCTTCAAAAATGAAATGGATGACGACCGTCTTGGTGTAGTGGTTCGCGCCACGGACTTCTAAACCAAGCAGTTGCGGGTTCGAATCCCGCAAGAGGCAAATGTTTGTGTGATGAGCACGAGCATTTGTACCTAAGTCATGGATGTTTATAAATGTATATAAGTATGTCCATCCGTTATCCTAGTCACCATAGCACAAGCTCACGCTTAGTTTGGGGCTAGGTAATTGGTATGTTTGTTGAAACAATTTATTATTATTATTGATTATCCCACTTTATACCTTTCATATAACGTTGAATGGAACGCGCAGACCGAGTTACTTTTTATTGTTTTTAAGGTAATTTTTTTCGAGAAATCAAAAAACTTTGTTGAAAGATTAACATTTATCGAATCGATTAAATTTATTATTACCGTAGGATAAAGACTTTTTCATTAGTTAACATGTTTGTATGAAAATTACTCGATAGGCCGATTTTTCTGCCGCTGAGTTTATGTCAGTGTAGTACTAACTCGTATGGTAGTGGCGACTTGCTGCACTTTGGGCATGTCGGCGAAGGTGCGCACGCACTTGACGATCGTCTTGTAGTACTCGTTGATGAGCGGCTCGATCGAGTCCGCGTCCACGTACATCAACGGGTTGTCGAACCACACCTCGCGCGCTTTCAGGAAGTCTGCGGGCGATGGTTACGACACATCTTTAGACAGGTTTGTTTTGTTACTAACATAAATAGATAAAAAAATAAATCATTATTATTAACAACCGATTCTGGTGCCTAAACACAACCACTTCATTTATGTGACCAATTTCGGTATCTAAAAAAATATTCTTTATAACAGCTAGAAGGTATCTTATATTTTTTGCGATTTTAATATTGGTCTCGTAGAGAATGTTGCAAATAGATTACCAGAATCGATGAGGGATAATATTATTTTGCTATATTATTATATACAATAAACTTAAATATTATGAACACGTGATGTCCCACTGCAGAGCAATGGCCTCCCTACTCTTTTTCTACTCTTTACAATCTTGGGCAGCTGTTTCTAGGTCGAGAGAGAGTTAATTACACTAAAATAGTAAAGATTTAAAATCTGTTTGTACAGAATTTGCCTTTTAGGTACTTAAAACTAGGTATTTAAATACACAAGGTATTTAAATACCTAGTTTTAAGTACCTAAAAGGCAAGTAAGGTAAGTGAAGTACAGAGATATAATTTTGAATTTTTTGTATGCATTTCACCTATGGACTCAAAATGCATACGGCACAATGGACCAATGGACGCAAGGAATGTGTAATGTTACGCCAATAAAAACCAACACTTACTTTTAAGCGATCATTTTATACTAAAGGATGGATACTTGACCATGGACAAGACCTTTGAGTCATTTATTTATATATTTAGGCCCACAGGGGGCACTTATACACATTCCAACATATATTTTTTACCTACCACTGCTTCGGGACATATTTTGGGCTACTGGTAAGAAGAAGCAGCGCAAGAAACTCAGTCACTATTTTCAAAGCCTCTTTAAAAAATGATTAGATACAGAAATTGTGCTGGTCCGAGCTGAATCTGACCTTGATCATGGACCATCGATCTGTGTCCGTAATGACTTAATTGTATAAAGCAAACAGATTCTTTCCTCACCTGAGGCGGTAACCCACAGGTTCCTATACGGCTCAAACTCCTTGACCAGGCGGTTCAGGTCGGAGAACGGTGTGACCGGCATCCCGAACAGCTTCTGACGCTGGTTGAGGATGCGGCCCCAGTCCTGCGCGTCTTTCATGCCTTTCCACGCCTTCTTTATGTCGTTGGCTATCTCGTGAACCTGTGCAAATAAATAAAGTGGTGACCTTCAGTTTGTTACATCCATTGGATATTTTATAAACGTAGAAGATGCTTTCTGTACCTATTCGAATAATCGCGTCTTTCAAAAACGAAGGGCGAAACGAGCTGACCTGCCGGCTTTTTAGTGGTTGCATTAAAAATCTTTTATAAAAGACTCGATTATCAACTTCAATACCAAAATGACCAAGTATAGGAATCTATGCCGCGGTTTATCTTCTCTTATTCTCATACGTCAATGACGTAATCACCAGATCAAATATAAAATTAACTGTTGTGATTTGTTCGATAGTAGCCTACTAACCAATCAGAATAGTTGACAGTAGATGAAGCCACGTAAATAGTGTTTTATTATCTCATAAAGTCCACGTGTAAAAGTATAAGTTCGTAGCCGACCACATATCGCAGCGCCGGACCTCGTGTCGACGCGACATGTCGCAACCACACGTAGCGACGTCGTGTCGCTTCAGTCATGATTCCGAGCCCGACCGCAGCAAATGACAGACCACAGCGCTACTTACTCCACAGAGTCGGCCACCTACGCAATGAGCTCTATATGAAAGTACTCGAATTATCAATAACTTTATCGACTACTTAAGTACTCGATACCATATAATAATGCCATATAATGATTGAGGTCGCTCACAGCGCCACCCTATCGGACATACTGGAAAAACCCTTTAAATGGGCATCTTTTATAATTTCAAAAGTATTCATCACAAGATAAATAATAAATAAATAAATAAATCATTTATTCCACTTAACAGTCACAGTTGCAAATTGACCAAAACTTCCTTTTAGGAAAGAAATATTCCTGTGCCAGGAAGTATGGCTCTTCTTTAGCTTTAAAAGTTAACAATTGATTTCCATAAAATAAATTAATAATAAAAAATACAATTGAGAAAATGCAATTTAGAACATTCAATGAAAATATTACAAACAAACTTTGAATCTTTAACAATACAAACAATATATCCATAAGCTGGGGGTACACAAAAAACTATTTGCATTGCTAGGCGCATGTACTGTACCGTGGTAACGCTTCAAGTTTTGCTGTTAGTGATTAGGGTGTGGTACAAGTGAGTAGCAGTTGCCTTATTAAAATAACCAATACAATAAAAAGGTTTCAAATTTCAATTTCGTGTAAGTGTAAGTGTCTGTGATGTATTGTGTGTGTGTGAGTTTGTGTGTGTGTGTGTGTGTGTGTGTGTGTGTGTGTGTGTGTGTGTGTGTGCGTGTGACGGTGCATGAAGGTGTGTGTATGTGTGTGTGTGTGTGTGTGTGTGTGTGCGTATGTGTTTTGTATGTCTGTTGGAATGAGTGTTTTTGTTTAAATATAAAAATGTATATACATATTTATAATTATAGCTCTACTTAGTATATTTTAAAATCTGTTCCGTTTCACTGTAGCCGATTCCATTAAGCCACTCAGTCACAGTCTTTTTGCAGTCGTAGTAATTTAGGGGGTAAATATTTAGTATTTTATTTATATTATTGTAGATATGAGCAGACTGTCTAGTAAATTGGATTGTTGCAAAGGATGTTTTGCAATCACAAATTTGTGCTGCTTTATGTTTCCTTCTTTTACTTATGAGTTTATTATCATATGGTATTTTTTGTGGACCTTTAATGTAATTGATAGAAGGTATAGTTTTCTTACGGATAGTAATTGCGTACTATTATAAAGCATGTGCGTTGGGTATCTACGAGGCCTAAAATCCATAACTTTAAGTAGTGACCGCTGTGCTCGTTCGATTTGCCAGTCCCACCCCATATAGTTATACCATAACCTAAAACTGACTGCGCCAATGCCTTATAAATAGTTTGGATTAATTTTTTGTTAGTGACATGCCGTAATGTTTTAAAAACCCAAGTTAATTTCCTAATTCGTTTACTTACAAACTCAATTTGTGAATGCCAAGATAATCTCTGGTCCAAATAGATAACTAAATATTTAGTTTTGTTCACTTTATTTATCAAGGGACAGTTACAATCCGTATTACATTGTGCAACGTTTTCATTTATGTGCAACTTTATAATAAAGTCTGAACCCGGCTGTGATCGATTGTACATGGAAAAGCACAAAAAGTTAGTTTTTAACGCATTCAATGTGAGCAAGTTAGTTCTTAGCCACCCAGCCACTTTTGAAAGGCCCAGTTCTGTTTTAGCTTTAACATTCCCATGTTTTAACAGAGAACACAAGTGCAGTGTCATCTGCATACGCAACTACTTTGGCACCATCAAGTTTTAGATCACATAAGCTATTAATATATACTAAGAACAGGGTTGGCCCTAAGACACTTCCCTGAGGGACACCAAACGAAATGGATGTGTCCTTGCTGACATGTTCTCCGATTTTAACCCTCTGTGATCGGTAACTTAAATAGCTCTTGAATAACAGCAGTGCATTATCCCTAACACCAATCATTACCAATTGGCTTACAAGAGTGGGAATGGATACGGTGTCGAATGCTTTTTGCAAATCTAAAAATACGGTCAGACATTTTTCACCACAATCCATTTTATTAACAATAAAAGAAGTAAGGTCTAATATAGCATCATCTGTCGATTTTCCATGGCGAAAACCGTACTGAGCTTTAGAAAGAAGGTTGTATTTTTCGAGATAATTTATGAGTCTATAATTTAACAGCTTTTCTAATATTTTTGAAATTGATGGCAATACAGAAATTGGTCTATAATTGCCAAGTATACTTTCATCCCCACTCTTGTAAACCGGGGATATAACAGAATTTTTAAGTAGAAGTGGAAATATGCCCTTTTTAAAGCAGAGGTTAGTTAAGTGACATATAATGGGTATTAGTTCATTTTTAGCAAGTTTAATAAAACTTGATGGGATGTCGTTCCATCCAGAAGCTGAGCTGGATTTTAAGCTTATTATGACATCATTTACTTCTGCGGGATCTGCATCAAGCAAAACAAACGAGTCAGGCTGCATACTTATTTCGTTATCATATCTTGGCAATTCCTTATTAAAATTCAGAGTTATATCTTCAGCAAGCTTTTTACCTATACATGCAAAGTATTCATTAGCATGGTTGACCGAATCTATGGGAGATGTCATTACATGTAGCAGCTTGGTGTTATCAGATTTAGATGCTCTGTTAACAATTGAATTTATATTTTTCCATAGCGCTTTAGGGTTACCAGAAGATTTCAATAATAACTCTTTTTCATAATTTCTTTTTATTTTTTTTCTTAATTTGCAGCAATAATTACGATAGCGTTTGTATGTCAGTTTCAATATTTCATTAAAAGGGTCGCCTTGTACCATTTTTTGAAGTTTGTTTCTGTTCTGTATACATCTTAACATGCCAGTAGTTATCCATGGTTTTATTATACGTTTAGATTTTGGGACCCTGGTAAGAGTTGTGTTTTCTTGAAGAGATTCCGTAATTTTTGTGACTATAAGCTCTGTTACAATATTAGGATCATCATACAGTAATATTTGATAAAGTTTTTTTTCACTAAGGTTAACTAGCGCTTTATCGTAGTCTACGGTAGATTTTAATTTATTATTATTTTTGTTCACAGCTTCCTTGAAACAAAGGCTTAAAAATATCATTGCATGATCAGTAATAGAGGTGTTCAGGACAGCAATATTTGCTATATAGTTTATTTTTATCCAATTTTAGCATAAAGTGGTCAAGACAATTGAGTTTTCTGGTTGGAAGTGTGTGTCCAGGCAACAGACCACGAACAGCTAATGTGTCTAAATATGAACATCTATTACTGTGCTCTCTGCCGTCTTTACATTCTTCTGCAATGATATTTATATTTTTATCTCCAGTTATCACAATATTATGATACGATTTTAGAGTATCCAAATGTGAACCTAGCGAGTCTATAAACTTATCAGCCTTTACATTTGATGGAGAACGGTATATGCCTAAGATTGCGGTATTATTTACGTCTATTTGTAAACAAAACGCTTGCTGGAGCATTATTTCTTTTATATTTTTAACAAAAATATCTGCTTTTACGTATATAACAACGTCATCATTCTGATTTATGTGATTTGTCGTGGAGTATGACTTGTAGTTAGGAAGTGAGGGAATTTGTTTACTGGAATCAATTCTACATTTACTTAAAATAATTACATCCGGGCTAAATTTGAGTAAGCAAAGCATAATATTTAAATCGTCTATGTTACAATACACACTTCTAATATTTTGGGAAACTATGGTAAGATCGTGTTTTGTAACAGTTATGTGTTGGTCGAGATTTTGAATGTCGCAAGCTACTGCATAAGCTATATGGAGCTCATCTACTAATTTCTGAACTTCAAAACTACTAGCCATTTTTACTATTAAAACTTAGAGTGTTTTCTGTGCTACCATGTACCTTTTTATTTTCGAGTTTCCGATATTTCGGCGCTGTTGCAAGCGCCATGATCACGGAATAACTGAAGATCATGCGGGTGGGATGTTATGGGCAAACATATCGGTCTAAACTCGAAAATAAAAAGGTACATGGTAGCAATCCCGTAAATAACTATTCTAATGATAATGACCATGAAAGTTTAAAACAGTATATTGTTTTCTGTATTGTTATCTAATATGCGATTAATGAATTCTAGGATAAGACAGACATGGCAGGGCTGCAGAAGAATACCAGTTATTAGATTCATGAAATATTGTGTGATGTAGTTATCATAATAGATGTAATGTGTGGTAAATGTATTTGTATTTTTGGATAGTAGAATGTGGATGAGTGATAATGTTAAATCGGTAGGCAATTCAAGCACAAAGAAAAAGTTCAGTAGCGAATGACAAATAATCAAGTTTAAAAATAGCAATAGTCATATACCTTGCATTATTTTTTGTACTTGAGCCTCACTATGAATAGTTATTATCGGCGAGTTCTCTTCTTTTCTTACATAAACTTTGCCATATGCAGTCCAGCAAAACTTGTAGTACTTGGATTTGGAAAGATCACGAGCCAGGAAGTGCAGACGAGATCCTTTAGCTGTAAGGTTCTCGGTGACAAATATAGGTGTGTCTTTGAATTGAAAGAATTGAATTTGAATCCGAGATCCAAGGCACGAAGTTTGTTCTTATGTTTTATATTGTAAGTCTTACTTAGTTTCAGTATTTCAGTCTTTAGTATGGTGGATGAGGTCTCCACAATTATTGGTGCATTTTTTGCGCCTTCCTTTTTTGTTTTGACACGATAAATGTATTTTAAATCGGTTTTCGTCAGGCTGCTGCCGATAGTCTTGGAGAGGCATGTCACCATTTCTAGCAGGTCATCCTTGGTTTCATTTTGTTTCTTTGGGGCGTTTCTAATCTCAAAGTTGGATTTACGTGAAGACATTTGCATTTCTTCAATTCTGTCTTCCAAAACAGAGATGTATTTCTTGTCTTCTATTTGTTGGCTCTCTAGTAAGTTAATTTTCTTCTTATATTCTTCATTTTGTGATAACAGTAGTTCAATAGAAGCTTGGATGTTATAATTACTGTGTTGAATGTCAGCAAGCATTTTTTTTAATTCCTTTTCTTGTGATGACATCATAGATTTCATTTCTGTTTTAAATTCTTGCCACTCTGTTGAATAATCATCTTCTCGCTTTCTTTTATGTCTTGGAAACACATATCCAGTCGGTGTTTTTTCTATTCCAACTTCATTGATCTCTGAATCAGAGACTGATTTGTCAGCCATTATAATATGAATGGATTTTCTATATCCGCAAACGCTTCCGCTTATAAGTTATGGCAAGCAGCGTGCCGCTGGTCACTGTGACGTAGTAAATGCAGTACGTAGCTAACTTTGTGCGCGTTTAAAACAAGTTACGTACGAGTGGGCACGTCCGAGCGCTTACGCGGTCCGAGGCGAAGAGGAAGAAGAGAGAAGAGGAGATCTTTTAGATTTAAATATTATATTAGAACTAGTGGTTTTCCGCGACCTCCTAGGTGAGACCCCTTCCTAGGTAAGATCCTAGGATATCTAACAGAAGTAAATTAATAGTTTATTCAATAAAAGAAAAGAAAAACAAAGACATGCATGAAATAAAAATAAATAAACTTAAAACCTACTTAAATCGAAATTAAACCCGTGTCCTTGAGGCAAGGAGGCGAGGATGCTGGCTGCGTTATACAACTATCTCTATATCAGAGAAGATTGCCATAAATCGACCCAATAGATAGAGACACCGTACTAAGTGAGACACATGAAATATAAATATCACTTTATCGCGTGGTGAAGTATGGCTCGTTCCTCCTCATAGTTGAGGTGAGGCCTTTTCCCAGCAGTGAGATCTAATAGGCTGACTTATAGCGGGCTTTTATATGATTTTATGGTAATTTAAAAAGCAGAGAATTAAAATGATATTTAGAATGTACTAAATTATTAACAACTAAACGTCTTCAAGGATGCAAAAAAAAACGAACGAGGTGAACTTTGACGTGTCAGTCACACATGAAGTATATGTTTTATATCAAACGTCAATGTTTAACGGATCATACATTGTTTAAATGTCAGACCGACATAATGCACCAAATAAATTGTCGTTCAATGTAAGTGATATTATTTTTTCCACCAAAGAACTTTGCCGTTCTTCTTTCATCTAAATCGATTCAGTGGTTTATATTTTGTATGCCTTAGTTCGTCAAACAGGGACTGTAGACATCATGACAACCGATTAATGTCAGCCAAAGAAAAAATAATACCGGCCCCCTTAGAATCAGAAACAATGCAGTTTCTGAACCAGCCATGTTCCAGTATTCGTACCATGATCCTTGAATTAGCAGGCCCGAAGTGGGGCAGATTGTGTTAGCCTGTCACCAATCGAATAAAATGAAATAGATATATGTGGATGTATAGCCCCATCTCGCTCTCTTATTTTGTAAACCTATCACCTTGTGTACGCTCATAGTAAGAGTTCTAGCTATCTTAAAGTTGGGTGGTTTCTGATTGGTGGCAATTTATTTTGGATTTGGATTTGAATCTGGATAGTTATTTTGTTGATAGTACGGGCCCAGATGTTATAGCCTGACCAGGAATATATGGACCTCGCCATATTGCGAAAAACAACAGGAACTAATTACTCTTACGTGCAACAGAAACCTCAAATCGTCACTGACATCTGACATGTCATCAATTGTCATAATGATTAGTGTCACATTGGACGCGTAATCTAATTTTCCAAGTGCAATTTTTATGTGATAAAAACACCAAGAACTATTCGTTTTCGTAAAAGAAAAGTGGTATAACATGTGTTGTAGTATTATACGACTAGGAAGTCTATGTGATCACCTCGGTTTCTTTAAATTAATTACTGATATAGTTGTCATCATGAATTTTTGGTACGTCATGTAATGCGAATAGTGAAAATTGGCCACTGATGGCTACGGAGAATTTATAGTAACGATTTTGAAAAATGATTATAATAAATACTTGGTTTCAGTTTTATTTTCTTTATTTCAACCCTACTGGGATATAACAACTAAAATAATTCGTAGAGTTTTTTAAGATTTCCTATAAATTATATAAAATTATGATAACATATAAATAATATAATTGAGAAAAACAATGGATTAATGTTTCTTTTACCCATTAGTGGTTTTGCAAAAATAATTGTGTTTTAGTCCAAATTTCAAGACCAATATTACAAAGAGTTACTGAATTTTATAAATACTCAATTTGCGAGTGTTCTGTCGCAGGCAGCTGGCTTAAAAATTAACATGAATGTAAACATATATGATTATACCGAGTGTTGTCATACAAAGTGCATTTGAAGCGCCCTTAATTCAGGAACCTTACCATCAGAAACAATGCAATCGCTAAACCAGGATAGTTCCTATAATTCGTACCATGACCCCGAAAATTAGCAGGCCCGCAGCGAGGAAGTTCGTTTATCCTGTCACCTTTATTTTTGTATGCAATTTCGTACTATGACACTGCATCTGAAATCAATCTAGTGTCAGTTTGCCCGCCTTAAATGTCAGTTAAGCTATCATAAAAAAGTTACCCCTCGAGTAGCTTTTTCAAAATTGTTATGATTAAATCTTGTTTCATAAGTTAATTTTAGGATTGATTTACGAAATGTGAAATGTTAACAATACAACGAATTAACTAATGTGAGATTTTTGATTGCATAATTGAAGAAATATCTACGAGATGTGAACATTAATGTAGTGAAGTCCGATTTCTTGATTTCGCCGTAGAAGCCTGATGGCTATTTTAAAATTATTTTGGATAAAGTGACTTCGTTGTGTAATTACAGGTAAAATTATAACGCAGGTACGTAAATTGCAATAAAACCATCATATAGGCTACACCTGCAGCCTTAGGTTCTAAGATGTGAATATTCATTTTCCTAGGCAGTAACTACCTATTTTCTTTATGCGAGAACTTTGTCTCAACGAGCAGAGATTATTACTGATCAAACTTTCAATCTATCCACAAATTCAACAGTTTAGGTATTTATTGCATCAGTACACATATCTAGTCTTTGCTAACCTACCTACCTACTCATATTTAGGTACTTCATAATAATTTTATGTATTTATAGAACTATTTTATTGCATGAAAAACCAGCAAAGTATAACTGTTTCCAAGTAGAATGTATTCTATGTATTGGTTGCACTATTGAAAATTACTTACCTACATTAAATATGCCAAGAAAGTTTTTATTGGAGGAAGGCTAAAAAATTAACAAGAAACACCTACCTACCTAGTTATTGCTTCTTTATTAATCAGTAGGTAGGTAAATTAACAAAGCGTCTACCAAATTGTTGTATATTTTTTCAGGATAAAAAAACTTATATTGCACTAAAGAAAACACGTATAACACAACTAAAGATTTTCCAGAGAGATACAGAAACGTGTGAAGATCTTGAGTTTCGCCTGTGAGAGTTCGGAAGATTCTGTGAAATGATCTATTTTTATTTTCATAATTAAATATAGTTTATTGTTGAACATTCAGTCAGCCTTTTTTAATTTTCCCTCTCAAAATTACTACTATACATTTCACATGAGATAGATATACGTTCTTCTCCCTCCTAAATATATTTTTTTCATCCACCTTCTAGGTCGGCAAAGAAATCAAGAATAAACAGCCACGACTAATTTAGTCCTACTTTTCTTCTTTTTGTACAATAGCTCTAGTAAAAACCGGCCAAGTGCGAGTCGGACTCTCGCACGAAGGGTTCCGTACCATTATCTACTTCATCTTAGTGACTTTAAAGAATTTGTAAGAATTTTGTTATTGGTACAACATTATTCAACACCCAAGTTCTACCAATATTACTGCTAAACTAATAGAGTTATCTTAACCGCTATAGTTTTCCTTTAAAGTTTATGAAATGCACTATCATTTTATTTTTTAGGCCAGCAGTTAAGCTTTTAGCGGGAGGAGGGGGGGACGCGCACTTTAAAGTTTAATATTTCGTAAATAGAGCAATAAATCAAAAAAATATTGTAGAAACCCCTAAATCATTTTAAAAGACATACTCAACGATACCCCACACGATGGGGTAGATGACGAAAAAAAATCATTCCCTATTATTATAACTTATTTATTCTTAAGTGCAAAAAATATATATTTTAGACCTCCTTACTTCATATTCCTTACTTACCTACATCTAATAAATAACTATTATCTGTGTCTCTACGTTTGACATCTTAACAATCGAACGAAATAGACATATGTCAATGTATAGCTCCATCTCGTTCTTTCATCCTGTCACCTTAAGGCCTTTTTTTAAAAGCTCATGGTACAAGTTTTAGCCATCCTAAAGCAGGATGTTTATCGGGTTGTTAGCAATTCAAAGGATAGTTATTTTGCTGATAGTACGGGCCCAGGTCCCATATATTTCTGGTCAGGCTATAAATAGTCATAGACAACGGGCATAGAGAATTCGCTGGCATGTAAACCTATATTTTAGTCTTTGGTGAAAAACCTAATATTATAAGAGGAAAAATATAACTGTCACCTATGATGGCTAACATTGAATGACAGAAAATTCGTGCATAAAATATGACTAGCGGTTTCTCGCGACTTTGTCTGCGCAAAGGTCGAATTGACCATACAAGTTTTCACCCCCATAAAATATGATTTCTGGGGTAAAAATGTCAATCTTACTTATGTCGTTTTTCGGGACTCAAACTATCTCAATAACAAATTTTGTCAGCATTGGTTTAACGGTTTAAGCGTGACGTGAAAAGCTAAAAGACAAACACACTTTTGTATTTAAAATATTAGTATGGATTTAGTGTGACAGATGTCGGCGACACATCAGTGCACATCAGATCCACAAATTAGAAAGAATATGAGTACTGATCTGCGGTCGAGCGCCAGTGTGGTCTACCGCTTGACAACGTGTCGCTAGCTTCATGTCGCGAGCTACGAATGGTATTTCATAGAAATACATAGAAACCAAAATATATTATTGCACTTGAAAAAATGACCGCCAGAGGCGGGAATCGAACCCGCGTTCCTCGCATGCCGGGCGATTGCCTAACCTCTCGGCCACCCTGGCGTTGGCAGAGCCTGTCGAAATTTTCAAGTGCTTTTTAACGCTGTAATGCCGCGTTGCTTTCATCAATGTTATTGGGATTACACCCTTAACACTCGAAAGAAATACTATTGCAAGTATTTAACAATCGAAAGATGAAGCTTGCAAATACATAGAAACCAGTAGTGTCGCGTCGACACGTGGTTTGACGCCGCGACGTGTGGTCGGCTACGAACTTATACCTTAAATGTAAACAAGAAAATGATGATGACGAAATACCGTGACCCTCAAACCTTTGAAAAGTAGTTACAGACGTATACAATATGTAACAAAAACCCTGTCCGAGCCGAAAGGGTCATAAAGTTGCTTTAATAACGTTACCAAAATAAGTATCAAAATTACGTAATTCATTAATCCTTTTTTTTTGGCGATTTTTAAAGTTAACAAGTTTAGCACCTATTTACCCTAAAACGGGGTAATTTTTAAAATACGTTAACACTCCCGGCGGGCGCGCGGCTCCATTGACGCCGCCTACTCGCTTTGTCGGTACTACAATAAACGTAGCCGCGGCCTTTGATATCGCCGCGGCACGTGCCGGCGGCTATCCCGATATTATTACAGGTCAGTTTCGCGATGACATTACTTCCGAGTGGTCGTTCCGTTCCGTTGATCCGCAAAATGTCGTATACGAATCAAGAAGACTTTAATATGCTCATGTGTCTGGATAGGAGTGACTGTGATTATTGTGAAGCTCGCAGAGACTATGAAGTGCGTTTTGCTATTACACTGGGTATCACAGTGCCGTCAGAGCGTGCGTTCCAGCGTTTGCACAATCGCGTGTTCACTACGGGCAATGCAGGGTCGGGAAAGCCATCGGTTTGACGCAGGCAGGCCACGAGTCCACCAAACACTAATCACCACCACAAAAAAGCTCTTTTCAGAGCTACCAAAAAGTCTCTGTTTCTTACGATTGACACATTATTATCTGGCTAATAATAAGAGCCGGGGTCATCTGGGGTTATGCCGGCACTCGCAGGTAGCGAACCTGCGAGTGCCGGCGCTATGCCGCGCCCCCGCGCGCCCCGTCACCGCCCTTCGCGTTGCCATATAAGTTTTTTATGTGTAGTATTTTTTACCTTTTTTTTCATGGGGTAATTTTTTTCTAATATTTTATGAAAATAATTACACAAATAGAACCTTGACTCTATACCTGTGATAACACCTTAACGGGTCGGACAGGTTTTTTTTTACATATTGTATAGTGGGGGGGGGGAGGTAGGTGCCCACGTATAATAGTTCGCCAATATACTGACGACCGTCTTGGTGTAGTCGTTCGCGCACCGGACTTCTAAACCAGGCGGTTGCGGGTTCGAATCCCGCAAGGGACAAATGTTTGTGTGATGAGCACGAGCATTTGTACCTAAGTCATGGATGTTTATATGTATTTAAGTATTTCTTTCCGTTATCCTAGTCACCATAGCACAAGCTCACGCTTAGTTTGGGGCTAGGTAATTGGTGTGTTTGTTGAAACAATTTATTTATTTATTTATACTGATAGCTTCAGACGAATATCATTAACCCAATCGCGCTCATTTCGCGACCTTATTTCAACCCTCATATCGTGTGAAATCTACAATCGTTTTGTGACTTTGTTTCGACACACACATGCATCGTGTTTAACTCAAAAGGGTCACGATCAAAGTGGTGATGAGAGCTCTCACCCGCCCGAAGTCGTTCTGCAACGTGAGCGACATGCACTGCGCGGAGTACAGGTCGATCTTGTCGAACATCGTCTGCTCGTCTTGCTGGTGCAGCTTCCAGAACTTTTCCTGCTCCTCCTCCAGGAACTCCGTGGTTACGTCGATCTAGAGGGTTAAGATAAATCAATAAGTTATTGTATATTTCAGATCAGTTAAAAAATAATTGTGACAGTTCACAGAAAGACGTTTGACCTCATGGCAAGTTGTCACTTAAGACATTTTGTAATTTAATTCAGGAAATTATTTACATCATCATCCAAACGAGCTGATATTTACATACTGACATTAACAACGTACAGCTAGGTTATTATAAATTTTGTTAACATAATGAATAGCATTGGCCGTGCAATGGACAAACAAAACGTCGGCAGTCACAATCAGCCGTAAGGTATTTATGACCGAGGACCCAATGTGCCGATTCGGCCACTCAACAGAAGAAACGGCTATGCACGTACTCTGCTCAAGCGGACCGCTTATGAGCAAAAGAAGTATCCATTTAGGACAGCATATAATGCACCCGGAAGAGATAACAGAACCCACTCATAGAAAAATCTGGCGATTCCTGGATTCAACGGGCATAAGTTGTGAGCTATCAAAAGAGCTGCCACAATATACCAATTACTGGTCGAGCTGGCTTGAACTTGGCGCAATTTTTTAATAATAAGGTATCTTATCCTGTCAACGGTTCAATTGTCACAATTTATATAGGCAATAGATTAAAATTATTCAAGTGAAATATCTAATCTTTAGATTGCATAATAAATGCTTGACACTTAATATCAATCATGTATCGTATTTGCGATCTTTATATTCCAAATGTCAAATACTTGCTACAATGAATGCTTACGTACAAATGGTACAAAAGGTGAGATACGAAACATACATGGAAAGCTTTCTCCATTTACTGAAGCATATTTCTTGGGAATGCATACCAGCATTCTAAAAAGGATTATTATTTTTCTACATTTTGCTCATACCTGCTTAGTTATTGTTAGCGGCCACCCAATAGCTTCCCACAAAGCTTTGAAGTCCTCATTTTCTAGCGGCATAAAGAAGGCATCCAGCACTTCGTAATCCTGTAAACAAAGTGTATAATTATATATCTATATCTATATTATCGAGCGATATAAATTATCATAAAATACGAAAAAAGGTTTGAGGTGTTATGGTTTGAGGTACCTCAGTACTAAAATTTTAGGTAGGTATGCTTTCGAGCGAATGCCAGATAAAACCACAGAATACCTCATAGTACATAACAGAAGGATCATAAAGTACTTCAATATTGCACTCAAAAAATCACTTTTTGAGTGCAATATTGCACACGTTAATACTTGATGCTAAATTCAACTACCTTAAGCTACTTAAGCTATGGATTTCTTTTTCTTCCGCTTGTGAATAAAGTGACCGCCTTAAGATTTTAGAAACATATTATTGTTTTCATCATCTTATCATTTAGGTATAGGTGTTTTTGAAAGGGTGTGATGAGTGTTGGCTCCTGCATCTTCAAAGTGTCTCTTCTTCTTTAAAAAAACCTTATCATGAGCAGTAGATGACCGTTTTGGTGATGATAGTCTATGATTGCTTTGCTTTTTTATGCCGTTTCTTGAATTCTCTAAACGTTATCTTCCCCTTTCATAAGACTTGAAGGCTGTTGATATTCAATCTGAAATAACTCAGCCGTGAATCGCTGGCACTCACCGTGTGCACCTTCTTCATGATGTCCTCCTGCGTCTTGAGCGCGAACGGCACGGACTCCATCCACTCGCGGATCTCGAACACGTGCTCGATCGTATTCGGCTTCTCACCGAGCTTGCGCATAATGCTCTTGTACGCTTGGATCACGTCGTCCACCACGATGCGGACTTCCTCCGCCCACATCGTGAGCAGAGCCTTGATGATGTCTGATCGCTTGTTCACTAGCATTTGCTGTGGGAAAGAAGCGGGTATAGAATTTGTTAGACTAGAAACAACCCAGCAAAAGAACAAACAACCAAGACGAAAAATTTCACGAAATGAAAATGACGTTAAATTCACTCATAACTTAAAGTCATACCCCTCACTAATAGTAATTATACCGATGTTTTAACACTGGAATATGAAATAAAACCTAGCCTATTACCTAGCCCCAATTGTGCTATGGCGACTAGGAAACGGATAGACATTCTTATAGGTAGGTATACGTTATATACATCCATGACTTAGGCACAAATGCTCGTGTCCATCACACAAATATTTGTCCCCTGCGGGATTCGAACCCGCAACCTCTGGTTTTGTAATCCGGAGCGCGAACCACTACACTAAGACGGTCGTCTTTAATTAATATAAAATGAATATAACTTTTTAAAATCCATTGCCAGTCTGTCTGCCCGTGACCACGGTCCATGCACTTGGTCTGAAACGTCGGGAGTAAAAACAAAATACTTTGATAAGAACGTTGCATAAATTCTCGTATTATTATTATTTTAATGAAATGGCAAATTTCGAATTAATGACAGATAGGTAACATGAAATAGTAAAAACACATTTCAAATTAGCCGTCTCATGTTCATTCTTGTTATATCAGTCGCATAATAATAATTAGGCATTATTTAAGCGGTTTAAGTTAAAAAAGAAGCCATGTTACCCATGCTGCGGAAAATATTTTTATTTTACTAAAAAATCTTTTTACCTGTCAAACATGTTCATAATATCATATAAGGCGTTATGCACATACCTTGAGCGAATCAACGTTAAGAGAAAATGGTCCAATGCTGATATACTGCGGCAGGCGCCATATCAAATCCTGTTTCTCGTCATAATGCATTTGTAATTCCTCTTTAGTCTCTGAGGCCGAGTGCTTCTCTTGCCGGAAGTTCCTGTAACATGAGGCGCGATAGATATGGGCGGCCGGAGGTGGTGTTGCGGAGGTGTTTTTCCATAGAAAAATCGTACGCGATTGTCATAACAATCGCGTACGATTGACGCTATCTCGCCCAGGGCCCGTAGCCAAATGGCAATCGTCCTGGAGCGAACTTCGCTATCGCCAATGAAATGTCAAAATATGTTTGCAAAAGTCACGTGATGTTTCGATGGCTTATGTCAGTTTGATATATATTTTGTTAGCGATGACGAACTCCGCTTGACAATAAAGAGCCACTTTGCTGCGAGCCCAGAAGTTATATTTTTAAATCACTCGCGTACAGATTTCTGCTGATTTTCGTTCGTCTTCTAAAACTTTGCATCTTTATAACACTCGATCGACTGCACTCGACCGCTCGAAACCGCAATGAGTGCCTCTGCCCACTCGTTACAAATACGAGCGATAGAATAAACGCTTAAAATAATGTATTGAATGAAAATTATGTCGCAATCGGCCACATAATGTCATACGAGTGATTCAAAAATAGAGAAGACCTCATGTGTGCAAATGCCGCCAATTACTGGGCACAACAAATTTAAGTCGTTTACCATCGACACGCTAAGAAGAAGAAAAAGAAAAATAGAGCTCCAAGAGGCGAGCGTAAGAGCTATTTGGACTAGCTAACTATTTTGAAGGATTGACTGGTGGATGGTAGCCATCTGACAGTGCTTGACACAGCCCTCTGTGACGACAATGAAAGACGCACATATTGCTTGTGGATCAAACAAATATGAAGAATTGATTATGGGTGTATTTGGAAGCTGTTAAAATGTATCTTTTTTAGGATTTTTTTTTTGGTTTTGTGTCCACACTTATCATTATCATTCATAATTATCCGACGCAGCATGACAACTGTCAAACATACGCCTCCCTCATAAATTTCCAAAGTGACCTGTTACAAGCGACTTGCATTTAGTGCGATCTTAAAACCTTTATAAGGTCGTCTGTCCATCTTGCCGATGGGTTCCCGATGGATAATCGAATGCACCAAATATCCTTCCTCTAGACATAACAGAAACATAACCTATAGAGACGAAATGTCATTAAGAGGAAACACGGTCTAAGTGACATTTGAAAAATAGGTTTTTGAATTAAATGTTGCTGTCTCGATGCATGCTCTGGCGGCCAACCCCGCACCCCGCACTGCTCTATCCATGTGTAGCGTAAGTTAGTGTGTGTGCGCAATAGACCTCACGCAAAACTCGCTAAAATAAAGTATTTTCAAGAAACATGGTGTACTCTTTGATAAACTATAACCGAAGATACAGCACGCAATACAAAATAAAGTCGGTCAGTAATGGAGCTAAATCAAAAAAATTTTTGGTTAGAAATTAAGAACGACGTAACAGGATTTCTGGAAGCTCATCCTCTAAGGGGGTGAAAATGGGAGTGGAAGTTTGTATGGTAAATTCGACATGTGCACGGACGAAGTCGTGGGCAACCGCTAGTAAAATCCATTTCTTATAATTAGCTTCCACCGACATCAGAACAGAAATCAGCTTGGCTACAATCTATCGAATTGAAATGAATCTAATCACGTTACGTCCTCAGTAAGGGCTTACATCACAGACTGTGCACATAGCACAGTAATTGTAGGAGTCAGCAACGGAACATCTACCTGCTTTTTTCTTCTATAGAAACACCACTGAGGAGTAGTAGACCTTTAAAAGCCAAAGTGAAGAAAGCTAATGATATAAAATATTAAGACAAATTACCAAGACAATATTTAACTTAATACATCGACGTCGATTAGGCCAACAATGGCGTATCGATATATTTATCGACTATGAAGCATCACTATACGTATAGGGGAGCGGGGGGCACGTTGTTACACTTTTTAGAAAGTTGTTAATATGACAAAAGCTATCAAATAAATTATACATTTGATTACTTGTAATTTTAGTATGTCTATAAAGCTATTAAAATATGACTGATAAATTATTAAAATTTATGTAATTTTTTCACAATGGAGAATTTAACTAAACAAGTAGATTGTAACATTTTACCCCGAAATTGGGGCTAGTTGTTACATCATCGGGGCACGATGTTACGGTAAATAAATAAACAAAATCATCAGTGATACATATGTTTTTATTAGTATTTCAAAACGATATAAACAATAGAGATTACTTTATACAGTCTTCTAACATTTATGAGTAATTATAATATCTATTGTGGTAATATTTTTTTTGTAGAAAATCACTAAGGCAGGAACATTTTTATATCTTATATAAAACACCGACTAAGTGTGCAAATAACAACTTGTAGTAATTAAATTATTCACTTTCAATTCTTAATTAGTTTTTTAATAAACTTTTGGCAAACTAAAATACTTTGGATTCTAACATTTTAAGGCACTTATATTATAGAAAGATATATATTAATTTTTATAGAGGTAGGTAACAAAATCACACACAAATATTCAATCAGTCTTCATCAGAATTGCAATTAATGCAAATGAATAAGCGAACGTTTCCCGCTACACATTTGACATGGGCCCACATTTTGCATTCTAAACATGCTACCTAATCTTCTTTTTCCGAGGTGCTATAACTTTCACTACACACTAAACAAAACCATTCATCAGTATCAGAATCTGAATCGGAAACCAAAATTGTTTTCTTCACTTTTTCTTTTCCTTCTTTACTCATTTTCGAGGACTTTCCTTTACCTTTTCCTTTGCTTTTTACATGTAACAACTTACCCCAAAAAATTGTAACTACTTGCCCCATGGCACGTTTTTAAATATAAATTGAAGTCATTATTAATGGATATTGATAGTAGAATAAAACAATATTGTAAATTAAAGGTAGATATATTATGAACGTTCACAGTTAAACATTTTGACAAAATAAAAAATTTGGTCATCAGGAATCAAAAATTTCGTAAAGGATTTTTTAACTTACTTGGTTAAAATCGGGACACACGCACACAACCTAGCAGCTCAGCGCTTGGCGGGTCACTGATTGTTTTTATCTAATGCATGATGTTATAAGAAAACGAATGAGTCCAATTATGTCCATCAAAAAGTTTAAAATCCCGGTAAAAAACGCGTGTAACTTCTTACCCCTGTGACAACGAGCCCCCCCGCTCCCCTACGTATTTGTTATGACATTAACCACCCCCCAAACCTCTCCTCTTAAAGCAAGAAAGGGACAAATGCAGCTCAGAACAAAATTCGCTTCATAAAACTGACCAAAACAGCATTTCGTAGTCCCCTGTTTTCTCGACGAAAACTTTACTAATAATAATAATGTTTTCATCAAAAATTTAAAAAAGGATGGGACTATGCTCCTATGTTTTAGTTTTTGTCTTAATGTGCGTAGATTTTATTTAGCGAGCGGCTAAAGTTTGAGGTTGAAATTTGGCAATTTTCTTAGTGTTTGAAGGCCCATAATTCTTGTGTTAATTCGAATATGGGAAAAACGAAACATAGGAGCATAGCCGTAGTAAATGCGGATATTATAGCAAAAAAATTTTTTGATCTTAGTCTATATTCAGGGAGGAAACAGGGGACTACGTTTGTATGAAGAAATTGTGCTATTCTTTTGTCTTAATTTTGTTTCAGAAAAATTCCGTCAAAATCCCTTGGCATTGAATGCCTGCTCTTCTTCAACACATTTTGTCAAACAAATTTACTAATTTCTCCACATATTTTAAAACAAAGGTGCTGTTTTAAAAATTATTATTTACGATTAAAACCAAAATATCTCCTAAATCATAATTTCGATTATAAATAACACGCTTAATTTAACACTTTTCGTATCAGCACCAAGCACTGATAAGTTTCGGAGAAAATCGTCCTTACTTCACCTCTATAGGTTACGTGCTCGATGACACAAACTCACTCAACGTATTCCTCGATATTCAGCAGGTATATATCTCTGTAGCACTCATACTGCTTCATGTACGCTATGAGCGGGATGATCGCCTTGCGGTACGCCTTAAGCAGCCGCTCACGGTATTCCACCACGTTCGGTTCCATCAGACCTGGTGAAAATACAGGGTGGAAAACTTGATGAAAATTATCTTTGTTAAATTATACGACTGTCTATGATTTTTTTGTAAATGGCTGCTCTGTGTGTTGTGCAATAAAGAGTATCAATACACATGTCTTTCCCGTTCGATTTAGCCTTAAAATAATCGGCAACGCTTTTAAACTTCGCTTTGCATAGCAATACGCACTGTTATACATACAACTGGGATCTAGTTGAAGGGTTATAGTCATCTTATAGCTTGTTTCAATAAAGACACAAATTACATAGCCCCAAATTAAGCGTGAGCTTGTGCTATGGCGACTAGGATAACGGACAGAGATATTTATATACGTATTTAACCATCCATAACTTACACGGTACAAATGCTGGTGAACATCACACAAATTGCTCCTTGTAGAATTTGAACCCACCTGAGTTCTGAGCGCGAACCACTACACCAAGATGGTTGTCCGAACTTAATAAGCATCAGGACTGATTTTAAGTCTACTATAAATTTATTGACAATACGGCGTAACTTCCATGTTTGTAGGTTCAGACTTTTAGGTGGATGCCGGGATCTATCGTGATTAGGAAGAAATACAGGCGCGCGCACGTGTGTTTGTGTAGCTTATTCTGAGGTAGGTCTTCTTTAATAGATTAGATTCAGCCTGAAATTCAACCTTTTACATATATGTCATTTTTATAAAAAATACATTAACTTGTGAAGAAATTTTATAAAGAGCCTATATCCTATCTTTCTGTGTAAATCGCTTTATTATTAACTTCATTGTGTACAGTTATCTATTTAACATTCCCAGCTAATCAAGGCTCACCAATGGACGTGAGGAACAGCTCCTTGTCGAACACCAGCCCGGTCATGATCATGGGGTGCACCTGTTTGATGAAGTGACACCGGTACAGCATCTCGCGGAACAGGCGTTGGATCACGATCTATAGACAATATTAAAATGATTACTTGTCATTTTTATTTTGTGAGAACACAGACATGTCTGTACTACTCAACTAAGTTTATTTTAACACCATTTTTTTTAAATTTCCATCGGTATTTTTTTTTCGTTGGGTCGGTTAGGTGCCTATGGCATGCGGCTCTACGCTCTGTGATTTTGACCGCCATCTTGTTTTAAAGAATGGCGGTTACTCCATTGACAAGAGTTTGGCTCTTTTTAAAATGATGACGCATTGGAAACAAACGTCTTATCGTCAGGTTTATTCGCAAGGTTGCTGGATTGCGCTGGATGCAAAAACTCGAACACTAACTTCAGAATTCGATAGGGGAGGTTTATGTTTATGATGATGACATACCTCGAACTGCGCGGGATTAGGGGTATAGTGCGGTACTCTAAAAAGTTCTAGGTTGGAAAAAGTTGCAGCGTAGGACGTGACTATCTTCTATCTTGCCAGTTGCAGGATCACTCACAAGAGGTTACTTACGAAACCCTAAGTTGAAGAGGACACATAGGTCTTTGTTTAGCAACGGATACGGCTGATTATTAAGATGATTTATTTTTGTAATCGGTCCCTTATATATGAAGATAGTGGTCAGCATCAGGGTTGCATCTAGTGCGGAAGATTTGATTGATGAAAATGAAGTGATGCTGATGACAAACCTCGAACTGCTCCGGCTTAGTAGTGTAGTAGGGCCCGTCGGCGCCCATAGTGAGATGGAAGTAGAACAGCGTGGGCGTGGGGCTGCGGAAGGGCGAGTTGATCAGGTCGGTGGGGTCCCACTGCCAGTCCTCGGGGCACCAGTAAGTGCAGAGGCAGGGCGTCTCGCAAAGCGCCACGAACATCGCCATCGATTGTTCGATGCAGAAACGGAGCGCGTACTGGAAAGGAATGGTCATGTTATTGTAATTATTTTAGGCAGACAGGCAGTTGAAACAACTGATAACAGTCTGCATCTCGCTATCATAGTGTAGGTGAGCCATATAGCGGTAAAGCACTTATTACACCATCCTATTTGTATAGCATCCTACTTAGGAAATAGGAAGATGTAATCGCAGTTCACTACTTAGGTTCCTACCTTCCCAGTTGGGGGCCCCACTCTGTAAGATGATATCCGTAGTTGCAGCTGTAGCCGTCCCTGTCACTAATGCCAGCATGTCAGTGCGAGCGAGCGCAACGGCTAGACGCAAAAATACGGACAATGCGTTATTATCAGAGTAGAGTACCTGCCTATCCATCCATCCTTCTTAGTTAGGATCCTAAGTAGGATGCGACTTTCTAAACTAGTTTTGCCGATATCCACGTGTTTTACCGATTTTATTTACTTTTTTATTCTTCTTAATATTCAATCGTTTTTATGACGCTGTTATAAGGAACATTTTGAATTTCGGACTCTTTTCGTTTACGTTAATAGTGTATTGATGTGACTAACCTGCATCCTGAACCTGACCAGCTGCATGAACCGGCACAGCTTGCTCACGCCGTAGAACTCCCATTTCTTCTCGTAGATGTTGTACCACCTGCACAGGAGATCAGTCAACCCACTGACAGTGTACGAATACATACAAAAAAAGAGTCATCTCGCACTGCGCGGCGATTCGAATGTGATGCTCTGAGCACACGTTCTTTTACGTGTTACTCGTAAATGTCATATTTGAATATATTATTGCACTTGAAAAAACGACCGCCAGATGTCATATTTGAAGGCAAAATTGAGGAAATTACGCAATTTGAAGCAATCAATTTCCGCGCGCTAATGACCAATCTACCTCTTTTTAAACCAGGTCAATACACTAAATGGCTTTGCAAGCGTAGACACTTGGAGCCTTGTGTGGTATACAAGCCACCAGTAAATATTTTATTTTCATATAATCAACATGAAAACAGCCTCTCCCATACGTAGACGTAGACACTTTTTGTGTCTAGTTACTTTCACTTGACACTTAAACATTGGAGCATCGGTGGCGTAGAGAGCTTCGGTGGCATAGTGGCTAGCGGGTTCCCTCTCATGCGGGAGACACTGGGTTCGATCCCACGCGCCGCCATGTACCAATTACTTTTTCTGAGTTATGTACACAAGTTGTTTCACTAACCGATGCTCTTACTGTGAGGGAAGACATAGTAAGGAAACCTGCACATTCAGGCGACTGAATGTGTAACTATGATCCAAACTGGTCAGGTACCCCTATAAACAGGGTCACGGAGGTCAGATGGCATTCGTTCCATTGTAGTTACCGGATCTGCAATATCCTGAATCATCTCTAGCAGACCCTAGGCCCTCGCATGCTAGTGCACAACCGAGACAACGCTAAGATGATGATGACTTCCACTAAACACACACTTGTCTTTGAATAAAAACTGAAGTGAGAATGGGTAAAGGAGAAAAATTTGATAAATCTACGAGTATCACATAAACTCTCTGTGAAAATGTTGTTAATGGTAACTGTGTGTGCTGTGCAATTAAGTGTGTCTTATATTACTTGCTGTCATTTATACGTACCCTTTGCCGACATCTCTAAAAGACATTCTGATCGCATGCGCAGTGTTGTTCAACCATGTTATGTTCAGATATTTTAGCATCTGCAACATACAATGTAAAATAATAGTTTTAATGTTTTTTTAACTAGGGCCTATTTCACCACCTCTGTGTAAGTTTTCATTAGCTTACATAATGGATTGTTTGACATATTTCTTATGGGAAATATGTCAATTTACCTTTGAAGTAAGCTACTTAAAGCTTAATCAGGATTTGAACCCACGACCTTTGGCTAACCGGGCTAACGCTCTTACCAATGAGCTACCGAGTAGTTAATCCAACCGTGCGAAATTCTTGATCTAAAATGTATACTAATAATTATAAAAGACCAAGAATTTTGCATGGTTTGGATTATTGCTAATTTTAGGTTTCTTATTTAAATTTAACGATAATAGAAGGAAGAATAGAAGCAAAAAGGAAGCGAGGAAGACCAAGAATAAGCTACATGCAGCAAATAAAAGAAAAGATAAATGTCGGGTCGTATCAGGAGGTTAAGAGAAGGGCGGAAAGCAGAGAGGAATGGAAAAAACTCCACCGACAAGAGCCTAACTCTTAAATTTGATGATGATGATTTAAATTTAAATATAAAAGCATTTATATTTTTATGCCGTGTGTAATAAAGAGTTATTGCTTATTACATAGAGCACTATGAGTTTCCAAAAAAGCGTTAAATATTGTTATACCTATGCATCACATTATACAGGCTTTACAAAAAGAGCGTGCCCGACTGACACTGGAGATAGCTTAGCCATAGACCTTTTAATTAAAAATAACATGGCTCTTATAAGTGTCATGGTTTGGAACATAATGTCACTTTTTTGTATTTTTCTTGTATGAAGAAAGTGCTATCATCTCCAGCGTCAATCTGGCTCGCCATTTTTGGACGAAAAGTGGTTTTATCTCCCAAACTAACGGCCAAATACTGAAACGCTACTCAAATACTTGACGGCTTCTCAAACAATTAAGAAGCTCCTAAACTCAGAATTCGCATACTCAAAGCCAAAATGTAAGCATCTGTTAAACTTAAGAACATCTCAAAATAAATCGTGCTCAAACGCCACTCAGATGAAAAATGGTATACTGAAACGCAACTCAACGCTATTTAGCTGTCAAATGACTGTCATATCGATTTAAGTAGCCGCTAAATCTGAGAGTGGTCTTGTGGTCTCTCAAATCAGTTAATAGTGGTATAATGGTATAAAATAATGTCTTGTCGCCCTTTTTGAGCCTACTTTTAAATACTAGAACACAATAAGGGCTCAGTTATGCACTAGAAATCCCACAGAGACGCTTTTTGTTGTGTTACAAAGGTTTTTTTTTGCCTCCAAAGCGGAAATTGCAATTTAAATTACAAATCCTTCTAATTACTGTAATATGCGTATTTTGCACATTGTTGCCCTCACAAAAAATAGCCTGATTATGATGAGAACTCCTTATTAAGGAGGAGGAGATTGTTGAGGAAGAGCCAATAGTTCAGCGTATCGGTCTTGATATCAAAACTTTGTCGTCAGCACTATGCTAATAAATATGTACACATTTTTTTCAGTAGTCATCATATAATAACAATTACATATCATAAAAAATATTATAACAATAAGTAGAAAGTCGAAATAAGCGAGTAGTATTCGATGTGTTCTTCTTCTTCTTCAGAATGTATCTGCCCACTGCAGGCCATACTCTGCCTCTCCAAACTTTTCCACAAACGCTCTGTCGCCAGTACTTTAAGTACTTTAGACCAAGTTGTCCCGGCAGGATCTTGTAGGTCATAGGACAATCTGGCTGATGGGTTTGATCCACCAATGTACACACACATGACACAAACCAAATTATTTTGTCTTCATTTAAAAATTTGTATGACTATTTTATACTTGTTAAGTTTTATTTTATTTTTGTTATTTGAATAGTTATTAAATACTGCACTGCACTTAAACCTTGTTTAAACTTATTTTAATAATGTGAATTGAAATTAATTTGATTAGAACCGCGCTGTGACAAATGTCAAAAAGATTGGAAAATAATTTTTTTTTCGTTGTCACTCGAACATTTCATTTCACAACAATGGCGTCGTTAAAGTTTCTATCCCAAAAAAAAACAAAGAATCTATAAAAACTATGCTGCGTAAAACGAATAAGCTCCTTAAAAATATGGATATTGTAAAAGAGAACATACTTTTCAAAATGAATGTTGCCATGATGTAAACATTTAACGACTGCTAATCATGGTTTCAAATTGCCTGAGTAGCGTTTGTGTATACCATTTAAATGTGAGAGACTCTCAATTTCAGGTGGCCTTCAAGTGAGTGATGGATTTGAGCAGCGTTTCAGTATTCGGCCATAAGTCTTTTTTCTAAGTTAATCTTAAAAGTCTATGGCTAAGCTATCTCCAGTGTCAGTCTGGCACGGTTTTTTGGGACACGCTGTAAATCGAAAAGTGACTTGAATGAGAGAGAATATTAAGACAAAATTAACTACAGATTGGTAAAATGAACTGACCATGGATGTGCAGTGTTGCTGAGCCGCATCAAACTCAGCCAAGCTCACGTTGCGACCGTAGTTCGACGTGAAGAACAGCATCGACTCCACCTGATGAAATGGATAACATTACGACTATAGATATTTGCTTTCAATCTTTCTAACCTAGACAAATAATTTATCTGGATACGTTTTAGAACAGAGTAAATACATGGATGACACATCCTTGGCCGCATATTCGCTTACCATTAGGTGAGATAGCGGTCGAATAGCTATAACAAAACAGCTGCCTCATGTATTGTTATTAAATTTTTTTAAATGTTAATTTTAATAAGTGGTGCTTGTGGCGCAGTGGCGGCAGCGCTTTGGTAGTGATAGTAAAGTTAAGCAACCCACGGTGCGGTCGTGATTGGATGGGTGACTATTCCGACCATTTAAGTGACGTCCATTACAAGCATCTCCGTGCTTCGGAAGGCACGTTAAGCAGTTGGTCCCGGCTAATATCTATTGATATAAGTCGTTAAGCCTAGTCAGAGGCCCTAGGGCGGCTTGATAACATCTGCTTGTAAGGTTGGTCACTTGCCTTACAAACACCCCTCCAACAATCCGCACCTCTAAGCTCCGCACTGAGCCCACGTGGTCGAGTATGGCTCGTACCTCCTCATAGTTGAGGTGAGGTGTTTGCCCAGCAGTGGGATCTTTATAAGCTAACTTTACTTTATTTTTTAGTTTACCTTCAAGCATTCGTCCACGACCATGTGTATGCAGGACACAGCCTCGGTCAGTACATACAGTGAGTACCACTGGTTGTATTCCACACGGCCCTTGAAGTCTTCCATCACGCAAGGGTACCGCCCTAGAAAATATATATTTTTCATCATGTAACCTTAATGGGTACGTGATTTTGAACCTTATAGTTTATACACTACAAACCAGATCCATACAATGTTAAAAGCAAGTATATTATAAGCTGCAAACAGTAGTAAACAGTGTGTGGATCGCTGGCACTTATGGTAGGTAAGAAACAAGGCCTTATGCCAAGGACATAAGAGTCCAAAGTCAGATAATCTTTGGATAGCGTTGACTTAACAGTTTAAAGGGAAAGGAGGCACGAAAAAACGAAACCCTATTAACTCACCATAGTCAGGCACAGGAGGCACGTAGTCTTTAGTTGGTACATCTATGAAGTTGTACAGGTCGGGGTACTTCTGAATCGTGTGAATTATCTTCATCTTGCCTTCCATCTTACTGTACAGCAGCTCGGCCTAAAAACATTTGCATAAGTAGTAATCGTTAGGTAAACCACTTAATTGAGTCCTCGCCTGAAGATTGGCGAGAGATGAAGGTAGGACGAGAGATTCTTGTCAAAATTAAAATCAACCAATCAAATAACAAGCGCGCGTCGCGCCCTCCTCTCACGGTCTCTGTTCTCGCCTTACACGACGATGACGACGACGACGACTACGGTAATGATGGCAACGACAACAAAATGATGATGACGACTATGGTCTTCTTCTTATCGTGTCGATGGTAAAGCGACTTAAACTTGTTCCCTCTTATTACAAAAAACTTCAGCCTATTAGATCCCACTGCTGGGAAAAGGCCTCGCCTCAACTATGAGGAGGTACGACCCATACTCCCCCACGCAAGCTCAGTGCGGATTGGTGGAGGGGTGTATGTAAGGCAAGTGACAAACCTTACTGTCAGAAGTTATCAAGCCGCCCTAGGGCCTCTGACTAGGCTATGGTCACTTAGTAATTGCTTAACTTTGGTATCACTACCAAAGCGCTGCCACCACTGCGCCATAATCACCTCTTAGAAACTTTGTACCAGGTTTAAACCAGGACCAAATATTAGCCGACTAATCAGAAAAGCGTTTATCAATTAAGTAATGTCACGAATGTGTCATTCATTTCTAATTTGTCAGCTAATATTTAGTCTTGGCTTAAACCTGGTACTAAGTTTTTTGTAATAAGGCGGGTTGTGCCCGGTAAATGAAGACGCAGTTTGCATTGTCGTTTGCACACATAAGGTCTTCTAGAAAGTAGGAATCAGGGCACGCAGGACAAGACAAGACACGGGACGTGTCTTGTGGAGTGAACCTGCAGACACAGATCGGTTCCATCAGAGAATCCCCACCTGAACATCGTGTCCTTGTATCTACTCACTTGAGACCGGAGTCTGTTAAGGGACTTTAAGTGGGCCATAGCAGTTTGTGTCCTGGAGGGGAATGTTCGGAAGGAGGAACGAAGGGAGCAGGCGGTAAGGGTCCGTTCTCCTATAGGACACGTCTAGCAGTAGAGGGGTCGCGGTCAAAAGGGGGAACGAACTTCATAAAGCTTCTGCGGCTACGACTATGATGATGATATTACGATGACAGTATGATAATGATTACAACGACAATATGATGATAATGCCAATTATGATGATGATGACTATCATGATGATGACGACGCTCACCTCCTTCCTCAGCGCCTGAGCGTGCTCCTCGTCGATATCGCGCGCCTGCCGGTGGATACGCACCATCCGCCAGATACTCGGCATGTAATGCAACGGCATCATAGGCAGTCCTTGCAACAGCAGGCAGTCTAGGTACAGGTAGAACCTGGGACCGAAAAGAGTCAATACTAGTTAGAGATCCGTAGCCAAATAGCAAAAACGGAACCCTTATATCTGTCTGTCCATCCGTATGTCACACCTACTTTCTCCTGAAACTATCAGGATTACGCAGTTGAAACATCGATAGACAACTCACGCGCGCGTTCGGCATCGCATCGGCCTAATCTACGGGTAAGATAAAGTTACGCGACAGAAGGAGAGGCAAATATCTAGGAGTTTATATCGATAGGCGATTGGCGTTCCGCGATCTTAATTTGCAAATCATTGTGATGAGTCGTTATTTATTTAAATAAATTTGAGAAGTGATCCGTCTATACTTTTTGTTCTATAGCAGGCTTATGTACCTCCCCGCGTAGGTAGCAAAAACGTAACTACGCGCGGCGACCCACAGTGGTGGGCTAATCAAGTGGGGAATCATGAGGCAGCCGCGTTTTATTCACCGGCGGCGCGCGGCACTACGTTGCTGGCTGGACGAGCATGAATAAAGTGCTAGAGAGGTGCGCTAGATGGCGTTAGTAGCTTCTTGTAGCAGTCAACCCTGTCGAGTCGCATGATAGTACGTCACTGAATAGGTTTAGTGTATTATGAATCATATTCCAGAGTTATATATAAGCATGAAAATTAAATTATCTTGGAGTGGATTTCTTTAGGTGTCTAAAGGAAAATGTGCCTTACTCAGAGGAACTAAATTACACCATATCGTTGACGACATAGAGTAGATTAGAATTAATTAAGTAATTGGAGTAAATTTATTTGAATTTCATTGCAAAGTCAAACTTCTGTACAAGTACTTATTCTGTGTGTTTGGTATAGACAAGGGTACCGACCTGAGGTTATTTTCGACTTCTCTACGCAAGTCGACCGCAAACTTGACGCGCTGCGCGAAAGTTTCCGGGTCATCCGCCTTGAACATCAGCCGAATGCGCGGGATGCTGCGCAGAAATACACACTATTAGCAGGACTGTCTCACTTCCCGTGTTGGTACCAAAAACGTACCCACGCGCGGCATATTCATATAATTTTTAATGCGTTGCCGCACACTTGAAGCGAGTGGCGGCCATTCGAGACTCGGTGTTCGCGACACGCCACCACTGTTAGCGTCTACTCGCCATTTTGACATAACATCTGTCAAAGGATCTAGCAGGTGAATGTCAAATTGTAGCGGCCACCGAGCACCTTCGTACGCGCGGGACCAAAGGTGGCGGTGGTCGGTGACTTCTGCGCGAAGCCTACGAGGGCAGAAGCTTGACCTTGTCACTTATGCCAGCATGACAACGCAACAAGCTTGATGGATAGCTAGACTCGAAAATACGAACCATAGCAAGGCCTCAGGCTGGAAACTGTGAAGTATGACTCACTCAAACTTCCTCTTGGTTCCGTCCAGGGCCATCACCTCCCATAGATCGGTTGCTTTGTTGTAGCTGAAGGCAGCCACGTTGGTCCACTGTAAAACCAAAAAACCTTAAAGTTAGGTAAAGACGACAGTCACAGCACACAATACACCTTTTATAGTATTTGCATACATATGGTGTTTTATTCCGCAGGCTTATTGCCATTTTCCCACTTTTCCCATTCTAATGGGAATTCACTCAACAACTTCCTATCATTACATTTTGTTCTTAATAAATTCCGAAAGTAACGAGACAGGTTTTGGAAATATGGTACGGGTGGGGCCGGGTTATCTCATCCAGTACTAAATCACGTTAAGTGCGTGTTATTATCACGTTGCGTACGCAGAGGCCCTAAACTGGTTTCATACTACAGCACGCACCGGTCGGTGACAACAAATTGATCTTCTATTGTCTCAAACTTGGCAGCGAATGGGTTAAAAGATGTGATACCTCATACAAATTGTTGAGCATTTGTATAGTGTCTCCGGAGCCCTTAGCAGCCTTGTCTTTCTCCTTAGGAATGAAAGCCAGCCCAGGACAGGGGTACTGCTCGCCCTCAATCATGCCCAGGGACAGCCATTCTTCTGGGATCCTGTCCAACAAATACTGGTGCTGTAGTCCAAGAATATAGTGCGTTCCGGATATGATAGTAATAAATAAACATTTGTTTTTAATATTTTTTGAACAATTAGCGTTAAAATAAGTTAAAATAAATAAGAAAATAAAAATTCGTTCACGGGTAGAATCATACCCGAACTACCGTAGCATCGCTTACCATCAGGTGAGATTGAGGCCAAATATCGGCCTATTAATCGGAATCGAGACAAATATAAAAAGTGAGAAAAATATAAGAACATTAAGATTAAAATGGTTTTTCATCTCACCTGTTCGGAAAGTTGAACTTTCATGTGAAGATAGCCGGGTGGGAAATAGCTTTTCCACCCTACTTTATACTCCTACTATTAAATAAAAGGCCACTATAGTGAGAATCGATAGTCATTGCAATAGTCAGATCTGTATCAGCTATCGATCGATAGTGATTTTAATAATGAACCTTGACACTATCGATAGTCTATAAATACTATCATTACTATCGGTAGACTATCGATACTATCGATATTTTATCGATACTTTTGCTTTTGCCTCAACTATCGATAGTCTATCGATACAATCGGTATTTTATCGATACTATTGCTTTTGCCTCAACTATCGATAGTCTATCGATACTATCGATATTTTATCGATACTATTAATTTTGCCTCAACTATCGATAATCTGTCGATATTTTATCGATACTATTGCTTTTGCCGAAACTATCGATATTCTATTTAGTTTGGGGCTAGGCAATTGGTGTGTTTGTTGAAACAATTTATTTATTTTACTTATTTGTTTATTCTATCGATACTTTCGTTAGTCGAAATGAAAAATAGTATGTTTAACTTCGGTTGAAAGCACCCATTCCACTCTCGACTCTCTCACTTCGTTCGAGCGCCAGAAACTTCTCGAATGGAATTGTCTCTTTCGTCCCTTGTATAACAATCTACTATAACATTTAAAAATGCTCGCCGGGTTGCTGCTATTACAGTGTGATTTGAGCCTTAGGCTCTGCGCAGATGGGACACCGACCACCGCCACACCCTTAGGCGGAACCTAAGGGTGTGGCGCGCGAACGAAGGTGCTCGGTGGCCGCTACAATTAACACTAGATCTTTTGATAAATGTTTTGTCAAAATGGCGAGGGGCCGCCTCCCGCTTCACGTGTGCGGCGACTCCATACAACACGTATTAAAAGCAATGTAAACAGCATGTCGCTAGCCGCTGATATCTGTCAAAGGATCTAGCAAATTGAATGTCAAATTAAAGCGCCACCGACCTTCGTTTGCGCGGGACCAAAGGGCCACCGGTAGCAGTGGTCGGTGGCCCATCTACGCGGAGCCTTAGAAATAAAATAGAAGTGAGTATAATGTCCTCCTAGCCGAATTTCGACTACGGCGGCCTATCAAGAGAGATTAGCCAACTGCGCGGGACATATTATAGTGCGTAGTATAGTGAAGTGAGGTTACCACATACCGGCAGTCAAAGTCTGTGTTGTCAAAGATCTCCAATTCCATCTTGGGATAGGGGCTATACAACCCGTAGTACTCCTGGTCAGTGAACTTAAACTCTGACGGGGGCAGAAGCCAGTACGGCTGGATCCCAAGGCCTTGAAGCATTTTCTACAAACAAGTTAATTAAGGCTATATTTTTTTAATGATGCTTTGTAACATAATAGATAGATAAATAAATTAATTAAAAATAAGTCTTCATTACTCTTCTTACCACCTTCGACAACCTCTGTAGCCAAGTGGCTCGCACACTGGTTTTCAAGGTGTCGATCTCCAAGTGGCCAGGTTCAAACCCCAGTTGGGTCATTATAGAAATTCACATTTAATATATATTATCTTGGGTATGTGCGTTGTGATACCACCAATCTTTCAGATTCCCATAACACAAGTTTTAAAAAAAGCCTTTATTTCTCTGACCATGAGTTTTAAATCTATTTCTACTTTGTTAGTGGTTTTCTAGTTGTTTAGGGTCAGGGAGGCAACAGTGACTCAGTCGGATACAGTGATTCATTCATGTAATTACTCGAAAAACGCGGGATGTATTTTTTTTCCTTGTCATACAATACTAACATGTGAACCCCAAACAAGTTCTAACCAGTCGGTCGGCAGGTCAAGCGTCGTACGGTAGTGTGACGGCGTGTTTTTGTTTGCGTGCCTACAAAATTACTTTTTGAGGTGAGTTTCTTTTGTTTTCATACTTCAGTTTGTGATAATTTGTATTGTCTTTTGTATTCACCAATTAGTTAATACTATAGTGTTCTCATTCATGTAGTTGTTTATCGTAATTATTATTTGACTCGAATGCTGTGATCAGTTTTATTCAAAATGGCGTAGTCGTACACAGTGACTCAATTCTAAGAAGTACACAGTGACTCTGAGTCACATTGTACTACATGCTATTGATTCTTAATTAGTAATATTTTATGAATAACCAAATAAAGACAACAATTTTTTATTAAGTAATTTGACCTTTTAATTTTGTTTGTAGTATGCCGCGACCACAAACTGCGCGAAAAATTGGCAATACTCCCCACGAAAACATTAAGGAGGGCTTGATATTAATCAGGAATGGAGAATCTATTCGAACAGCGTCAAAGAGAGCTAATGTTCCTTTTGCTACACTCAAGAGATATTATTGGAAAACCAAAGACAGTCCTTCACTTGATGAGATTTTACCCTCACAGCTGCAACCTAACTATTCAGTCAACAGAATTTTTACAGCAGAACAAGAGACTGTCCTTGAAAACTATTTTAAGCATTGCGCCCTTTTGTTTTATGGTTTAACCGCGAAAGAAAGCCGGAGAGTGGCATATCAGAGTGCTAAAATAAATAATTTGAAAATGCCTGCGTCATGGGAGGAGAAGGAAATGGCTGGCAAGGACTGGTTAATCTCATTCAGACGCAGACATAACATCACCCTGAAAAAACCAGAAGCCTGCAGTCTCGCCAGGGCCACAGCCTTTAACAAAAGCAATGTCTCAAATTTTTTTGATAATTTAGAGAACTTGGTTTCTCGTAGTCCTAACTTTGCGGATGGAACCAGAATATTCAATCTGGATGAGACATCAACGACTACGGTGCAAAAACCTCAGAAAGTTCTCGCACCGATTGGTCGAAAAACCATAGGAAAAGTGACAAGCGGCGAGAGAGGAACGTTGGTAACAACATGCTGTATCGTGAGCGCCAGTGGGAATTTCTTGCCTCCAGTCATGATCTTTCCTAGGAAGAATTTCAAAGATCACATGATCAAGAACACTCCACCTGGAACTCTTGGATTGGCTACACCTACCGGATGGATGAATACAGCGATTTTTCCAGAGGTAATAAAACACTTCATAAAACGTACGAATGCTACTAAAGAAAATCCGTGTATTTTAATCATGGATAACCATGAATCTCATTTGAGTTTAGAAGCCCTGGACTTGGCAAAAACTGCAGGAGTGCACATTCTGACACTTCCTCCTCACACATCGGCCAAACTGCAGCCGCTTGACGTCGGCATCTATGGGCCTTTCAAAACATTCTATAACGCTGCAATCGACTCCTGGATGTTGAGAAATCCTGGGAAACTAGTGACAATATACGACTTAGGTGAAATAATAGGATCTGCTTTTCAAAAAGCTATGACCCCAAGAAATATAACGAACTCTTTTGCAAAGTGTGGTATCTTCCCATTCGATCGTCACATTTTTACTGATGAAGATTTTTTACCCAGTTCAGTAACAGATCGTCCTAATCCAGAAGATCTTCGAGATGAAGGTGCTTCGACTCCAGACTCTTTAAGTTTACTTGAGGAGTTTGCTCGAGCAAAAACACCTGATATAAGTTCTGACGGACCATCTGTTTTAATAGCCTTGAATGAAAATCCTGGACCAAAAACATCTGATGCTTCAAAACAACTAAATGAAACATCTGCAAACCAGCCTGATGAATCTAGCCAATGTACGCCCACAAAGCAGCATATTTTGGAAGGTGTAACTGATTTAGCAAACAAACCAGAATCTACGGTAGACAACATGCTGATCAATATTGAAACACCATCTACCTCGGCCGCAAAATCTACTTTCAAATCGCCTTTTGAATTTAGAGACCCTATTAAAGCTGGACCAAGAAAAACAAATAGAAAACGGAGGAAACCTGGACGTAGTCTGATACCTACTGATACACCTGAAAAGACTATGATAGAGCAAGAAAAGAATATGATTAAAAGAAGAAACGAGGCCAAGAAAAGAAAAATTTCACGCACAATACTAGATAGCGACGATGAAATGGAAAAGCACGATGAATTTGCAGATTCTAATGATGATTCTTGTTGGCTGGAATCGCCAGAAGAAGATATAAATGCTGATGATGAGATGATTATAACAGAGGAAGACTTAACGAATCCTTTACCACATTTACCCAAGGAAGGAGAATATGTTATAGTGGAGTTGACAACAAAGAAACAGCGATCTTTATACATCGGGAAGGTTTTAGAAGAAAGAAATAGCGACCTGGAATACTACATTTCATTTTTAAAACGCAAGCCAGGCACTAATAAGTTCCTTATGCCTAATAAGCCAGATCTTTCGCTTATTAGGGAGGATGATCTAAAATATATTCTGCCAAAACCTTCAATGGTTGGAACTGCTACCAGACCATTATATAATTTTCCAATTGATTTCACTTTCCTTAAATTGTATTAATGTTCTATCTAACTATAGTTGACAAGACTGAATGATTGTTAAGTAATTATAATAGTCGTTTTTGTTAAATTGTAAGAAAAAGCTACTAGTCTTTAGCAAATTATGATTAGTTTAACATCATTGATTAAATGTGTAGTAACTGTTGATCTCCATAGTGATAAATAGCTTTGTAAGAATTAAAATTGTACTGATTAGAGGGTAGAAAGTCCTAATTTGTTGATTTTCATAAAATAAATATAAGTGTTTATTGAGTTTCAATAAAAATATAATTTGAAGTAATAATCTTTCACTTAATTTCTACTGATGAGTCACTGTGTACTACGGGTTGGGCCACTGTGTACACCCAGGTGTACACAGTGGCTCAATTCCCGATGTATAGTTTTTGGCCTCTCATTTTATTTTAGTAATATTTAGTGCTATTGCAATAATGCAGTTTTAAACTATAATACCTGACCGTCAATGTGTACAAGTTTTAGATAAATCCAATGATAATTTTCTCAATACTCATCCATTTGAAAAAATCCGAGTCACTGTTGCCTCCTTGACCCTAGTTAGTTTGCACTCCAATCAACCATCCTAACAGCAGCGATACGCTCAGCTATGTGCACCAGAGCCCGGTGCAAAGCAAGCAAGCTTACTGTATTCCATCTGTGACTGGGATTTCCAGAATCTTCTGGATGAACTTACTCTAAAGTCAACTCTGTCTATGCCACATCTAATTTAATCTGGAGTGAAGATTCCAAATAAAAAATAATAATACACTGACCTCTACTGTAGTACGCTGGACTAAAGGTGCCCCACCAAGTGTCTAGGGAGGTAAAATAAAGTAACTTATGTATGTTTATGTCAAATCTAATTAGTTCTGTGGAAGCTCACCATAGGCTCACTACAGTGTCAGCACCAAAATGGCGAGTAAAATCATCAAATGGCTTCATTTTAGGTTCACAGTGTCCAGCATACTTGTATTATAGAGGTTAGTGTAATAATAGCATAACACAGTGTTTACCTTGACTTGCTGTTGTCTGTACATACCTTTATGTTGGCAGCAAGAAATTTCCTGCGCAAACGCTCAATCTTAACCAGTCGGGGTAACTCCTTCGGCAACACAATGCTGAGGAACTGCAACTTCGGCACAAATGTCTCAAACGGGAATTGCTGAAAAAAGCATACATAAGATACATAGATACTCTTTATTGCACACCACACACAGTATACATTTACTTATAAGTACTCAAAGAGAATGGTACAATTTAGGCAGTCTTATTGCTGAAAGCAATCAATTTTTCCACAGTGGTGCAGGAAAAAAATTAAATAATTATTTTTGTTTCCCATTCCTGAGTATATTAACTATACAGAAACTTTTTTGAGGCATGAAGTTTAACACAGGTTTTTATTAATATAAAAACTTAGAACAATAAATAAATAAATAAATTGTTTCAACAAACACACCAATTACCTAGCCCCAAATTAAGTGTGAGCTTGTGCTATGGTGACTAGAATAATGGATAGAAATACTTAAACACATATAAACATCTGTAACTTAGGTACAAATGCTTGTGCTCATCACACAAACATTTGCCCCTTGCGGGATTCAAACCCGCAACCGCCTGGTTTAGAAGTCCGGTGCGCAAATGACTACACCAAGACGGTTATGCTGATAGATGTTATTATTCTAAGTATAAAAATCATATCATTGGACATTTACACCAACTAGCCTTACTATAAGCTTAAGCTCTAGTGACTGGGATAACAGACTAAAACTGAAATACTTTTTATAAACATAACTAAGGTAAGTTTAAATAAGAAACCAAATCACACAGGTAGGATTTGAACCCATGTCCTTTGGCTAACCGGGCCAACGCTCTTACCAACTCTTACCAAAAACTTATATAAATAAGAAAGAACACTGCGAGTGTTAAAAATATTAAAAAGTATATAAAGTATGTACATAAAAATTTGACATTCACGGGGTTCAAACCCGCAACCAACAGTTTCATAGTCTTAGCACCACTACACCAAGGCGGTCACTGACAAATCCGAGTTTTATGGGAAATAATATAAAAATGATATGTCATGATGTTGGCCACTAAGGGTAGATAAGATTTTAAAGTTAGTAATAGATATAAAAAATAATATAAGTGTGTCTAAATATTAGACCAACAAGACTCCTTTGCAGGTGTGATTAATCACGGGCACTTAATATAGAATAAAAATTTTACGTACAATACTTTCATCTTCTCTGTAAGTTGTCCAACGGCCCGGCGGCAATAAAATCTTCGGTTTTTGTGGTTTAGGGAGCGAAACTAGTGTTGGCGCCAACTTATCCGTCTTTGCCTAAAATCAGTAAGTTTAGTAAAGTTTTAAGAAATTAATCACTACTTACGTCTAATGAGTACCTATGTAGAACAAATACAATTTTTACAGTTTCAAAACTACCGGGCGCGTACTGCCGGTTACATTGACACACACACACACACACACACAATTTTTATTTTTATTCGGTTCACCCATTCAGGGTAGGCAAAGAATCCAGTCCATACAGCCTCGTCTTCAGTATTTATTTGTATCTTTTCTTTATTTTCTTCTGTATATGTACTTCTTCATAAACACTTACACAACTAAACTACAAACTAACCTAACCTAACTCATTGAAATGTGAGGCTGGTTCACATTTCAATGCTCTCAAGGAAACTTTGAGCAGGAAATCGAACCGGATCAGATAGGAGCGCCTTACTTTGTTTCTTACTTTTACTTCATTAGTTCTCCACTGCAGCACATTATTAAGATTATTCCACCACACAATCACAACAATGACCACGAAAAACCAATTTAGAAAATTAAGAAGCCCAGCCATCACAGTTCGTTTCCCGCCCTTCATTCCTTTTTTCAATTCAATTTGACCATTCTGGGTAAAGCAAAGGAAAAAGTCTATACTGCCACAACTTAAATATTTATGTATATTTTTTGATTTTCCATTTTGCGTTTTTCATAGTATACTGACGCAACTACACAAACACTTAACTGCAAACAAACTAACCTAACCTAACACATTGAAATGAGAGGTGAGGTTCGCATTTCGCGTTTCAATGCTCTCAAGGAAGCTTTGAGCGGGAACAACTATCCAGATCAAATAGGAGTGCCTTAATTTGTTTCTCACTTTTGCTGCAGTACCTAGTTTTCTGTTGCAAATTATTAGGATAATTGAACCACACAAATTACCATGCAAAACTAATTTAGGAACTAAGCTCTTTCTTCGCTTCCCGCGCTTAACCTTAATTGTGAATGATAAATCAAAACTCGCACGCACTAAGTAAGCCCTCCTCAGCCATTGAGAAGATATATCAACTCAATGTCCTCAGCCCTCAGTAACTTATGTCACTCACTCCACGTGTATGTAGGTGTGGTGTAGTGTAGGTACTACACCTACATCTACCTGAATGCATACATTGATTGATTCAAAAGATAAGAGAATAGGATAAAATGTATACCTGTAAAATTAGTTTCATTCGCTTTCTGGCGCAAATATCCTTTGAAGGGTCATCTCTGGACATATCCGACACCAGCTCTGAATAATAGCCTCTTTTAGGAATAGAATCTCGGGTTGTATTGTCGTAAACCACATCATGCTGTCTTATTTTCTTCTTTTTACTGTACATTACCGAATAAAAATAACTTATTACAATAAATATTACTTATTTATACGTTGTTAACACGGATGTTCTAATGACAATATTTTGACAAGCCTTCAGATTTTAAAAATTAAAAAATCATTAAAACCTACTTAGATTATCTTGGGACCTTCTCGACTGATGAACACACTGACCTCTATAATACAAGTACGCAGGTCAGCATACTGTCAACCTGAAAATGAAGCCAATTGATTATCGCCATTTTGACGCTGACTGACGGCTGTAGTGAACGTGTGGTGACCGTCCACGAAACTAATGAGAGTTGACACAAACATATGCAAGTTACTCTATTTTAGTTCCCTGGACACTCTACGGGGCCGGGCATTTTGATTCGGCACAATATTTATCGGGAACTAATTTTTTGAACTGTTATTTAAATATTCGAGATGTTATTATGATCAGTTGGAAAACATATTGAGCAGTTATTTAATTTAATGGTGGTTGATTAATTATTGCGACAGTAAAACATGGACAGTAATAAAAAAACAATTGGTCGGTTATTCTATCACACAATTTCAATTCTAAAAATCATTGAGCAGTCCAATAACTGATTGAGCGGTAAAAATGATGGTATGAGCGGTTCGATAAATAGTTTGGCAGATCATAGCGAGCGCAGACACCCGAACTCAAATTCATTGAAAAGAAAGGTAAAATGTTCGTTAGTTGGGCGGAGCTTATTAGCGAGGGAGGCGCAAGCGACCAATCACAGGGTTGGTTTCGCGTGAGCTTACGTTTTGCATTCCTGTTACATTATTTTTCAGAATAAGCGCGCGAGTGCATTGCTATTATCAATATTTTGTTGTTATTGTTAATTAATGCCGTAATTGACCTAAGTTCTCATTACTATGGAGGAAAATATCGTGACTACCTGCAATATACCAAGCACATCGCAATTAAATAAATCTGTAGTGCCATCGAAGTGCTTTAATCGGATAACGACAGTGAAAATAGTGACTGCTGCTGCTATGCAAATTCTATGTCATTTACTTGTATGTTTCGAATTACGAATAAATGTTCCTATGTTTATTAAACAATGTGTTTTATTTTATTCCTTCAGTCAATGCAAATGTAGGTAATTTAATTTTCATTCTTATTTAAGAACTGTTTTTTAATTTTTATTTTACCACCTCATTGCTTATAGAATTGCTTAGAATGCGATTTTTTATCGACGAGTTCCGATTTATTACTGCGCACACGTAACCGCTCATTCAATATTTTTTACCGCCCATTTAATTATTTTCCTGCTCAATTATACAACGAGTAAAAAAAATAAGCAATAATATTTAAGGGTATGTACATATATCAAGTAAAGATTCCACAGACAAAATCTTATTACTAAATATGTAAACTTTTTTTTCCATACATTTTTTTCACGTAATATTATGTCAATATTTTGGACAACCCTAGTTATTTATTTACAAGCGCATGCACCGGGTCGGTGACCTCTGACCCGCGGCCCGCGCGCCGCACCCCCGCGCCGAACTGCCGCGCGGGCGGATCAAACTAACTATTCAATTACTTTACCTACTTTACTACAGTAAACTACAAAAAGAACGAATATTACTTTACTGCGTGCCTGCCTTTCTGCTTCTGCCTGTCCTACAAATTATCTTATGCCAGTCTGACTGAATTTCCTTACGTACGTTATGGAAAATAACAAAAAAGGGAACGGGAAAGTGAGAAATAAAAATAACACAAGTACAATAAAAATGTGTTTAATTTTAAATACTGTAGGTACCCACTTACAAGTAATCGTAATCAGTCGTAACACAAATACTTATTACAGAATAAACAACATAAGTAAGGGACGGAATAATACAACCATTAAAACGCGCACTTTTTGTTTTATCCCACAAATACCCACTACAAGAAATGCTCGAAGTGCCCGCCTTGTTTATCTAGGCACAGTTCTGTTCTACGCAACATCGATGCCCTGGCGTTCTGTAGCATCACCGGGGCTATCGAAGCAAACGCTGCATTATTTTTTTCCTCCATTTCTTCTCGTGTACTGCATTCGACAGCGTAAACTAAGCTTTTCACGTAACCCCATAAAAAAAAATCCAGGACTGTCAAATCTGGGGAACGAGCTGGCCACGGCACCGGACCTCCTCTTCCAATCCACTGCGTAAATCGAGCATCTAAGTAGCCACGCACTCTTCTTTCAAAGTGAGCGGGCGCTCCAGCGTGCTGGAATATGACGTTTACGTATTCCGCTAAAGGGAGATCTTGAGCAATTCTTCCAACTCGCCAGTTAAAAGATTTAAATAAATAGGCCCGGTGAGTCTCGCTGGGAGCACTATCGGCCCAAGTACCCGGTCACCAATGATGCCAGCCCAAATATTGATCCGCCACTGGTGCTGGAAACTGCTTTCACATGAAGCATGGGGATTTATCTGGGTCCAAACATGCTCGTTGTGAAGGTTCAGGATACCGTTTCTCGTAAAAGAAGTCTCGTCGGTCCACAACACTTTTTTGGCAAAGTCAGGGTCGGCCACCGCGCGGCTTCTGTACCAAGTAGAGAAATCCATTCGCGGTTGGTAATCAGCCGGCGTCAACTCTTGCGTCCGCCTAAAGTGATAGGGATGTTGTCCATCGTCGTGAAGGGTGTGCCATATCACCATGTGGTTCACACCGAATAGAGCGCCTGCCCGTCGAGAACTCGTCCTTGGATTTTCCTCGAAGTGCTCCAAAATTTGCTCTTCTAAGATCGTGATGTAGGACGCCCGGCTGCAGTGCGGTCCGCGTAAAAAGAACCGGTACGCTGGAGTCGGAGACACAAAAGACGAAACACGGAGTACGGCGGTAAATGTCGTTGTTCAGACGGCGGCCTCCCGTCGATGAACCGCTGCCGGTAAATCTGGCGCGCTTCATTAATGCTGTTGTTGTATGCAGCACCAACAAACAACATCATCTCGTAAAATTCACTATTTGAATACACGTGGCGATTCATTTTTACTTCAGTTTACGTAGCGACTAACGTTCTCGAGAGATACGAAGCAACTGCTGAGCGGAAGAGTGGTCAACTCAAAGAAAATTGCGAATAAAAAAATTTGGGTTCACTGATGTCAATTCCAAAATCGATAATATTTTTTTGCAGTTCTCTAACTTGTAATCGTAATAAAGATTAAGTATGAAAACGTCTTCGTTACCGTCAAATAAGTTGATAATTTATCATGCTTAAGCTTGTTGTAAATTTTAATTTATCATGCTTAAGCTTGTTGTAAAATTACTTAAGAAATAAAGTACCTGTTTTTTTGAACGCAATACCTAAATCGGCATAATAATTTAATTTACTTAAACAACAATCAAATACATAATAAAAATTACTTAGGCAAGTTTCAAATTAAAAGCAGAACAATTATTGAATTTCCTAAAACTACAGAACCTTCATTGCAATTATTAAAAATTGTGGGCGGAGCTAGATTTTGACCGCGCACCCCTTTCCTTCTCCTATTTGCGTATCTGATTGGCGCGGTTAGAAGCATAACATTTCTTGATTTTTCTTTGCGTAAACACTTTTGCTTTTGGCAATACGATATGTGGATGGAATTGTTAATAAGTTTATGCATGTTTAATAGCTTCGGTTAATTAAATCTTATTTCGAATAGGTAAAGTAAAACAAATCACACGTCCGTCCGTAGGTACTTAACAATGGCGTGGCCTACAAAACTACGTGAACGATTTTCCGTGTTAAAACCGAAATGGGTTTGCGATATGTCTTGCTAAGTAACTATCTACGATGTTTTATTGATTGTAAAGTCGTGCATAAATTCCATACCAATACATAATATGACGAAATTATGAAAGGCACAGCAAGGAAGAAATGAATTCACTTTTAGGAACTCTGGGTCTTTTTTTAAAGATAGTTAATTGTACGACTGTTACCATTACTACTACCATTTACTACTTTTTCTAGCAAAAGAATAGGTACATAATGGGGTAATCGATTTGGCAACTCTGCATTATTGATCATTAAATTTGAGTTTATTAACCATTTTCAGGGCTGCAACCTAAAGTTTTTAACAAAACCTGTTACTTCTTTTTGCTCTAAAACTATGAGATTTCCAGTTGACTAGTACTACTCAAAAGATTTGTTACTACCGAAAGCGTAGCCCGCATAAATGTTAGTGCTCATTTTTTTTACACGTTGTATATTCACTGATCCATTTCATTATTTTTTATTACCAATTTTTGTTTACTTTACCGCTTAGTTTTAACTGCTGAACTAGTTATTAAACGTCCCATTTTTAATTTTTAACTCAACAAAACTGCTATTTACAACTGCCTCCTAAAATCAGTGCCATATTTATCTATCATTTCTTAGAGAATGTTAAGTCCAGCGTACTTGTATTATAGAGGTCAGTGGACAAACAAGAAAACAGGAAAACGGATTTATATCTGTTTGTCCACTGACCTCTATCATCTTACACTATATCTATATATATAAAAGAAAGTCGTGTTAGTTACTTCACTTATAACTCAAGAACGGCTGAACCGATTTAGCTGAAAATTGGCAGGGAGGTAGTTTAGAGCCAGGAGAAGGACATAGGATACTTTTTATCCCGTTCGACATCATTCCCGTGTGACTTGACATGTAACGTCAGTCACTATAAAACGTGGTATAACAAAAAAGAATCAGACTTGGAATAACAAAATTGACGTATAATGACAGCTATGTAATGACGTATGGATGACTATTTGATATTTGTAAGAAATCAATAATATAACTATTTCTATTAAATAAATAATTAACATTATTGCCCAATTGCCCATTCGTATAAACAGTGAAGTGAACTATAAAACTCGGTATGGTTAAAAATTTAAGTTTTTAGGTGAAGTGAAGTTTAATTAATAATGCCGCGACCAAGACGATCGAATCTTTCCCGACAAAGCCGTGATGCAAGAAGAATACGAAATACTGCAAATGAAAGGACTGAAGAAGAACAAGAAATTGCACGTGAACAGCGCCGCGATAGTATGGCTCGACTTCGTGCTTCTCAATCACGAGAGCAAAGTGAAGCAGCCCGTGAAACAGCTCGGTTGGCAATGCAGAATCGTCGAGCGAACAACAGAGGTCAACAAATAGATAATTTGCGACGCAGAACAAGATATTTATCAAGTGCTGATTTGAATCGAGCAGCGTTTCAATACGATTGCAGCAATGATTACAGCTTGCATCCTAGCGTTTGCATTGGGCAAATGGACGTAGTTTGCGAGTATTGTGGTGCATTAAAGTTTTCCGGAGAAACGCCTGGATTATGCTGCCTTAATGGTAAAGTGAAATTGCCATTGTTGACTCCGCCACCTGAGCCATTGTATTCATTGCTTTGTGGCGAAACACAAGAATCACGCCACTTTCTTGCAAATACTCAAAAATACAATGGTTGTTTCCAGATGACGTCATTTGGGGCAGATATTATCGAAGAACGGGGATTTAATCCGACATTTAAGGTATTTATTTTTGTACTTATATAGAATGTAGTTAAAGAATAACTTACTTTATCTATTGGTACCTATGTAGTATATTTGCTAATTCTGAACTCTACTCTCCCACCGAAAAAAGTGTTTATAACCCAGTTAATACTGTCTGGTTTTTATTTTGTAGATACAAGGACAGATTCATCATCGAATTGGATCATTACTACCTTTCGAAGATACACAGAATAAATTTTTACAAATATATTTCATGGGCAACATGGAAGAACAACTTGATCGACGCCTAGAGATCAATGCAGGAATGAAGCGAGCAATTCTTCAAGACTTGCAGTGTCTGCTTCATGAACATCATGCGTTGGTCAGGTTGTTTAAGAGTGCTTTAGAGCGCATGCCAAGTGATGACTATAAAGTTGTTATCAAAGCAGATAAACGACCATCTGGAACACACGAAAGGACATTTAATGCTCCAACAGTAGACGAAGTTGCCATCCTGATTGTTGGTGAACAATTGGAAAAACGCGATATTGTGCTTACACGTCGCGATACTGGGCAACTGCAACAAATATCTGAAACTCATCGATCATATGACACATTGCAATACCCGCTGATGTTTTGGCAAGGAGAAGATGGATATTATTTTAATATTAAAATGAAAAATCCATTGAATGGTGAGTATCAGTATCATAATTTATTTCATTTATTTGTGAAAGACACTGATTTAAAATAATGCTTATTAAAAAAATGGTTAATGTCTGTATTGTTTGCCTTTAAAATTTGCCTTTGAAATGGTTAATTATCAAATTTTTCATTTCAGGTGAAGAAACTACAAAGAAAGTTAGCTCAATGAATTATTACGCATATCGTTTGATGATTCGTCAAAATGCTGACAACTATTTGCTGCGGTTTCGTCGATTGTTTCAGCAGTATTGCGTTGACATGTATGTAAAAATAGAAACGGAACGTTTAACATTCATTAGGTTGAACCAAGCCAAACTGCGTTCTGAGGAGTACATCCATTTACGTGATGCAGTTAATACTGAAGGAAATGCAGCTAATATTGGTCGATTAACTATTCTGCCGGCGACATACATTGGTAGTCCACGTCATATGCATGAATATGCACAAGATGCAATGACATATGTTCGTCATTACGGTCGGCCCGATCTCTTTATTACTTTTACCTGTAATCCAAAATGGATAGAAATTACTCAATTGCTGCTTCCCGGACAAACATCAAGTGATAGACACGACATCACAGCACGTATATTCAGGCAAAAAATTCGGTCCCTGATGAACTTTATTGTTAAACAACGCGTCTTTGGAGATACTCGATGCTGGATGTATTCAATCGAATGGCAAAAGCGAGGCCTGCCGCACGCACACATTCTTATTTGGTTAGTGGAAAGAATTCAGCCTGACCAAATAGATGATATCATATGTGCTGAGATTCCTGATTATGAAGTCGATCCAGACCTACATGATGTTGTTACTACTAATATGATTCATGGACCGTGTGGTGCCATCAATCCCCAATCACCTTGCATGGTCGATGGAAAGTGCTCTAAACGATATCCACGGAAATTAACGGCGGAGACTGTCACTGGCAATGATGGTTATCCGCTGTATCGGCGTCGATCACCAGATGACAACGGTCGAACTGTCACAACGAAAGTGAAAAGAATGGATTTCGTTGTCGACAACAGTTGGATTGTTCCATATTCGCCACTTATTTCTAAATCGTTCAAGACACATTGCAACGTTGAATACTGCAATTCAGTTAAGTCCATAAAATATATTTGCAAATATGTCACGAAAGGCAGTGATATGGCGGTTTTTGGATTGCAATCCTCGAATACCAACGATGAAATTTCACGCTATCAAGTTGGTCGTTATGTGAACTGTAATGAAGCGATTTGGCGTATATTCGCATTTCCCATTCACGAACGTCATCCTACTGTTACGCATTTGGCGGTGCATCTGGAGAATGGTCAACGAGTATATTTCACGGCTTCGAATGCTACGCAACGTGCTGAAACACCTCCAGCAACTACATTGACCAGTTTTTTTGCAATCTGCCAAAGCGATCAGTTTGCACGAACTTTGCTTTACTCGGAGATGCCACGTTATTATACTTGGAATGCTTCATCGAAGAATTTTCAAAGACGGAAGCAAGGCGATGCGGTTCCTGGGTATCCAGATGTGCGTTCTACTGATGCTCTTGGTCGTATGTATACAGTTCATCCAAAGAATAATGAATGTTTCTATTTGCGGTTGTTGCTGGTAAATGTGCGTGGGCCAACGTCATTTGAGTCACTACGAACTGTTAATGGTGTAATATTCCCAACATATCGTGCTGCATGTGAAGAATTGAAGTTATTAGAAAACGATAGTCATTGGGATACGACAATCGCTGAAGCCATTATCTGTGCATCTCCAAGTCAGATACGCACATTATTCGCTATCATAATTTCGACATGTTTTCCATCAAACCCATGTAACCTGTGGCACAAATACAAGGATAATATGTCAGAAGATATTTTACATCAAATTCGTGTCAGTTCCAGAAATCACGATATTGAGATGAATGAGGAGATACATAATCGTGCTTTACTCTTGATCGAAGATATGTGTTACCTCATGTGCGGTAATTTATTAATCAGGTTAGGAATGCCAGCACCATATCGTGAAATGAATGACGCATTAAATCGAGAATTGGAACGGGAACGTGAATATGATCACCAGGAATTAGATTTAGTAGTTCAAACGAATGTACCCCTGTTGAATTACCAACAAAAGAAAGTTTATGATACTTTAATGAAGGCAATCGATGATGAAAATGGTGGTTTATATTTCCTAGATGCCCCTGGTGGAACTGGCAAGACATTCCTCATGTCATTAGTTTTAGCAACTGTTCGGGCGAGATCTAACATAGCGGTTGCAGTTGCTTCTTCTGGAATAGCAGCCACATTGTTAGAAGGATGCCGTACGGCTCATTCAGCATTCAAATTACCGTTAAATCTTCAAACTATTGAAGAACCAACGTGTAATATTGCAAAACACTCAGCAATGGCCAAAGTTTTAGCGATATCGAAAATCATCATCTGGGACGAATGCACAATGGCGCATAAACGTGCATTAGAAGCACTTAACCGAACATTAAAAGATTTACGCAATGACTCGAGATGTTTTGGAGGAGCAATGATTTTACTTTCTGGTGATTTCCGCCAAATACTGCCAGTAATTCCAAGATCTACGGCTGCCGACGAAATAAACGCTTGCCTCAAATCGTCAAATCTATGGCGCCATGTGAAGAAACTGCAACTGACAACAAACATGAGAGTTGCATTGCTTAATGATACATCTGCTGAAGATTTCTCGGAGCAATTGCTGACTATCGGTAATGGTCAAGTACCTGTCGATGAATCGAGCGGATTAATATCATTTCCAAATAATTTCTGTAATTTTGTCTCATCAAAAGACGAACTTATCAACAATGTATTTCCAGAAATTATTTCTAACTACAAAAATTATGAATGGATGAGTGAGCGAGCAATTTTAGCGGCTAAGAATAAAGATGTAGATGACCTAAACAACATAATTCAAAATAAGATCATTGGAACAATGCATTCATTCAAATCTATTGACTGCGTCACAAATGAAGATGAAGCCACCAACTATCCAATTGAATTTTTAAACTCTTTGGACGTGCCTGGCTTACCACCGCACAATTTACGCCTAAAGGTTGGCTCCGTAGTAATCATGCTTCGAAACATAAACCAACCAAAACTGTGCAACGGTACGCGTTTGGTGGTTAGAAAATTGATGAACAATGTAATTTACGCTACGATAATGATAGGAAAATTCAAAGGTGAGCAAGTTCTCATTCCGAGGATACCGATGATCCCAACCGATATGCCGTTTGAATTTAAAAGACTTCAATTTCCGATACGTCTTGCATTTGCCATGACCATCAACAAATCACAAGGCCAATCCTTAAAAGTTTGTGGTTTAAATCTAGAACATTCATGTTTTTCCCATGGTCAATTATACGTGGCATGTTCACGGGTCGGAAGACCATCTGCGTTGTTTGTTTTTGCGCCTGATAATAAAACAAAAAATGTCGTGTATCACAAGGTACTTAAATGAAGAGCAACCTATGTACTAAAATACAGAAATAATTATGAATGATTGATGTAGAAATTTAATTTTTTTTGTATTTTTTCCAATAAAAAAAAAAACTGCTTATTTATTGACATTAAGGCGGAACAAAGTTCGCCGGGTCAGCTAGTAATATTATAAAGAGGAAAGATTTGATTGTTTGTTTGTAATAAATAGGCTCCTCAACTACCGGACCGAATTAAGAGGAAACGCGGTCTAAGTGACATTTGAAAAATAGGTTTTTGAATAAAATGTATAAAAAAAAAATAATAAAATTAACAACAATTAATAAAATAATATATAATATTAATTTGGCACATATATCATTTTAAACCCTGGGAAGGACATAGCTGCTTTTTGTCGCGTTATAAAATCATCAGGGGATTGAAATAGGGAATAATAGTTATTATGAAAAATCCGACCTCTGGCGCGGGCGTAGACGCGGGTAACTGATGGTATACAACTGGGTGCGAGTTGGACTCACGCCCAGAGGGTTCCGTACCTACTTATACCTATGTGTTCTGTTGCTGTCCATGCTGTCTACTTACATAAACCTAGATTTAACCTAACCTTTTAAGAAACCTAGGTTTTAGCAACCTCAATATAATTTTTTAAGACCTATAGATAAGATACCTCGAACAGTCTCGCACGCAAAGGTTTGGAGACTTTTTTTTAGTTTTAGTAAAATATTAAATAAATAAATAAATACACAATGTTTGCTCGTTAAAATGTATAAGATAGATGCTTAGGATAGATGATTGTAAATCATCAAATTCTTAGAAGTACACCAAAAAAATCTACTTTTAATCTCACTATTTGTTGTTACTAAGGAAAGGTGAGTAGGATATTATAGCTGTTTGATTTAACTTAGATTTGCTTTAAACTTTCACGTATCATGTTTCCAGCCAGACACAATAGAAAGTTAGTTGTTATCAACCAATGTTGTATAAATAATATATATTAATAACTAGCTGACCCGGCGAACTTTGTTCCGCCTTAATGTCAATAAATAAGCAGTTTTTTTTTTTATTGGAAAAAATACAAAAAAAATTAAATTTCTACATCAATCATTCATAATTATTTCTGTATTTTAGTACATAGGTTGCTCTTCATTTAAGTACCTTGTGATACACGACATTTTTTGTTTTATTATCAGGCGCAAAAACAAACAACGCAGATGGTCTTCCGACCCGTGAACATGCCACGTATAATTGACCATGGGAAAAACATGAATGTTCTAGATTTAAACCACAAACTTTTAAGGATTGGCCTTGTGATTTGTTGATGGTCATGGCAAATGCAAGACGTATCGGAAATTGAAGTCTTTTAAATTCAAACGGCATATCGGTTGGGATCATCGGTATCCTCGGAATGAGAACTTGCTCACCTTTGAATTTTCCTATCATTATCGTAGCGTAAATTACATTGTTCATCAATTTTCTAACCACCAAACGCGTACCGTTGCACAGTTTTGGTTGGTTTATGTTTCGAAGCATGATTACTACGGAGCCAACCTTTAGGCGTAAATTGTGCGGTGGTAAGCCAGGCACGTCCAAAGAGTTTAAAAATTCAATTGGATAGTTGGTGGCTTCATCTTCATTTGTGACGCAGTCAATAGATTTGAATGAATGCATTGTTCCAATGATCTTATTTTGAATTATGTTGTTTAGGTCATCTACATCTTTATTCTTAGCCGCTAAAATTGCTCGCTCACTCATCCATTCATAATTTTTGTAGTCTATATATATAAAAGAAAGTCGTGTTAGTTACTTCACTTATAACTCAAGAACGGCTGAACCGATTTAGCTGAAAATTGGCAGGGAGGTAGTTTAGAGCCAGGAGAAGGACATAGGATACTTTTTATCCCGTTCGACATCATTCCCGTGTGACTTGACATGTAACGTCAGTCACTATAAAACGTGGTATAACAAAAAAGAATCAGACTTGGAATAACAAAATTGACGTATAATGACAGCTATGTAATGACGTATGGATGACTATTTGATATTTGTAAGAAATCAATAATATAACTATTTCTATTAAATAAATAATTAACATTATTGCCCAATTGCCCATTCGTATAAACAGTGAAGTGAACTATAAAACTCGGTATGGTTAAAAATTTAAGTTTTTAGGTGAAGTGAAGTTTAATTAATAATGCCGCGACCAAGACGATCGAATCTTTCCCGACAAAGCCGTGATGCAAGAAGAATACGAAATACTGCAAATGAAAGGACTGAAGAAGAACAAGAAATTGCACGTGAACAGCGCCGCGATAGTATGGCTCGACTTCGTGCTTCTCAATCACGAGAGCAAAGTGAAGCAGCCCGTGAAACAGCTCGGTTGGCAATGCAGAATCGTCGAGCGAACAACAGAGGTCAACAAATAGATAATTTGCGACGCAGAACAAGATATTTATCAAGTGCTGATTTGAATCGAGCAGCGTTTCAATACGATTGCAGCAATGATTACAGCTTGCATCCTAGCGTTTGCATTGGGCAAATGGACGTAGTTTGCGAGTATTGTGGTGCATTAAAGTTTTCCGGAGAAACGCCTGGATTATGCTGCCTTAATGGTAAAGTGAAATTGCCATTGTTGACTCCGCCACCTGAGCCATTGTATTCATTGCTTTGTGGCGAAACACAAGAATCACGCCACTTTCTTGCAAATACTCAAAAATACAATGGTTGTTTCCAGATGACGTCATTTGGGGCAGATATTATCGAAGAACGGGGATTTAATCCGACATTTAAGGTATTTATTTTTGTACTTATATAGAATGTAGTTAAAGAATAACTTACTTTATCTATTGGTACCTATGTAGTATATTTGCTAATTCTGAACTCTACTCTCCCACCGAAAAAAGTGTTTATAACCCAGTTAATACTGTCTGGTTTTTATTTTGTAGATACAAGGACAGATTCATCATCGAATTGGATCATTACTACCTTTCGAAGATACACAGAATAAATTTTTACAAATATATTTCATGGGCAACATGGAAGAACAACTTGATCGACGCCTAGAGATCAATGCAGGAATGAAGCGAGCAATTCTTCAAGACTTGCAGTGTCTGCTTCATGAACATCATGCGTTGGTCAGGTTGTTTAAGAGTGCTTTAGAGCGCATGCCAAGTGATGACTATAAAGTTGTTATCAAAGCAGATAAACGACCATCTGGAACACACGAAAGGACATTTAATGCTCCAACAGTAGACGAAGTTGCCATCCTGATTGTTGGTGAACAATTGGAAAAACGCGATATTGTGCTTACACGTCGCGATACTGGGCAACTGCAACAAATATCTGAAACTCATCGATCATATGACACATTGCAATACCCGCTGATGTTTTGGCAAGGAGAAGATGGATATTATTTTAATATTAAAATGAAAAATCCATTGAATGGTGAGTATCAGTATCATAATTTATTTCATTTATTTGTGAAAGACACTGATTTAAAATAATGCTTATTAAAAAAATGGTTAATGTCTGTATTGTTTGCCTTTAAAATTTGCCTTTGAAATGGTTAATTATCAAATTTTTAATTTCAGGTGAAGAAACTACAAAGAAAGTTAGCTCAATGAATTATTACGCATATCGTTTGATGATTCGTCAAAATGCTGACAACTATTTGCTGCGGTTTCGTCGATTGTTTCAGCAGTATTGCGTTGACATGTATGTAAAAATAGAAACGGAACGTTTAACATTCATTAGGTTGAACCAAGCCAAACTGCGTTCTGAGGAGTACATCCATTTACGTGATGCAGTTAATACTGAAGGAAATGCAGCTAATATTGGTCGATTAACTATTCTGCCGGCGACATACATTGGTAGTCCACGTCATATGCATGAATATGCACAAGATGCAATGACATATGTTCGTCATTACGGTCGGCCCGATCTCTTTATTACTTTTACCTGTAATCCAAAATGGATAGAAATTACTCAATTGCTGCTTCCCGGACAAACATCAAGTGATAGACACGACATCACAGCACGTATATTCAGGCAAAAAATTCGGTCCCTGATGAACTTTATTGTTAAACAACGCGTCTTTGGAGATACTCGATGCTGGATGTATTCAATCGAATGGCAAAAGCGAGGCCTGCCGCACGCACACATTCTTATTTGGTTAGTGGAAAGAATTCAGCCTGACCAAATAGATGATATCATATGTGCTGAGATTCCTGATTATGAAGTCGATCCAGACCTACATGATGTTGTTACTACTAATATGATTCATGGACCGTGTGGTGCCATCAATCCCCAATCACCTTGCATGGTCGATGGAAAGTGCTCTAAACGATATCCACGGAAATTAACGGCGGAGACTGTCACTGGCAATGATGGTTATCCGCTGTATCGGCGTCGATCACCAGATGACAACGGTCGAACTGTCACAACGAAAGTGAAAAGAATGGATTTCGTTGTCGACAACAGTTGGATTGTTCCATATTCGCCACTTATTTCTAAATCGTTCAAGACACATTGCAACGTTGAATACTGCAATTCAGTTAAGTCCATAAAATATATTTGCAAATATGTCACGAAAGGCAGTGATATGGCGGTTTTTGGATTGCAATCCTCGAATACCAACGATGAAATTTCACGCTATCAAGTTGGTCGTTATGTGAACTGTAATGAAGCGATTTGGCGTATATTCGCATTTCCCATTCACGAACGTCATCCTACTGTTACGCATTTGGCGGTGCATCTGGAGAATGGTCAACGAGTATATTTCACGGCTTCGAATGCTACGCAACGTGCTGAAACACCTCCAGCAACTACATTGACCAGTTTTTTTGCAATCTGCCAAAGCGATCAGTTTGCACGAACTTTGCTTTACTCGGAGATGCCACGTTATTATACTTGGAATGCTTCATCGAAGAATTTTCAAAGACGGAAGCAAGGCGATGCGGTTCCTGGGTATCCAGATGTGCGTTCTACTGATGCTCTTGGTCGTATGTATACAGTTCATCCAAAGAATAATGAATGTTTCTATTTGCGGTTGTTGCTGGTAAATGTGCGTGGGCCAACGTCATTTGAGTCACTACGAACTGTTAATGGTGTAATATTCCCAACATATCGTGCTGCATGTGAAGAATTGAAGTTATTAGAAAACGATAGTCATTGGGATACGACAATCGCTGAAGCCATTATCTGTGCATCTCCAAGTCAGATACGCACATTATTCGCTATCATAATTTCGACATGTTTTCCATCAAACCCATGTAACCTGTGGCACAAATACAAGGATAATATGTCAGAAGATATTTTACATCAAATTCGTGTCAGTTCCAGAAATCACGATATTGAGATGAATGAGGAGATACATAATCGTGCTTTACTCTTGATCGAAGATATGTGTTACCTCATGTGCGGTAATTTATTAATCAGGTTAGGAATGCCAGCACCATATCGTGAAATGAATGACGCATTAAATCGAGAATTGGAACGGGAACGTGAATATGATCACCAGGAATTAGATTTAGTAGTTCAAACGAATGTACCCCTGTTGAATTACCAACAAAAGAAAGTTTATGATACTTTAATGAAGGCAATCGATGATGAAAATGGTGGTTTATATTTCCTAGATGCCCCTGGTGGAACTGGCAAGACATTCCTCATGTCATTAGTTTTAGCAACTGTTCGGGCGAGATCTAACATAGCGGTTGCAGTTGCTTCTTCTGGAATAGCAGCCACATTGTTAGAAGGATGCCGTACGGCTCATTCAGCATTCAAATTACCGTTAAATCTTCAAACTATTGAAGAACCAACGTGTAATATTGCAAAACACTCAGCAATGGCCAAAGTTTTAGCGATATCGAAAATCATCATCTGGGACGAATGCACAATGGCGCATAAACGTGCATTAGAAGCACTTAACCGAACATTAAAAGATTTACGCAATGACTCGAGATGTTTTGGAGGAGCAATGATTTTACTTTCTGGTGATTTCCGCCAAATACTGCCAGTAATTCCAAGATCTACGGCTGCCGACGAAATAAACGCTTGCCTCAAATCGTCAAATCTATGGCGCCATGTGAAGAAACTGCAACTGACAACAAACATGAGAGTTGCATTGCTTAATGATACATCTGCTGAAGATTTCTCGGAGCAATTGCTGACTATCGGTAATGGTCAAGTACCTGTCGATGAATCGAGCGGATTAATATCATTTCCAAATAATTTCTGTAATTTTGTCTCATCAAAAGACGAACTTATCAACAATGTATTTCCAGAAATTATTTCTAACTACAAAAATTATGAATGGATGAGTGAGCGAGCAATTTTAGCGGCTAAGAATAAAGATGTAGATGACCTAAACAACATAATTCAAAATAAGATCATTGGAACAATGCATTCATTCAAATCTATTGACTGCGTCACAAATGAAGATGAAGCCACCAACTATCCAATTGAATTTTTAAACTCTTTGGACGTGCCTGGCTTACCACCGCACAATTTACGCCTAAAGGTTGGCTCCGTAGTAATCATGCTTCGAAACATAAACCAACCAAAACTGTGCAACGGTACGCGTTTGGTGGTTAGAAAATTGATGAACAATGTAATTTACGCTACGATAATGATAGGAAAATTCAAAGGTGAGCAAGTTCTCATTCCGAGGATACCGATGATCCCAACCGATATGCCGTTTGAATTTAAAAGACTTCAATTTCCGATACGTCTTGCATTTGCCATGACCATCAACAAATCACAAGGCCAATCCTTAAAAGTTTGTGGTTTAAATCTAGAACATTCATGTTTTTCCCATGGTCAATTATACGTGGCATGTTCACGGGTCGGAAGACCATCTGCGTTGTTTGTTTTTGCGCCTGATAATAAAACAAAAAATGTCGTGTATCACAAGGTACTTAAATGAAGAGCAACCTATGTACTAAAATACAGAAATAATTATGAATGATTGATGTAGAAATTTAATTTTTTTTGTATTTTTTCCAATAAAAAAAAAAACTGCTTATTTATTGACATTAAGGCGGAACAAAGTTCGCCGGGTCAGCTAGTAATATTATAAAGAGGAAAGATTTGATTGTTTGTTTGTAATAAATAGGCTCCTCAACTACCGGACCGAATTAAGAGGAAACGCGGTCTAAGTGACATTTGAAAAATAGGTTTTTGAATAAAATGTATAAAAAAAAAATAATAAAATTAACAACAATTAATAAAATAATATATAATATTAATTTGGCACATATATCATTTTAAACCCTGGGAAGGACATAGCTGCTTTTTGTCGCGTTATAAAATCATCAGGGGATTGAAATAGGGAATAATAGTTATTATGAAAAATCCGACCTCTGGCGCGGGCGTAGACGCGGGTAACTGATGGTATACAACTGGGTGCGAGTTGGACTCACGCCCAGAGGGTTCCGTACCTACTTATACCTATGTGTTCTGTTGCTGTCCATGCTGTCTACTTACATAAACCTAGATTTAACCTAACCTTTTAAGAAACCTAGGTTTTAGCAACCTCAATATAATTTTTTAAGACCTATAGATAAGATACCTCGAACAGTCTCGCACGCAAAGGTTTGGAGACTTTTTTTTAGTTTTAGTAAAATATTAAATAAATAAATAAATACACAATGTTTGCTCGTTAAAATGTATAAGATAGATGCTTAGGATAGATGATTGTAAATCATCAAATTCTTAGAAGTACACCAAAAAAATCTACTTTTAATCTCACTATTTGTTGTTACTAAGGAAAGGTGAGTAGGATATTATAGCTGTTTGATTTAACTTAGATTTGCTTTAAACTTTCACGTATCATGTTTCCAGCCAGACACAATAGAAAGTTAGTTGTTATCAACCAATGTTGTATAAATAATATATATTAATAACTAGCTGACCCGGCGAACTTTGTTCCGCCTTAATGTCAATAAATAAGCAGTTTTTTTTTTTATTGGAAAAAATACAAAAAAAATTAAATTTCTACATCAATCATTCATAATTATTTCTGTATTTTAGTACATAGGTTGCTCTTCATTTAAGTACCTTGTGATACACGACATTTTTTGTTTTATTATCAGGCGCAAAAACAAACAACGCAGATGGTCTTCCGACCCGTGAACATGCCACGTATAATTGACCATGGGAAAAACATGAATGTTCTAGATTTAAACCACAAACTTTTAAGGATTGGCCTTGTGATTTGTTGATGGTCATGGCAAATGCAAGACGTATCGGAAATTGAAGTCTTTTAAATTCAAACGGCATATCGGTTGGGATCATCGGTATCCTCGGAATGAGAACTTGCTCACCTTTGAATTTTCCTATCATTATCGTAGCGTAAATTACATTGTTCATCAATTTTCTAACCACCAAACGCGTACCGTTGCACAGTTTTGGTTGGTTTATGTTTCGAAGCATGATTACTACGGAGCCAACCTTTAGGCGTAAATTGTGCGGTGGTAAGCCAGGCACGTCCAAAGAGTTTAAAAATTCAATTGGATAGTTGGTGGCTTCATCTTCATTTGTGACGCAGTCAATAGATTTGAATGAATGCATTGTTCCAATGATCTTATTTTGAATTATGTTGTTTAGGTCATCTACATCTTTATTCTTAGCCGCTAAAATTGCTCGCTCACTCATCCATTCATAATTTTTGTAGTCTATATATATAAAAGAAAGTCGTGTTAGTTACTTCACTTATAACTCAAGAACGGCTGAACCGATTTAGCTGAAAATTGGCAGGGAGGTAGTTTAGAGCCAGGAGAAGGACATAGGATACTTTTTATCCCGTTCGACATCATTCCCGTGTGACTTGACATGTAACGTCAGTCACTATAAAACGTGGTATAACAAAAAAGAATCAGACTTGGAATAACAAAATTGACGTATAATGACAGCTATGTAATGACGTATGGATGACTATTTGATATTTGTAAGAAATCAATAATATAACTATTTCTATTAAATAAATAATTAACATTATTGCCCAATTGCCCATTCGTATAAACAGTGAAGTGAACTATAAAACTCGGTATGGTTAAAAATTTAAGTTTTTAGGTGAAGTGAAGTTTAATTAATAATGCCGCGACCAAGACGATCGAATCTTTCCCGACAAAGCCGTGATGCAAGAAGAATACGAAATACTGCAAATGAAAGGACTGAAGAAGAACAAGAAATTGCACGTGAACAGCGCCGCGATAGTATGGCTCGACTTCGTGCTTCTCAATCACGAGAGCAAAGTGAAGCAGCCCGTGAAACAGCTCGGTTGGCAATGCAGAATCGTCGAGCGAACAACAGAGGTCAACAAATAGATAATTTGCGACGCAGAACAAGATATTTATCAAGTGCTGATTTGAATCGAGCAGCGTTTCAATACGATTGCAGCAATGATTACAGCTTGCATCCTAGCGTTTGCATTGGGCAAATGGACGTAGTTTGCGAGTATTGTGGTGCATTAAAGTTTTCCGGAGAAACGCCTGGATTATGCTGCCTTAATGGTAAAGTGAAATTGCCATTGTTGACTCCGCCACCTGAGCCATTGTATTCATTGCTTTGTGGCGAAACACAAGAATCACGCCACTTTCTTGCAAATACTCAAAAATACAATGGTTGTTTCCAGATGACGTCATTTGGGGCAGATATTATCGAAGAACGGGGATTTAATCCGACATTTAAGGTATTTATTTTTGTACTTATATAGAATGTAGTTAAAGAATAACTTACTTTATCTATTGGTACCTATGTAGTATATTTGCTAATTCTGAACTCTACTCTCCCACCGAAAAAAGTGTTTATAACCCAGTTAATACTGTCTGGTTTTTATTTTGTAGATACAAGGACAGATTCATCATCGAATTGGATCATTACTACCTTTCGAAGATACACAGAATAAATTTTTACAAATATATTTCATGGGCAACATGGAAGAACAACTTGATCGACGCCTAGAGATCAATGCAGGAATGAAGCGAGCAATTCTTCAAGACTTGCAGTGTCTGCTTCATGAACATCATGCGTTGGTCAGGTTGTTTAAGAGTGCTTTAGAGCGCATGCCAAGTGATGACTATAAAGTTGTTATCAAAGCAGATAAACGACCATCTGGAACACACGAAAGGACATTTAATGCTCCAACAGTAGACGAAGTTGCCATCCTGATTGTTGGTGAACAATTGGAAAAACGCGATATTGTGCTTACACGTCGCGATACTGGGCAACTGCAACAAATATCTGAAACTCATCGATCATATGACACATTGCAATACCCGCTGATGTTTTGGCAAGGAGAAGATGGATATTATTTTAATATTAAAATGAAAAATCCATTGAATGGTGAGTATCAGTATCATAATTTATTTCATTTATTTGTGAAAGACACTGATTTAAAATAATGCTTATTAAAAAAATGGTTAATGTCTGTATTGTTTGCCTTTAAAATTTGCCTTTGAAATGGTTAATTATCAAATTTTTAATTTCAGGTGAAGAAACTACAAAGAAAGTTAGCTCAATGAATTATTACGCATATCGTTTGATGATTCGTCAAAATGCTGACAACTATTTGCTGCGGTTTCGTCGATTGTTTCAGCAGTATTGCGTTGACATGTATGTAAAAATAGAAACGGAACGTTTAACATTCATTAGGTTGAACCAAGCCAAACTGCGTTCTGAGGAGTACATCCATTTACGTGATGCAGTTAATACTGAAGGAAATGCAGCTAATATTGGTCGATTAACTATTCTGCCGGCGACATACATTGGTAGTCCACGTCATATGCATGAATATGCACAAGATGCAATGACATATGTTCGTCATTACGGTCGGCCCGATCTCTTTATTACTTTTACCTGTAATCCAAAATGGATAGAAATTACTCAATTGCTGCTTCCCGGACAAACATCAAGTGATAGACACGACATCACAGCACGTATATTCAGGCAAAAAATTCGGTCCCTGATGAACTTTATTGTTAAACAACGCGTCTTTGGAGATACTCGATGCTGGATGTATTCAATCGAATGGCAAAAGCGAGGCCTGCCGCACGCACACATTCTTATTTGGTTAGTGGAAAGAATTCAGCCTGACCAAATAGATGATATCATATGTGCTGAGATTCCTGATTATGAAGTCGATCCAGACCTACATGATGTTGTTACTACTAATATGATTCATGGACCGTGTGGTGCCATCAATCCCCAATCACCTTGCATGGTCGATGGAAAGTGCTCTAAACGATATCCACGGAAATTAACGGCGGAGACTGTCACTGGCAATGATGGTTATCCGCTGTATCGGCGTCGATCACCAGATGACAACGGTCGAACTGTCACAACGAAAGTGAAAAGAATGGATTTCGTTGTCGACAACAGTTGGATTGTTCCATATTCGCCACTTATTTCTAAATCGTTCAAGACACATTGCAACGTTGAATACTGCAATTCAGTTAAGTCCATAAAATATATTTGCAAATATGTCACGAAAGGCAGTGATATGGCGGTTTTTGGATTGCAATCCTCGAATACCAACGATGAAATTTCACGCTATCAAGTTGGTCGTTATGTGAACTGTAATGAAGCGATTTGGCGTATATTCGCATTTCCCATTCACGAACGTCATCCTACTGTTACGCATTTGGCGGTGCATCTGGAGAATGGTCAACGAGTATATTTCACGGCTTCGAATGCTACGCAACGTGCTGAAACACCTCCAGCAACTACATTGACCAGTTTTTTTGCAATCTGCCAAAGCGATCAGTTTGCACGAACTTTGCTTTACTCGGAGATGCCACGTTATTATACTTGGAATGCTTCATCGAAGAATTTTCAAAGACGGAAGCAAGGCGATGCGGTTCCTGGGTATCCAGATGTGCGTTCTACTGATGCTCTTGGTCGTATGTATACAGTTCATCCAAAGAATAATGAATGTTTCTATTTGCGGTTGTTGCTGGTAAATGTGCGTGGGCCAACGTCATTTGAGTCACTACGAACTGTTAATGGTGTAATATTCCCAACATATCGTGCTGCATGTGAAGAATTGAAGTTATTAGAAAACGATAGTCATTGGGATACGACAATCGCTGAAGCCATTATCTGTGCATCTCCAAGTCAGATACGCACATTATTCGCTATCATAATTTCGACATGTTTTCCATCAAACCCATGTAACCTGTGGCACAAATACAAGGATAATATGTCAGAAGATATTTTACATCAAATTCGTGTCAGTTCCAGAAATCACGATATTGAGATGAATGAGGAGATACATAATCGTGCTTTACTCTTGATCGAAGATATGTGTTACCTCATGTGCGGTAATTTATTAATCAGGTTAGGAATGCCAGCACCATATCGTGAAATGAATGACGCATTAAATCGAGAATTGGAACGGGAACGTGAATATGATCACCAGGAATTAGATTTAGTAGTTCAAACGAATGTACCCCTGTTGAATTACCAACAAAAGAAAGTTTATGATACTTTAATGAAGGCAATCGATGATGAAAATGGTGGTTTATATTTCCTAGATGCCCCTGGTGGAACTGGCAAGACATTCCTCATGTCATTAGTTTTAGCAACTGTTCGGGCGAGATCTAACATAGCGGTTGCAGTTGCTTCTTCTGGAATAGCAGCCACATTGTTAGAAGGATGCCGTACGGCTCATTCAGCATTCAAATTACCGTTAAATCTTCAAACTATTGAAGAACCAACGTGTAATATTGCAAAACACTCAGCAATGGCCAAAGTTTTAGCGATATCGAAAATCATCATCTGGGACGAATGCACAATGGCGCATAAACGTGCATTAGAAGCACTTAACCGAACATTAAAAGATTTACGCAATGACTCGAGATGTTTTGGAGGAGCAATGATTTTACTTTCTGGTGATTTCCGCCAAATACTGCCAGTAATTCCAAGATCTACGGCTGCCGACGAAATAAACGCTTGCCTCAAATCGTCAAATCTATGGCGCCATGTGAAGAAACTGCAACTGACAACAAACATGAGAGTTGCATTGCTTAATGATACATCTGCTGAAGATTTCTCGGAGCAATTGCTGACTATCGGTAATGGTCAAGTACCTGTCGATGAATCGAGCGGATTAATATCATTTCCAAATAATTTCTGTAATTTTGTCTCATCAAAAGACGAACTTATCAACAATGTATTTCCAGAAATTATTTCTAACTACAAAAATTATGAATGGATGAGTGAGCGAGCAATTTTAGCGGCTAAGAATAAAGATGTAGATGACCTAAACAACATAATTCAAAATAAGATCATTGGAACAATGCATTCATTCAAATCTATTGACTGCGTCACAAATGAAGATGAAGCCACCAACTATCCAATTGAATTTTTAAACTCTTTGGACGTGCCTGGCTTACCACCGCACAATTTACGCCTAAAGGTTGGCTCCGTAGTAATCATGCTTCGAAACATAAACCAACCAAAACTGTGCAACGGTACGCGTTTGGTGGTTAGAAAATTGATGAACAATGTAATTTACGCTACGATAATGATAGGAAAATTCAAAGGTGAGCAAGTTCTCATTCCGAGGATACCGATGATCCCAACCGATATGCCGTTTGAATTTAAAAGACTTCAATTTCCGATACGTCTTGCATTTGCCATGACCATCAACAAATCACAAGGCCAATCCTTAAAAGTTTGTGGTTTAAATCTAGAACATTCATGTTTTTCCCATGGTCAATTATACGTGGCATGTTCACGGGTCGGAAGACCATCTGCGTTGTTTGTTTTTGCGCCTGATAATAAAACAAAAAATGTCGTGTATCACAAGGTACTTAAATGAAGAGCAACCTATGTACTAAAATACAGAAATAATTATGAATGATTGATGTAGAAATTTAATTTTTTTTGTATTTTTTCCAATAAAAAAAAAAACTGCTTATTTATTGACATTAAGGCGGAACAAAGTTCGCCGGGTCAGCTAGTTAGAAATAATTTCTGGAAATACATTGTTGATAAGTTCGTCTTTTGATGAGACAAAATTACAGAAATTATTTGGAAATGATATTAATCCGCTCGATTCATCGACAGGTACTTGACCATTACCGATAGTCAGCAATTGCTCCGAGAAATCTTCAGCAGATGTATCATTAAGCAATGCAACTCTCATGTTTGTTGTCAGTTGCAGTTTCTTCACATGGCGCCATAGATTTGACGATTTGAGGCAAGCGTTTATTTCGTCGGCAGCCGTAGATCTTGGAATTACTGGCAGTATTTGGCGGAAATCACCAGAAAGTAAAATCATTGCTCCTCCAAAACATCTCGAGTCATTGCGTAAATCTTTTAATGTTCGGTTAAGTGCTTCTAATGCACGTTTATGCGCCATTGTGCATTCGTCCCAGATGATGATTTTCGATATCGCTAAAACTTTGGCCATTGCTGAGTGTTTTGCAATATTACACGTTGGTTCTTCAATAGTTTGAAGATTTAACGGTAATTTGAATGCTGAATGAGCCGTACGGCATCCTTCTAACAATGTGGCTGCTATTCCAGAAGAAGCAACTGCAACCGCTATGTTAGATCTCGCCCGAACAGTTGCTAAAACTAATGACATGAGGAATGTCTTGCCAGTTCCACCAGGGGCATCTAGGAAATATAAACCACCATTTTCATCATCGATTGCCTTCATTAAAGTATCATAAACTTTCTTTTGTTGGTAATTCAACAGGGGTACATTCGTTTGAACTACTAAATCTAATTCCTGGTGATCATATTCACGTTCCCGTTCCAATTCTCGATTTAATGCGTCATTCATTTCACGATATGGTGCTGGCATTCCTAACCTGATTAATAAATTACCGCACATGAGGTAACACATATCTTCGATCAAGAGTAAAGCACGATTATGTATCTCCTCATTCATCTCAATATCGTGATTTCTGGAACTGACACGAATTTGATGTAAAATATCTTCTGACATATTATCCTTGTATTTGTGCCACAGGTTACATGGGTTTGATGGAAAACATGTCGAAATTATGATAGCGAATAATGTGCGTATCTGACTTGGAGATGCACAGATAATGGCTTCAGCGATTGTCGTATCCCAATGACTATCGTTTTCTAATAACTTCAATTCTTCACATGCAGCACGATATGTTGGGAATATTACACCATTAACAGTTCGTAGTGACTCAAATGACGTTGGCCCACGCACATTTACCAGCAACAACCGCAAATAGAAACATTCATTATTCTTTGGATGAACTGTATACATACGACCAAGAGCATCAGTAGAACGCACATCTGGATACCCAGGAACCGCATCGCCTTGCTTCCGTCTTTGAAAATTCTTCGATGAAGCATTCCAAGTATAATAACGTGGCATCTCCGAGTAAAGCAAAGTTCGTGCAAACTGATCGCTTTGGCAGATTGCAAAAAAACTGGTCAATGTAGTTGCTGGAGGTGTTTCAGCACGTTGCGTAGCATTCGAAGCCGTGAAATATACTCGTTGACCATTCTCCAGATGCACCGCCAAATGCGTAACAGTAGGATGACGTTCGTGAATGGGAAATGCGAATATACGCCAAATCGCTTCATTACAGTTCACATAACGACCAACTTGATAGCGTGAAATTTCATCGTTGGTATTCGAGGATTGCAATCCAAAAACCGCCATATCACTGCCTTTCGTGACATATTTGCAAATATATTTTATGGACTTAACTGAATTGCAGTATTCAACGTTGCAATGTGTCTTGAACGATTTAGAAATAAGTGGCGAATATGGAACAATCCAACTGTTGTCGACAACGAAATCCATTCTTTTCACTTTCGTTGTGACAGTTCGACCGTTGTCATCTGGTGATCGACGCCGATACAGCGGATAACCATCATTGCCAGTGACAGTCTCCGCCGTTAATTTCCGTGGATATCGTTTAGAGCACTTTCCATCGACCATGCAAGGTGATTGGGGATTGATGGCACCACACGGTCCATGAATCATATTAGTAGTAACAACATCATGTAGGTCTGGATCGACTTCATAATCAGGAATCTCAGCACATATGATATCATCTATTTGGTCAGGCTGAATTCTTTCCACTAACCAAATAAGAATGTGTGCGTGCGGCAGGCCTCGCTTTTGCCATTCGATTGAATACATCCAGCATCGAGTATCTCCAAAGACGCGTTGTTTAACAATAAAGTTCATCAGGGACCGAATTTTTTGCCTGAATATACGTGCTGTGATGTCGTGTCTATCACTTGATGTTTGTCCGGGAAGCAGCAATTGAGTAATTTCTATCCATTTTGGATTACAGGTAAAAGTAATAAAGAGATCGGGCCGACCGTAATGACGAACATATGTCATTGCATCTTGTGCATATTCATGCATATGACGTGGACTACCAATGTATGTCGCCGGCAGAATAGTTAATCGACCAATATTAGCTGCATTTCCTTCAGTATTAACTGCATCACGTAAATGGATGTACTCCTCAGAACGCAGTTTGGCTTGGTTCAACCTAATGAATGTTAAACGTTCCGTTTCTATTTTTACATACATGTCAACGCAATACTGCTGAAACAATCGACGAAACCGCAGCAAATAGTTGTCAGCATTTTGACGAATCATCAAACGATATGCGTAATAATTCATTGAGCTAACTTTCTTTGTAGTTTCTTCACCTGAAATTAAAAATTTGATAATTAACCATTTCAAAGGCAAATTTTAAAGGCAAACAATACAGACATTAACCATTTTTTTAATAAGCATTATTTTAAATCAGTGTCTTTCACAAATAAATGAAATAAATTATGATACTGATACTCACCATTCAATGGATTTTTCATTTTAATATTAAAATAATATCCATCTTCTCCTTGCCAAAACATCAGCGGGTATTGCAATGTGTCATATGATCGATGAGTTTCAGATATTTGTTGCAGTTGCCCAGTATCGCGACGTGTAAGCACAATATCGCGTTTTTCCAATTGTTCACCAACAATCAGGATGGCAACTTCGTCTACTGTTGGAGCATTAAATGTCCTTTCGTGTGTTCCAGATGGTCGTTTATCTGCTTTGATAACAACTTTATAGTCATCACTTGGCATGCGCTCTAAAGCACTCTTAAACAACCTGACCAACGCATGATGTTCATGAAGCAGACACTGCAAGTCTTGAAGAATTGCTCGCTTCATTCCTGCATTGATCTCTAGGCGTCGATCAAGTTGTTCTTCCATGTTGCCCATGAAATATATTTGTAAAAATTTATTCTGTGTATCTTCGAAAGGTAGTAATGATCCAATTCGATGATGAATCTGTCCTTGTATCTACAAAATAAAAACCAGACAGTATTAACTGGGTTATAAACACTTTTTTCGGTGGGAGAGTAGAGTTCAGAATTAGCAAATATACTACATAGGTACCAATAGATAAAGTAAGTTATTCTTTAACTACATTCTATATAAGTACAAAAATAAATACCTTAAATGTCGGATTAAATCCCCGTTCTTCGATAATATCTGCCCCAAATGACGTCATCTGGAAACAACCATTGTATTTTTGAGTATTTGCAAGAAAGTGGCGTGATTCTTGTGTTTCGCCACAAAGCAATGAATACAATGGCTCAGGTGGCGGAGTCAACAATGGCAATTTCACTTTACCATTAAGGCAGCATAATCCAGGCGTTTCTCCGGAAAACTTTAATGCACCACAATACTCGCAAACTACGTCCATTTGCCCAATGCAAACGCTAGGATGCAAGCTGTAATCATTGCTGCAATCGTATTGAAACGCTGCTCGATTCAAATCAGCACTTGATAAATATCTTGTTCTGCGTCGCAAATTATCTATTTGTTGACCTCTGTTGTTCGCTCGACGATTCTGCATTGCCAACCGAGCTGTTTCACGGGCTGCTTCACTTTGCTCTCGTGATTGAGAAGCACGAAGTCGAGCCATACTATCGCGGCGCTGTTCACGTGCAATTTCTTGTTCTTCTTCAGTCCTTTCATTTGCAGTATTTCGTATTCTTCTTGCATCACGGCTTTGTCGGGAAAGATTCGATCGTCTTGGTCGCGGCATTATTAATTAAACTTCACTTCACCTAAAAACTTAAATTTTTAACCATACCGAGTTTTATAGTTCACTTCACTGTTTATACGAATGGGCAATTGGGCAATAATGTTAATTATTTATTTAATAGAAATAGTTATATTATTGATTTCTTACAAATATCAAATAGTCATCCATACGTCATTACATAGCTGTCATTATACGTCAATTTTGTTATTCCAAGTCTGATTCTTTTTTGTTATACCACGTTTTATAGTGACTGACGTTACATGTCAAGTCACACGGGAATGATGTCGAACGGGATAAAAAGTATCCTATGTCCTTCTCCTGGCTCTAAACTACCTCCCTGCCAATTTTCAGCTAAATCGGTTCAGCCGTTCTTGAGTTATAAGTGAAGTAACTAACACGACTTTCTTTTATATATATAGATATATAATATATTTGTTAATATATTTCACTTGCTTGGTGTTTATTATGTCATATCTAAGCAATCGGTAATATCCAATTTGTAGTTAGGTACCTATAGCGAGCACTTCCTGGTAAAAGCACAGAATAAGTACGTAAAATATAAGTATCTGATTCGGTTCGTTGCTCCCGCAAAAAATACTTGAGAGCATTGAAATGTGAACCATCCTCGTATTTCAATGACTTAGGTTAGGTTAGTTTGTAGTTTGCGTAGTTGTGTAATTGTATAAGAAGAAGAATGAAGAAAAGAATGAAAAATGATACAACTAAAAATACTGAAGACGTGGATGTAAAGACTGAATTCTTTGCCTACCCAGAATGAGTAACTTGAACAAAAAAAAAGCGTCAGAACGTCACACGCACTCATAGCGTTGCCGCACTATCGATAGTTTTACTATGATAGTTGAACCCGAAAACAAAATCATCTACAATATCGATAGGCCTAATCGATAGTATCGATACTATTGATTGACGCTAATGGTCGATAGTATTATCGCTGAGTTTCGATAGCATTGACTATCGACACTCAGCAATACTATCGATACTGTAGATAGTATTGCAGCTTAATAAAGTCTTTTATTGAATAGTATTGTGAATATTATTTTGATGTTAATGTAAATATCTGAGGCTTTTTTAAATCTTGCTATACAGTAACTCATGTGACGTAAACGGCATAATCCATATTAAAATAGTATAATAATTAAAATAATTAAAGGGGTAAGTGGACAAAGTTGTTATCGGACAAAAAGTTCAAAATGAGTTGATTGTTTGAAAATGTTAAATTTTAAAAACAAAGTAGCTGTTACAGCTTGAAGTTTTGTATATATCATAAGTATCAATGCTTTTGAAAATGTTATTATTTTATAGATAATATCTATAAAAAAGTTAAGTATTTTTACTATATTTATTAAAATACAGAGAAAATATGTACTTAACTCCTTCGTTTAATTTAAAATAAATTATATTTAGATTATATTAACTCAAAAAGGTCTTATGTGAGAAATAAAAGAATAAGCATTATTTATATAAAATAGCTTTATTTCAATAAACAAACATGACAGAAGGTAGGTAGGCAAGACAACATTTTATTAGAAATTGTTTAAAATGTTTAAGTAATACCATTGAGACTCTTTCTCTATGAACTCTAGCTAACTTTTTATTTAGGTTAGGGGCTTTTGGTCACTTTTGTCATTTGGTCACCATTTTTAACATCCATACAAAAAAGGGCGTTTGGTCATCGGTAAAATATTCAAATAAGAGCTGTAATTTTTTCAAATATATTTTGTACGAAAGAAAGGCAAGGCAGCAAATAGGTAAATTATTAATTTCAAATTTTTTATATTTGTAACAATTATGTCCGTCAGTTTCGCGGGAAAAGACAAACGAAATGTAAAAAGTGCATTCGGAAACGTGATACAGTTTGTAAAATGCTATAACTTAAAACCGTAACCAATATTTTTAATAAAATAAATTCCAACAGTAAAAAAAGACAATTAAAGTCGTAAACACCTTTGTGTTTAATGTTTTGCAAAAATATAAATCAATTTTATATCAGCAAATGTATCACACAGCTTATAACACCTTTGTTTATTTATTTTCTCATAAAATCATGTTATTCTTTTGAAGATGAAAAAGATATATTGTTTGATATTACCTTTTATCATCCAAACTTAGTAATGTAAACGAATTTTTAAAAATGTATCTGCTCATACCACATTTGCAACCTGAAATGTATGAATGCTTGTCAGATAACACCTTTGTTAAGGTCTGTATTTTTGACACGTAATAAAATTTGCGTGTTTTGAGCTCATCGGTCGACTTTATCATCACTTAAAACCTATGTTCATGCAAAAAAGTCGATTCTTCAGTTTTGTCAGATAACACCTTTGTCCACTTACCCCTTCAATTATTCTACAAAGGCATTAAAATAATTAATAAGACAATTTGGTTAGTTCACAACCAATACTATTTAATAAAAGTCCACTATCGGTAGGGAAAAACTGTCGATAGTTGCAATAGTCAGAGCCGATACTTTCGATAATAATTTTGATATTCTACTTCGATAGTTTATTTTTTTTGTATTACAAAAATAGTATTGCTGAGTGTCGATAGTATTTATAATAACAGAGCTATCGGTAGCCTATCGATACTATTGCTTTTGCCTAAACTATCGATAGTGGACTATCGAGCGGCAGCGCTACTCATTTACTCACTCATCCATCCATCACTATCACTACAGTTACACTTGTTCTCTTATTAGTCTGCGCACACACAGTACGTAGGTACTACTACATCCCACAAACTGCAACGCAACCGAACCTTCAATCCTTGATTCATAATTTTATATTTGTAAAATTGAGCAATATTTTATTCTCTTTTCTCTATAAATTCATTTGTTTCCTGTATATCACATATGCTTTCTAATTTGTGGTATATTACTGAACATTTCACTACGTTATGCTGTATTATATTCTTTGCCCTAGGTCCCTGAAACTTATGTGTTGTTGACAAACAAGATAATATTAATTTTTAGTGCTGTCTATCTATAGTGTTTCTGTGACCTCTTAAAATAAAAAAAACGATTGCCATTTACAAATGGGGCCTGGGCAGCAGTGTATAGTAAGCGTCTAAATCAGGCACCGGGTCACCCTCACTACCTACACCAGTAAGTCATCATAAAAGAGATAAATACAGTAGGTACTTAGGTAAGCCGCCCCTAAGGATACACTCTGACCAAGTTAGGCCCTTAGCCTGAAACATTTTTTAATTCCTCATTTCTGCTAATTTTCTTGGAATTGCTTTTTGGTGGGTGATATATTAAAATTGACCCATAACGTTATTTTACACATGTTACAATTATTATGCTTAGACTTCTAAAGAACCCCTAGTTCTCCCTTTTTTTATGGCACATGTTTCTATTGTTTCTTTGAGATGTTCACTTCATTAATAAAATACCTATAAATATTATTACTAATATATTTTTTGTTGCAGTTAATCATCAGTGAGGTGTACAGAGAAGGCCATGTTGAGAACACAGTTCAGACCAAGCTTGATTCAAATATTGTTGACCACCATCTTGGGACTTCTATACCAGGCGGTTGCGGGTTTAAATCCTGCAAAAGGCAAATGTTTGTGTGATGAGCACAAGCATTTGTACCTAAGTCATGGATGTTTATAAATGTGTATAAGTATGTCTATCCATTATCCTAGTCACCATAGCACAAAATCACACTTAGTTTGAGGCAAATAAATAGACCAATTAATTACCAATAGTTAAATTAGTAATATTTAATTTAGTAGGGTCTTGTACATTCCTTAAATGTGTGGGGCTGAGTTTATTTATTTATTACAGGTACACTTACAGATTACAGTCAGACATGCATAGCTTACATTGATAATTGTTACAGTAACAGACTAGACGGCAACCTAAAATTAGTGTACACATCATGATTATAAAACAAACAGACATATTTAATATAAAGTTAGATACAAGAAAAAGAAACTATTTCTCTATTATTAGTATTACTTTATTTCATACTGTGTTAGGCTGAGGATACCTCGGCCCCCAGGATCTGTGAGATTTATTGTTGTGTCTGAGAGTTGTGATTAACTGTGTTATAGCAAAAAATAAGACAAGGTTTAGGTAGTGTTTAAATACTTGATGGCCAATTTGAAACTAATGAAAGATGTTGACCTCAATTCCATTTTAACTTTCTCATATTTACCCACTGCATATTTATGCTTTGTATATTTTTTGTTATAGTACCAATTTAGTAGTCGACTGCTTGGTAAAAAAAAGTATCCCAACTACTCGACCACTTGTTCCATTGTTCCTCATTGAAGTCCCTATCGTTTCTTCTTGTGGAATGACTTCTGCAAAGGGTTTTCCAAAAAGTACCTACATATTGCATTTCTTATTGTTTGATTTCTGTAGTCCTCGGATATTTTATGTCCTTATCCAAGCTGAAACAGATGGGAGCCTTTATTCGCATAATATCAAAACGTCTTATTCTTAAAATATTCAAAATTCAATTCAAAAGCCTTTACTTACTTTAAATTATTGTTTTTAAGTGATAAGCATTCACTTTGCAATCTAAATATATTATTGCACTTGAAAAAATCCAGGGTGGCCGAGAGGTTAGGCAATCGCCCGGCATACAAGGAACGCGGGTTCGATTCCCGCCACTGGCGGTCATTTTTTCAAGTGCAATAATATATTTAGATTGCAAAGTGAATGCTTATCACTTAAAAACAATAATTTATCGTATTTGCAAGCTTCATCTTTCGATTGTTAAATACTTGCAATAGTATTTCTTTCGAGTGTTGAGGGTGTAATCCCAATAACATTGATGAAAGCAACGCGGCATTACAGCGTTAAGAAGCACTTGAAAATTTCGACAGGCTCTGCCAACGCCAGGGTGGCCGAGAGGTTAGGCAATCGCCCGGCATGCGAGGAACGCGGGTTCGATTCCGCCTCTGGCGGTCATTTTTTCAAGTGCAATAATATATTTCTTTACTTACTTACTAAAATATAAGATTATCATAATAGCAGATTCTCAATATAGCCAAAGTTCAATCAAGACATTCTTTTTTAAATCAAATTTATTTTTACATATTAGACGAACACTTGAAAAGAATCCCCATAGATTTAAAAATAAATGGAGCGGCAACCTCATGCATAAATCATGTTATGTACATAATAATCTTCTCAGCAATTAAATTTGCATTCTTCATATTTATTTAATGTCTATAAAATGTTTAAAGCATTTTTCTACAGTAGTTTTGTTGGAAGTGCAGACAGATATTATGTTGCGAACTTAGTTATCTTTTTATACTTGCTTTCTTGCCCTTTTTTCTCAAGGCAATGATATTATGAACTTCTTTCTAGTCTAATGCTCTGTATTTCGGCTTCAGCGTTTAATAATGTAATAAATTGGAATAGAGTTTAAACCAACTCTATTCCATTTATTCTGGTATTTTTGTATTTATCATACGATGCCACCCCTTAACTGCATTTGTTGTTCGATGTTTTTCATTGTAGCAGCTAAATATGTCCAGTAGTATTATTAGCAACCATTGACTATGGAAAATTTCCATCGCACTTGGCCGGTTTTTTAATATTTCCATTGGAAATATTAAAAAACCGGCCAAGTGCGAGTCGGGCTCGCGCATGAAGGGTTCTGTATTCCCTAGGGTGGTTACAATCACTTCAAAGCGCTTTTACATTTAGGCGACTTTAACAGCGCGACTTTGGCGTATACAGTCGCGCTGTCGAAGCTTTTTAAAAGTGTCTCCAAAATGGTTATTATTGTCCTATAATAAAACAACACTAGCTCAGCGCCTTGATTGAATGCAGAGAGCGCATGCGAATGTCGCGCAGCTATACCGCGCGGATGTTGCGCTCTGTTTATAGTATGAAATTATCAGCAAAGTCGTCTAAATTATTTTTAATGGATAACCATTAAATATAATTATTATAAATAATTAATGAATTATGAAGTAGGTGACAATAACACTTATTACAAAGACAATAATTAAGCTCTAAAAGAGGCTTTAACTTTGCCATTAAATAATTATTGTTGTTACATACAATTGGCGCCATCTCTCGGATAACTGTTATACTGTTATAAAATCTAACTTCGCGCAATGCATATCGAACACAAATTGAACGTTTCTCATTGTACCATAGCTCAAGAGCTATGGTACATGAGAAACGGGTACGTATTATAATACCGAAAGTTCATAATACCTACAAATGAAATACCTACGCTTGAAACGTCGAAAATCAAAATACCGAACGAATGAAATACCTATACCCGATATACCGAAGCTCAATATGCCGAATTTCAAAATCCCGAAAGTTCGAAATCCCGAAAGTTTGAAATCTCGAATGTTCATATCCCGAAAGTTTGAAATACCGAAGGTTCATATCCCGAAAGTTTGAAATACCGAAGGTTCATATCCCAAAAGTTTGAAATACCGAAGGTTCATATCCTGAATGTTTAAAATCCCGAAGATTAATATACCTATAGTTAGTATACCGAAGTTCAAAATCCCGAAAGCATGCAAGCAATCAAGCAGGCATACAGCATGCAAGCAATCAAGCAGGCATGCAGCATGCAAGCAATCAAACAGGCATGCACGTAGCAGCATGCATAGGTTTTGCTCTTCTCTGGCTTTTGAATTACACTCTAGTATCGGGCAGACTAATACCACGGCGAGTCGGGGTCAATCAAAATTTGTTTTTCTTAATGAAACTCAATTTTAATGGTATACAATTTGTTTGGCGTTTCGTTCATAGGTCTTGTAAAATTCAGTATTTTTAATCGTCGGGTTTTAAATTTTTCGGTATATTAAACTTTCGGTCATATAAACAGTCGGTATATTGACTTTCGGTCATATAAACATTCGGTATATTGACTTTCGGTCATATAAACAGTCGGTATATTGACTTTCGGTCATATAAACATTCGGTATATTGACTTTCGGTCATATAAACAGTAGGTATTTTAAAATTCGGCATTTTAGTATTCGGCATTCTAATTATAGGTCTTATTTCGGTATTTAGAACTTTCGATCATATAAATATTCGGCATTCTAAAATTCGGCCTTCCGTTCGTAGGGCTTATGAAATTCGGTATTTTAAAATTCGGTATTGTAATACGCACCCATGAGAAACGTACAATAGATAGCGTAAAACAACAAAAAGAAGTACATGCGTTTTTCTTTCGCAATTGTTTAACGCACATTAAGTGTGGTAATTTCGTCACTTTACTAATGCATGTCTTGGCGCAGTGCGAAAGACGTTACTAAGAATGCTGAATTTCAGAAGACGAGCATTCGAATCCTAATGGGTGATTTTGTATTTATTCAAGTTCATAGCTTTTTTCCTTTTTAAACAAGAATTGGTATCATCATCATCAAATTTAAGAGCTAGGCTCTTGTCGGTGGAGTTTTTTCCATTCCTCTCTGCTTTCCGCCCTTCTCTTAACCTCCTGATACGACCCGACGTTTATCTTTTCCTTTATTTGCTGCATGTAGCTTATTCTTGGTCTTCCTCGCTTCCTTTTTCCTTCTATTCTTCCTTCTATTATCGTTTTAGTAAAATTGTCGTGTCGAATCAGGTGGCCTAACATTCGTCCCCTCCTACACTATTGTTTCCATCAATCTCTTTTTTTCCCTAACCATAGACAAAACTTCTTCATTTGTTTTCTTCTCCGTCCAACTTATACGCTCCATTCTCCTCCAGCACCACATCTCGATATCTCTCTTGATAACTAGTGACTCCAGATGTACACCAGATATAAAAGCAAGGATAGCGATGGCGAGACAAGCTTATAATGCAAAAAAGCACCTGCTCAAGGCCAGAATATCAAGCAAAGTTCGCAAAAAACTTGTTAAAGTGTACATTTGGAGTATAGCACTCTATGGATGTGAAGCGTGGACATTGACAAAGAGGGACAGAGAGAGACTGGAAGAATTGGTATAAGCATCAAAATTAGTGTAACAGATTTTAAATCCTACACACACAGACTAAAATTTCAAAAAAAAAAAAGGTTTCCGTTGACTAAAACTAAGGCCAATTTCGGATAAATTTGACGTGCAATTAATATAGGTATTCGATGTGGAAATCAAATTTCTGTAGGTACATTGATTAAACAACTTTTTAACAGCTTTTTTTGAGAAAAAATTTATGCACATTTTAAAATTTATTGTTTACTAGCAGTTCCCCGCGACTTCGCCCGCGCCAAGTCGGATTTTCCATACAAATTTTCATCCCCCATTTCACCCCCCTGATGATTTTATATCGCGACAAAAAGTAGCCTATGTCCTTCCCAGTGTGTCAAACTATCTCTGTGCCAAATTTCATTTGATTCGATCCAGTAGTTTCGGAGCCTATTCGATGCAAATAATCAAACAAACAAACAAATCTTTCCTCTTTATAATATTAGTATAGATAGTACTAGTTTTGTTAATCAATATTTATAATTGCAGTGCAATAATTTATTTCAAGTAAAAATAGTATAATTGAAATTTGATAGATGCTGCTGTGCATTTAAATATACCTAGAAAAAAAGCGTACATTTCGAAAACATCAGTATTATATCCCTGGAATCGATCCCAGATTCTTACGGTCATACATACCCAAGATGTTAACCACTGGGCCAAGCGTGCTTATGGTTATCTAACGAAAAGTAATAAGAAGTACGTACTCCAAAAAAAAACTCATTTTAGCGCGAACTTAAAAAACAACATTGCCAAATGACGCCATATTGTGACGAATGTCAGAACTAACTTATATTAATATTCGTTCATTTGCATACACCGTGCGCCCAGTTGCACGAGAATTTTATAAAATTATTGGTAAATGATAAAATGTTTCTGTGATTCACTTGATTTTAGGAGGAAAATCAAGAAAACACGTAGACTGTTACTTGAACACTGTTGTATACGAAATTTAGCAAGACAAAGAAATACAGTAAAATCAATACAGTAAGATGTGACACTATTGAATATGAGGAGTAGAATGATCTTGAAGTCGCAGCTTCAGGGTTTATATACTAATCTGGTGACCGTGCCTAATCTGCTTTTGCAATGTGTGACAAATTCAGTGTAAGAAGGAAACCATAAATTATAATAGTTCAACGAAAATATGATCGTAAAAATATAATTCTAGGAATTTGCAATAACTAGCAATAATTTAGGATTTGTCAAACATTGTTGCAGATGACTAAGGTCGCTCTACTTTTTACAAGGTCTTGAGAAGAGGATATTACTTAACTCCTCCCTCCTTAAGAGTGAAATTGCAGGTTAACGAAACATTTTACTCAATTAACAATGATCAAGAACTGTTAGTCTACATAAAAATATTAAAATATATTAGTAATAGTTAATAAGTTCACTGGTCTTTTATTCACTTTCCCTGGTAGTCTTTAAATCGTCATAAATTTTCACTTTCACTCTCACATACTCGACGCGCACGATGACGTCTGGACCACATCCATTACTTTGTAGTGCTTCGTACTATTCATTCATAAGTTTCGTAGGTTTTTATAGAAAGTTAGGCAAGTATTATTCCACAACATTTGATTTCTCATACTCTTAAATCTTGTAGAAGGTAATACTCAATTTACTTATCTATTCTCGATTTTCTTGCTGTTAGGGAAGTTTTTAGACATTGTGTGTGCTTTACAAAATAAGAGGTAGTAATGGTTATTCGGTGACTAAATGTACAAGTTAATTCTTTTATACTAAAAAAAAATTATGTACAGGGTTTTCAAAAAAAAAAAATTTTTAATTTTTTTAGAAATCGTTACCTTGCCTTACAAATTTGGTTATAATTTCCAAAAATGACGGTTTTTTTTTATCCATTTTTTTTATTATTATTGCTGATCACTTGTACTTAGTACTCCATTCGTTTTTTTTTTTTACAAACTGAATTTAATAAAAAAAACCCTGAAAACCCTGTACATATATTTTTTTTAAATACTGGTATGTGGTGCTTCAGTGTACAGTGTATCCACACCTTTGCTTTGGACCACACAGAAAAAAATTACAACCCTTGTAAACCCTTGAACTTCAAATAAATTGTTTTTCTGAATTGGGCTCCTTTTTGTTTCGAAAAGCAATAACTTTTTTCCTGTAAGTCGTAACACTTATTGTTGCACCATTTTAGAATCTGCAAAAGATGGGCATTTTTTTTAAACAATGGGCACTGACAGTGTGGTACATTTTTTTTGCACCAAAAGCATTGAAAGTCAAACGATTTGCTAGCAGTGAGTATTGAATTTTGAAAGAAACTTAATTTTTTTTATTAAATTCAGTTTGTAAAAAAAAAAACGAATGGAGTACTAAGTACAAGTGATCAGCAATAATAATAAAAAAAATGGATAAAAAAAACCGTCATTTTTGGAAATTATAACCAAATTTGTAAGGCAAGGTAACGATTTCTAAAAAAATTAAAAAAAATTTTTTTTTTTGAAAACCCTGTACATAATTTTTTTTTAAATACTTGTATGTGGTGCTTCAGTGTACAGTGTATCCACACTTTTGCTTTGGACCACTATTTACGCCACACCCTGTATAATTTCAAAATATAATTAATGAAAAAGCGTTATATATCTCTGTAAACTAATAAGGTGTAACAACTAATGGTTATTATATACAATAGGGTTTTAACTGCTAAGTGGTTTAATTACTAAGGGTTTTTAACGACTAATATTAACACTAACTGGGCCCCTAAATTATCACATAATTAAAATTTATTTATTTTATTTCATTTATCCGAATATGTGTGACTTTAATTTCTTTTAAGAAAATTAATAATTTTTATTAAAATCACAATCAAAAACGCTTCTAGAATCAGTGTGTCCAAATACTACTTCGAAAGGAGTAAATCCCGTCATAGAATGAATTGTACTATTGTAAGCTATTAATGCATTATTGTAAGCTTTTTACTGAAGATGTATACACAAGCCTATATAAGCCCAAAACCGTACAGCCACCGAAACTATATGGTTTGCCAAAAATACACAAAAGCAATGTTCCACTTAGACCGATAGTAAGCCAAGTAGATTCACCTACCTATAGCTTAGCAAAACACGTTGCTGGAGTGTTGCAACCATTGGTTAGAAAATCATCATCTTATGTGAAGGACTCTATGCACTTTATGGACCTGGTTAAGAAAAGGACCTGGTTAAGAATATCACAATTGAACCTGGTGATATTATGGTAAGTTTCGATGTTGAATCACTTTTCACAAATGTGCCATTAAAGGATTGCTTGGAGGTTATCAAGGATAAACTGTTTGATAATGAACTGCCTGATGAATATATTGTACTATTACAAAACTGCTTGGACGGTAATTATCTTTTATATCGTGACCAATATTACCTCCAGATCGATGGTGTAGCTATGGGGAGTCCAGTAGCACCAGTAATTGCCAATATCTGGATGGAACATTTTGAACAAAGAGCTTTATCAACTGGTTCCGATGTTATAAAGTTATGGAACAGATATGTCGATGATATATTCTGCATCATTAACGGAAACCAATCAGTAGTGGAACAATATTTAGAACACCTTAATTCAATTCATCCAAAGATAAAGTTTACCTATGAAATGATAATAGATTTATGGCTTTTCTTGATGTGCATGTGACAGTGAGACCGATTGGAACTTTGGCCCACTCTGTTTACCGAAAACCAACTCACACAGACAGATATCTGCATGCCTCTTCACATCACCATCCTAGTCATCTGCAATCTGTGGTATCCTAATTGGTTAATAGAGCGCATAACTTATGTGACCCTGAACATCTGGAAGGAGAACTTAACCATGTAATGGGGGTATTAGAAAGGAACGGTTACAGTTTGAACAAAAGACAAATGGAAAAGAGGCCCAAGAGAGAAAAACAAGTAATGGTGAACAGAGAACCTGCTTTTCTCCCATACGTGAAAGGGATAACGGATAAAATTGAAACATTACTCCACAAATACTCCATTAAGACTGTATATAGTCCGTTGTCAAAAGTAACGAAATACCTACGTTCACCAAAGGATGTTATACCTCTGCAGAAGCCGGGTGTTTATAAGATAGATTGCAGCTGTGGTAGTTCCTATATCGGGCAGACGAAGCGATCAATCGCTGAAAGAGTCAAAGAACACATTGCAGCTGTAAAAAATCTACAGACGGGCAAATCTGCGATAGCTGAACATTTGCTTAACTCAGGCGCTAATCACTGGATGGAGCTACATGACCCAAAGATCCTCTCCACTGAACGTTATTGTCATTCAAGAATAATACGTGAAGCAATTGAAATTAAGAAATATAAAAATTTCAATTGGCATGATGGTTTTCATTTGTCATCAACATGGAATCCAGTGATAACAAAATGCAAATCGCGTATTAAGCCGTCAACAAGAAACCTGGATACTGTTAGTGTAGTTTGTCGAGCTGACTGTACAAGTTCAACAAATAATCAAAGTGTGCGGGTAGAAGAAAATATTTCAACGCGCACGAGCAGACGACGCTGAGCTACTACAGTCAACCCGCGACCATGATTCGTGCAACCGAATCGAAACGTCGGGAAGGTAAATACAAATTTGCCTTTTAAAAAGGATTAATTATTTGCAATAAATCCCGTTTGTGTAGTGAAGTGTACAAAATAATAATCACTTTAAAACTCAACGTTTTCGAAAAGAAAAGTGATCGTACTAAACTTTAGGAATCATGTTTTTGCTTTATGCATATTTTAGACGAATGTTTGAATAAAACTATAATACATTCAGAATGTGTAGACCATGGGCTAACTTGAGTAAATGGAGCCATAATTCAGGGAACGTCGTCTTAACTATCCACCAAAATTTTACGTTTTCAATATCGGTAATAAAAATCTAGGCTTCAGGGATAAGTACTAAAAAAGTAACTTAACGTTATTATTTTTTTCCACAATTGCCCATATTTTACCGGTTCTAAGAAGACCTTCCCGCCCATTTTACCCACTAAATTAAAAAAAAACTAAAAGTCCCCTTTGCGTGGGGAATTGCCCACGTTCCTGCAGCACTGAATGAAAGACAGTTTTCAGATTATTTTTATGTTAGTGAGTGAAGTCATTTTTTGAACTGACCGTGAATGGCCAGCTTAACTATAACTGAAGTTGTCAAATGTGACATTTTCATGCGATTTCAATCCTGAATCCTGAAAGCAACAGAGTTACGTAATTACCCCCCTGAGCTATCCGGGCGCATTCCCTGCCTAACACAAGTTGATTTTATCAAGTGCAATTTATGTGGAACGAAATCATTCATGATAATTTTCCGATCCTTTCTTATAAAACAATCATTATATTTGCTTGTTGACTGGGTACTAAATTGTCAGGTACTTAGGTACTATAAAATACTTACTATTATTGGAGATATCCAAGTGCTAATTAGTGAGATGACTCTGCTATCAAGCTGAAGTGCCCGATAACGCCGAAGCGTATTAACAGATATGTTACAGTTTATACAGAGCAATCTCTGCGTGATGGGTCTCGTAGGAAGTTCCATGACGCTTTCCAATCACAGCGATCTTCGTAGATCCCAATCAAAAAGCAATAAATCGGTATCCGTAAAACATAAGCGAAAGTAATCGTAAGTGGTAGGTATCGGAGTCCGTGGAGAATGCAAAAGTTGTAAGGGTATCAGAAAATCCAAAATCGCACAGTACACAACGTAGCAAAGCAAACGAACGACTGCGAAACGTCAAACGAATGTTTGTCTGTCATTGATTGTTTGACGTTTCGCAGATAGATAGCAAACAGATTTTAGATAGCAAACATAGTATAGCTATAAGAATCTTGATTTAACACGTTAGCTGTGTAACTGAATATTAGACATTGAGCCTTCAAGTGCAATCACATTTTTTTGTTAACTTATTCGAATATTGTATTTAAGAAAATTTTATGACAAGAAAAATATTTTCTGATACTCCTTTAATTGGCATGCACGTGGAAGCTCCTAACTTAGTGCCATATATAAGTGGTGCATGCTCGTATGAAGTCATTTTCAATATTTATTTGGCGGGTACATACAAGTTTGTTACTAACACGGGTTTGTCGTAGGTGCAATGTCAGTGTCAAACAATTGAAACGAGTGGAACAGTCGATCGTCCTTATTTTCGTGTTTTTATTTCAAAGTATTAGAGGTTCACCATGAAACCATCAAGACCCAAAGGAAAAAATATAACACAGTACACATCGGAAGAAATATGGAGTATTCTACAAGATAGCGACGGTGAAGATGAACTTATGAAAGAATTGGAGGATACTGGTGAGTTTTCTTTATCTCACACTACAGAGACTACTGATGACATAAGAACTTTTGTCAACCGTGATCTTTACGAAGAAGTTCCCTACAATTCATCAGAATCCGTTGTTTTCGAGCAACCTAGAATGTCATCTCCTGAACGAAGTTTGGTACCACTGTTTGAAATTGAGGAGCCTGCTGTGTTGCCAGCAGAAGAAAATGGGATTCAAGTGCCTGCTTCACCACCAGCACCTAGAGTTGAGGAAAATGCTAGACCACCGCCGCTTAGAACTGAACTGGGCAACATTTTACCTACAGCTTGGAGGTCTGAAATAAGACCTTTGGAAAGGGAAATATTTACAGGCTATGATCAGTTGAAGAGACAAACTCAATGTTTCCCAAGTGGTACTAATTTATGGACCATATTTTCATCAATTGTTGATGACGAAATTCTTGATTTAATGGTTACCCAGACTAACATATATGCTGCACAGTTACAACAACTACCTACATTGAAGCTAAATTCTCGTATAAAACGCTGGAAGAATGTTACTGCCAACGAAATGCGAAAATTTATCGGCGTATATTTACTGACTGGACTAATTGATTTTCCTACTACAGAATGTTACTGGAAAAGGGTCAGGTTATACTACCATCCACTTCTCCATGAAATTTCAATGTCATATGATAGATTCTGTATAATTCTTAGATGTTGGCATTTTGCAGACAATACAAGTGAACACACAGGAAGACTTTTCAAAATACAACCTCTCATAGATAAAATCATAGATAAATCGCGAAAAATATTTACTCCAGGAGATACTGTTGCAGTGGACGAGTCAATGGTTGGCTTCAGAGGAAGATTAAACATTCACACATACAATCCCCAAAAAAGTGACAAATATGGAATGAAGATCTATAAATCATGTTCTGATACAGGTGAAACCTGGAGCTATAAAGTTTATTCGGGAGAAGATCAAGTAATAGAAGGTCTAGATAAGCCAGGCTCAGTAGTCATTACCCTGGCTCAAGAATTGTTGAACGAAGGCAGGTTATTGGTAACAGATAACTATTATACAAGTGTGCCTCTTGCTTGATTTTTGAAAAAAAATAAAACAGATTTTTGTGGCACAGTACGAAAGAGCAGACGGAATCTTCCCCCGGATGTAGTAAACGCAACTTTGAAAAAAGGGGAAATAGTTGCTAAACAAAATGACTGTATGACAATTTTGAAATGGAAGGATCAACGAGATGTGTTGGTTTTATCTACATGTCATGACAATCAAATGGCTATGTCTACTGGATATAGACCAATATTGAAGCCGAAAATTATATTGGAGTACAACCGCGGCAAGAAAGGCATTGATATAGCCGACCAGCTTGCCAGCTACAATTCGCCCGAACGCAAAACTTGTTTTTGGTATAAAAAAATCGCAGCGGACTTGATGGCAGTTGCTGTTGTAAACGCAATCCTGATCTACAAGGACCTTAATCCCACTAGTAAAATGACTTTACTATCAGGCCATGAAATAATTATCAAGCATCTCCTGGACATTCAAGATTCTCAATCCTCGGCAGGTCCATCCGTTCGGTCTAGCTCTTCAAACAGTTCCGTTCGTTCCATCAGTCACCAGCATGCTTTGAAGAAAATTCCTCGACGTTACGGCAACAAAATATTTAGGAAAAGATGTACTGGTTGTTATAAATTACTTACTGAACAGGGACACACAGTGCAAGAAGCTCGTAAAAAGGCGAAGAAAACAGACACTCAATGTGAAATATGTAACAAAGCTTTGTGCCTTAGTTGCTACAATACTTCTCATAAGTTGTGATTTTATTTTGTACTCCTCCGGGTACCTATGTGTTTTAATTTATAATTTCATAGCCCACACGTGTGAGGCAATTCGAGTGCTTTAACTCATATGTGCGAGATTTAAGAAGACTAAAACTTTGTACAGTGGCGTGACTCACATGTGGTGCACTCACGCCTCAGCTAAACCACGAAATGCCCCACATGTGAGTCACACACAGGGAACGTGTTAAGGCCCAGACAAAAATGTCTGGGCCTTAAATCAAGATTCAATTATGCAATTCGAAATCAGCTAAAAAATAGATTTTTTCAGATAATTTTCATCACTAGACGCGTTAGAAAATTTTTAGGTCAATTTTGGACATATTTCTTTCAACCAACATCATCATCTAGGTTATGTAGGAAACATTTTGTGGAAAATGATTACGAATTAATCAGTAAATACACCGGTTAGTTATGATTTTGTAATATTATACATAACTGTGTCTTTTAGTATCAGTACCTATAAATAATTTCATGTCCTTATTTGTACCTACCTAAATTATAAACATTGCAGATTATTCTAAGCATTGCAGTAATAGGTGCTTATTTTATTTACAAGAGTGGAACATCAACATAATTGTTTGAAGAAAAATGCAATACCAACAGTTTTTGCGTGGAATGCAAAACCAGTGACAGAACAGGCAGAGAAGAGAACTGCACGACTGCAAAGCCGAAATCTTAGAAAAAAAATATTTCAAGAACACTTGTCTTGTAAACCCATCATTTCTCAAAATGAAGATATTGTGCCATTTGAAGAGGCTTCTGATGTCCAAAAAGAAGTCGAAATTTTATGTCAGAGATAAATAAGCTAAGTGTTGAACGTTCACCGCAGAAGAAATTTCATAATACTGGAACTCAAAACTCAAATTTGTTGAGAAGGCTGTCCACCGAGGTTTTGTGTGCTGATGATGAATCTGTTTTATATTATACAGGGCTTGAGCCAATGTCCAAGTTTAAGATGGTTTTTAGTACTCTTCTGCCAATGGCTCATAATTTAGAATATCGCTGGAGTAGAATCATTGGCTTGTCAACATAGGACTAATTTTTGATGCTATCAATGAAACTAAGACGGAATAAGCCAGACTTTGAGTTAAGCAAAGTTTTTGGTGTTAGTAAAACAGAAGTAAATCAAATTTCACTTACAAAAATTAATCGACTGTGTCTTCCGGTGGGACTCGAACCCACGTCCCTTCGCTATCCGGGCGAGTGCTCTTACCAACTAAGCTACGGAGGACGTTAGTCAGTCGACGAATTTTTGCAAGTGCTTGCTACGCCAGTGAGCCAGCGTTCGATTTCATCAATACTTGGGGAATGTACCCGCATGTATCCAATGGAAATATTTTTACAAATATTTAACCATCAGTTAAGATGAAATCAGCTTAACCTTTTATATTTTTATAACTTAAGCAATTATTTTGCAAGTTTTAACGAAATTAAATCAAATTTCACTTACAAAAGCACTCGCCCGGATAGCGAAGGGACGTGGGTTCGAGTCCCACCGGAAGACACAGTCGATTAATTTTTGTAAGTGAAATTTGATTTAATTTCGTAAAAACTTGCAAAATAATTGCTTAAGTTATAAAAATATAAAAGGTTAAGCTGATTTCATCTTAACTGATGGTTAAATATTTGTAAAAATATTTCCACTGGATACATGCGGGTACATTCCCCAAGTATTGATGAAATCGAACGCTGGCTCACTGGCGTAGCAAGCACTTGCAAAAATTCGTCGACTGACTAACGTCCTCCGTAGCTTAGTTGGTAAGAGCACTCGCCCGGATAGCGAAGGGACGTGGGTTCGAGTCCCACCGGAAGACACAGTCGATTAATTTTTGTAAGTGAAATTTGATTTAATTTCGTAAAAACTTGCAAAATAATTGCTTAAGTTATAAAAATATAAAAAACAGAAGTATCAAACATAATAGTTACCTGGATAAATGTTGTCAGTGATTTGTAAAGTTTGATAGATACTTGGCCTAGCAAAGAGTTGGTAAAATTGTATATGCCAGATAGGAGTTTTCGTTTGAATTATAGCTCTACACGACTGATAATTGACGGAACTGAGATCCCTATTTAGAAGCCCAGTCAGCCAGATGCTCAAAGAGCTACATCTAGCTCATATAAACACAAAAACACATTAAAATTTTTAGTTGGTGCTTCTCCTGGAGGGCTGCTAACATATTGTTCTGCTGCATATGCTGGGTCAACAAGTGACCGCCAAGTAGTTGAGCGGAGCAATCTCGTTAAACTATGTGAAAAAAGAGATTCCATTATGACTGATCGTGGATTCAATGTTCAGGACTTATTTGTTGCAAAAGGTGTATGTATAAATATTCCCACATTCTTAAAAGAGAAATCACAGATACCAGGCATTTTACTGAAAGAGGATCAAAATTTAGCCAGTCAAAGAGTGCACATTGAGCGACTCATAGGCTTAACAAAAACATTCAAAATTTTGACAAGTGAACTCAATCAATGTACTAGGTAGGTAGGTACTAGGAAGGTATTGTGAATAAAAAAAAAATATAAAATTGAAAATGACTTTTATTTTACATAATGTATCATAATTAAAATATAAATGTTTTTGTACCACTGAGTTCCTTGTATGTAAAAATTAACAAATTGCACCATCGTCTGTTAGTACAATGTAACTGTCCCTGTATCTGGTTGTAATATGGTGTTTTTTTTAAACAAAGAACCCTAAACCCTAAGCTCCAAATAAGGGACAGATACACTGTTTATATTCTGAAACCGGCTGGCATATGGGCACTTCACTTCAATGATGGTCTCATCACATAATAGACCATCAGGGCTTGCTGCCAAGTATGACTTTTCTTTATAAATAAACTAGCTGACCCGGCGAACTTTGTTCCGCCTTAATGTCAATAAATAAGCATTTTTTTTTTTTATTGGAAAAAATACAAAAAAAATTAAATTTCTACATCAATCATTCATAATTATTTCTGTATTTTAGTACATAGGTTGCTCTTCATTTAAGTACCTTGTGATACACGACATTTTTTGTTTTATTATCAGGCGCAAAAACAAACAACGCAGATGGTCTTCCGACCCGTGAACATGCCACGTATAATTGACCATGGGAAAAACATGAATGTTCTAGATTTAAACCACAAACTTTTAAGGATTGGCCTTGTGATTTGTTGATGGTCATGGCAAATGCAAGACGTATCGGAAATTGAAGTCTTTTAAATTCAAACGGCATATCGGTTGGGATCATCGGTATCCTCGGAATGAGAACTTGCTCACCTTTGAATTTTCCTATCATTATCGTAGCGTAAATTACATTGTTCATCAATTTTCTAACCACCAAACGCGTACCGTTGCAATAGTTTGAAGATTTAACGGTAATTTGAATGCTGAATGAGCCGTACGGCATCCTTCTAACAATGTGGCTGCTATTCCAGAAGAAGCAACTGCAACCGCTATGTTAGATCTCGCCCGAACAGTTGCTAAAACTAATGACATGAGGAATGTCTTGCCAGTTCCACCAGGGGCATCTAGGAAATATAAACCACCATTTTCATCATCGATTGCCTTCATTAAAGTATCATAAACTTTCTTTTGTTGGTAATTCAACAGGGGTACATTCGTTTGAACTACTAAATCTAATTCCTGGTGATCATATTCACGTTCCCGTTCCAATTCTCGATTAAATGCGTCATTCATTTCACGATATGGTGCTGGCATTCCTAACCTGATTAATAAATTACCGCACATGAGGTAACACATATCTTCGATCAAGAGTAAAGCACGATTATGTATCTCCTCATTCATCTCAATATCGTGATTTCTGGAACTGACACGAATTTGATGTAAAATATCTTCTGACATATTATCCTTGTATTTGTGCCACAGGTTACATGGGTTTGATGGAAAACATGTCGAAATTATGATAGCGAATAATGTGCGTATCTGTCTTGGAGATGCACAGATAATGGCTTCAGCGATTGTCGTATCCCAATGACTATCGTTTTCTAATAACTTCAATTCTTCACATGCAGCACGATATGTTGGGAATATTACACCATTAACAGTTCGTAGTGACTCAAATGACGTTGGCCCACGCACATTTACCAGCAACAACCGCAAATAGAAACATTCATTATTCTTTGGATGAACTGTATACATACGACCAAGAGCATCAGTAGAACGCACATCTGGATACCCAGGAACCGCATCGCCTTGCTTCCGTCTTTGAAAATTCTTCGATGAAGCATTCCAAGTATAATAACGTGGCATCTCCGAGTAAAGCAAAGTTCGTGCAAACTGATCGCTTTGGCAGATTGCAAAAAAACTGGTCAATGTAGTTGCTGGAGGTGTTTCAGCACGTTGCGTAGCATTCGAAGCCGTGAAATATACTCGTTGACCATTCTCCAGATGCACCGCCAAATGCGTAACAGTAGGATGACGTTCGTGAATGGGAAATGCGAATATACGCCAAATCGCTTCATTACAGTTCACATAACGACCAACTTGATAGCGTGAAATTTCATCGTTGGTATTCGAGGATTGCAATCCAAAAACCGCCATATCACTGCCTTTCGTGACATATTTGCAAATATATTTTATGGACTTAACTGAATTGCAGTATTCAACGTTGCAATGTGTCTTGAACGATTTAGAAATAAGTGGCGAATATGGAACAATCCAACTGTTGTCGACAACGAAATCCATTCTTTTCACTTTCGTTGTGACAGTTCGACCGTTGTCATCTGGTGATCGACGCCGATACAGCGGATAACCATCATTGCCAGTGACAGTCTCCGCCGTTAATTTCCGTGGATATCGTTTAGAGCACTTTCCATCGACCATGCAAGGTGATTGGGGATTGATGGCACCACACGGTCCATGAATCATATTAGTAGTAACAACATCATGTAGGTCTGGATCGACTTCATAATCAGGAATCTCAGCACATATGATATCATCTATTTGATCAGGCTGAATTCTTTCCACTAACCAAATAAGAATGTGTGCGTGCGGCAGGCCTCGCTTTTGCCATTCGATTGAATACATCCAGCATCGAGTATCTCCAAAGACGCGTTGTTTAACAATAAAGTTCATCAGGGACCGAATTTTTTGCCTGAATATACGTGCTGTGATGTCGTGTCTATCACTTGATGTTTGTCCGGGAAGCAGCAATTGAGTAATTTCTATCCATTTTGGATTACAGGTAAAAGTAATAAAGAGATCGGGCCGACCGTAATGACGAACATATGTCATTGCATCTTGTGCATATTCATGCATATGACGTGGACTACCAATGTATGTCGCCGGCAGAATAGTTAATCGACCAATATTAGCTGCATTTCCTTCAGTATTAACTGCATCACGTAAATGGATGTACTCCTCAGAACGCAGTTTGGCTTGGTTCAACCTAATGAATGTTAAACGTTCCGTTTCTATTTTTACATACATGTCAACGCAATACTGCTGAAACAATCGACGAAACCGCAGCAAATAGTTGTCAGCATTTTGACGAATCATCAAACGATATGCGTAATAATTCATTGAGCTAACTTTCTTTGTAGTTTCTTCACCTGAAATTAAAAATTTGATAATTAACCATTTCAAAGGCAAATTTTAAAGGCAAACAATACAGACATTAACCATTTTTTTAATAAGCATTATTTTAAATCAGTGTCTTTCACAAATAAATGAAATAAATTATGATACTGATACTCACCATTCAATGGATTTTTCATTTTAATATTAAAATAATATCCATCTTCTCCTTGCCAAAACATCAGCGGGTATTGCAATGTGTCATATGATCGATGAGTTTCAGATATTTGTTGCAGTTGCCCAGTATCGCGACGTGTAAGCACAATATCGCGTTTTTCCAATTGTTCACCAACAATCAGGATGGCAACTTCGTCTACTGTTGGAGCATTAAATGTCCTTTCGTGTGTTCCAGATGGTCGTTTATCTGCTTTGATAACAACTTTATAGTCATCACTTGGCATGCGCTCTAAAGCACTCTTAAACAACCTGACCAACGCATGATGTTCATGAAGCAGACACTGCAAGTCTTGAAGAATTGCTCGCTTCATTCCTGCATTGATCTCTAGGCGTCGATCAAGTTGTTCTTCCATGTTGCCCATGAAATATATTTGTAAAAATTTATTCTGTGTATCTTCGAAAGGTAGTAATGATCCAATTCGATGATGAATCTGTCCTTGTATCTACAAAATAAAAACCAGACAGTATTAACTGGGTTATAAACACTTTTTTCGGTGGGAGAGTAGAGTTCAGAATTAGCAAATATACTACATAGGTACCAATAGATAAAGTAAGTTATTCTTTAACTACATTCTATATAAGTACAAAAATAAATACCTTAAATGTCGGATTAAATCCCCGTTCTTCGATAATATCTGCCCCAAATGACGTCATCTGGAAACAACCATTGTATTTTTGAGTATTTGCAAGAAAGTGGCGTGATTCTTGTGTTTCGCCACAAAGCAATGAATACAATGGCTCAGGTGGCGGAGTCAACAATGGCAATTTCACTTTACCATTAAGGCAGCATAATCCAGGCGTTTCTCCGGAAAACTTTAATGCACCACAATACTCGCAAACTACGTCCATTTGCCCAATGCAAACGCTAGGATGCAAGCTGTAATCATTGCTGCAATCGTATTGAAACGCTGCTCGATTCAAATCAGCACTTGATAAATATCTTGTTCTGCGTCGCAAATTATCTATTTGTTGACCTCTGTTGTTCGCTCGACGATTCTGCATTGCCAACCGAGCTGTTTCACGGGCTGCTTCACTTTGCTCTCGTGATTGAGAAGCACGAAGTCGAGCCATACTATCGCGGCGCTGTTCACGTGCAATTTCTTGTTCTTCTTCAGTCCTTTCATTTGCAGTATTTCGTATTCTTCTTGCATCACGGCTTTGTCGGGAAAGATTCGATCGTCTTGGTCGCGGCATTATTAATTAAACTTCACTTCACCTAAAAACTTAAATTTTTAACCATACCGAGTTTTATAGTTCACTTCACTGTTTATACGAATGGGCAATTGGGCAATAATGTTAATTATTTATTTAATAGAAATAGTTATATTATTGATTTCTTACAAATATCAAATAGTCATCCATACGTCATTACATAGCTGTCATTATACGTCAATTTTGTTATTCCAAGTCTGATTCTTTTTTGTTATACCACGTTTTATAGTGACTGACGTTACATGTCAAGTCACACGGGAATGATGTCGAACGGGATAAAAAGTATCCTATGTCCTTCTCCTGGCTCTAAACTACCTCCCTGCCAATTTTCAGCTAAATCGGTTCAGCCGTTCTTGAGTTATAAGTGAAGTAACTAACACGACTTTCTTTTATATATATAGATAAGCCACAGGGCAGTACAATAAAGTCATTTTCCCTGCAGTACTTAGTTATTGCCACTTTTTCATTAATAATGCCTTGTTTTGTAGCTTTGCACAATATTTGTTGCCTGTCCATATAAGCTTCTGCAAATTTTTCTAGTGATGATGGTTTTAAATGGCATATTGAGTGAATCTTGCTAGCAGTCAATCTGATTTTCCTAAGTTCTTGCCATTGCATACTAGATGATTGGTCTCTTGTTTCCTGTTGTATCAGTTCTATTTCTTCTACTGTAATCTGAGATAATTCAAGTTTTTTAAAATTCCAGTTTCTGGGTCAATATTTGTGTACTCATGATCTTGTTGTAAAGCGTATGGGTTAGCAGGTTTATATAATTGTTTAATTGGCATATTTGAATTTGGAAAGTTGAGTACTAGGTTTCGGAAATGATTATTGTAATTACATTAGTCTAAGGTTTCAAATGGGTATGGTCTAATAATGATCTTGCCAGATTTTCTTTTACGTGGTAGTTTATCTGCCTGCACTGGAGTGCCAGTGTACTGTATTGTAGGTACATGAAATTGTTGCAGCTTTTGTGTGCATACCTCTTTGAGCATAACCTTATCACGAACCATGTGCTCTAAGCCTAGCAATACCACTGCAACATGCTTGCAAGCACCATTAAGACCGCTGCCAGCAGGACATTCGCAATGAGACCCTTCATGGTTTCCGTACAGGTCTAATTTAATATTTACTTCATACTTGACTGTTCATAGTTTTGCGGCAGAAACCTTTCAAATATGTTTTGTCACCGACAACAGACACTCTTGCTGCTAAAAGATGTCTCCATTCATACAAACTAGTAGCAGTATCATATTTTTCTCTGTGCTGAAATTAATTATAACAAATGGTAAATATAGAACCTTAATACTTTGTAGTTGAGAATGCTAAAAAACTGTTGCTTGTGGGGGCTGTAAATTAATTGTTTATTTTGTCCATCTGTGCATTATACATAGCAGATATTAGTGAAAATTTATTTTTTTTTAAATCTGGATCCTTTTTGACTGGTTTGTGATACTTACAAGTACAAATAATGTCGAATTTGTGTCCTGTTTATTGGTAGTAACTTTGTGTCACTATTTATGTCGCGATAAGTATCCTGGGGGGGTAGATTCATGGTAGGCTCATCCACATCGACTTCTGCATGTCCAAAATTTGCATTTTGGTCGTAAAACTCCTCTCCGAAATATACATTTTACAGAACCTGGATTGTCGCTGAAGTTTGTCTCATCGTAATTCAGCAAATGTTCAGCAGGAACGTTTTGCATCACATTTTTAATAATAAAATAATAAAAATAAAAATTATTTATTTCAGACTTTACATCCATAATTTGTTAGTAATAAACTATGTTAGTGCATCCTTAATTAAATTATATATAATATTTTTATAACTTAAGCAATTATTTTGCAAGTTTTTACGAAATTAAATCAAATTTCGCTCACAAAAATTAATCGACTGTGTCATCCGGTGGGACTCGAACCCACGTCCCTTCGCTATCCGGGCGAGTGCTCTTACCACTAAGCTACGGAGGACGTTAGTCAGACGACGAATTTTTGTAAGTGCTTGCTACGCCAGTGACCCGGCGTTCGATTTCATCAATACTTGGGGAATGTACCCGCATGTATCCAATGGAAATATTTTTACAAATATTTAACCATCAGTTAAGATGAAATCAGCTTAACTTATAATATTTTTATAACTTAAGCAATTATTTTGCAAGTTTTTACGAAATTAAATCAAATTTCGCTCACAAAAATTAATCGACTGTGTCATCCGGTGGGACTCGAACCCACGTCCCTTCGTAAGAGCACTTGCCCGGATAGCGAAGGGACGTGGGTTCGAGTCCCACCGGATGACACAGTCGATTAATTTTTGTGAGCGAAATTTGATTTAATTTCGTAAATTATATATATTTTTAACCAAATCAATTAAATTAATTTTCATTCAATTCAATTTAATGTCATTTTATTTAATTTTAATTTATCCGATTTAATTTTATCCAACTTGAAAAAAAAATATATATAAAAATTTAATGATATGCAATATTTATTTTACATTAGTTTTTCTCACGCTGGCATGTAGCGAGATCCAGTGCTTAGTAAAGCGACTATCCCACCTGTCCGCAATTACAGCCAGGAGGCTGTTGGAGCTGGCGCGCACCCTGCGCAGCGCCCCTGCAGCACGGCCGCGGAGCGCCGCGTGGAACCCGTCCACCGGCGCGTCCACGAACATGCCCGAGGCGCTGCACCAGCGCGGCAACCCCAACAGCGCCCTGAACGCATTATTATATTGCACCATGAGTGCATTTAGCGACTTTTTCCAACAATGTGTCCACAGACTACAGGTGTATAGAGATGTACAGAAAGCTCTGAACAGGGCCACTTTAACCTGTGCTGAGCAATGTCTAAATCTGTGGACTATCATATTGGCCCTGACAGCTAGTGCTCTGCACTCCCTCTCTATATCGGCATCGTCCCTCAAATCCTCGGTCACGATGTGACCTAAGTACTTGAAGGACGTCACCCTGTTCAGAGGTTTACGGTTTAAGGCAGGCATGTCAAACATGCGGCCCGCGGGCCGCATGCGGCCCTCTACGTATTAGTCTGCGGCCCAATCCAATATTAACAACAGCCTCCAGTTGCAGCCCGCAAACACGAACTACTGTTGTAACTTTTTGGATCATTATTAAAAACTATCTTTATTTTTTTGTACTACAATCCTAATTCGTTTTATTTCTTTGTGTCTGGGTTTTGCGGCCCAGTGACTCCACGACCTGTATGCATTTGGCCCACCAGTGACTTTGAGTTTGACATGCCTGGTTTAAGGAGATAATCGGTACATGCAATGGATTGTTACTCTTTTTTGCCGTTCTGAAAACCATTATTTCACTCTTCGATGCATTAGATTTCAAGCCATGTGCTTCTGCATAGTCTTCACATACGTTTATTTATTTTCTTAGCCCATTGACCGACGGGCACAGCAGCACCATGTCGTCCGCGTAGCTTATATTATTAACACATACTTTATCAATATAGCAGCCGACACGCATGCCGCTGAGCCCAACGATCAGTTCATTAACATATAAATTGAAAAGAGTTGGGGAAGTCAGGCCCCCCTGCCTAACCCCACATTTTAAGCTGTAAGCCTCTGACATCTCATTTTTCCATTTCACAATGTTCAGTTGAGTTGAATACCAAAATTTAAAATTTAATTTAATTTAATGTTATCAAAGTATTTTTTTAGTTCTGCCACACTTTTTTCGGCTTATGCTCTTTTAATATTTTGCACTGATCTGATTGTTAGTTTGTCACGATGCCGTTCGATAAAAGACCGAGCCCACCACTCTCCAGGTAGTTTTCCGTCAAATACGTAAGATTTATTATTCTTTAACAAATACTCATACCCAACTATCCTGAGATCTAGTAACGTCAGCAGAGCACCGTAGTCTGACGTTGTGATCAAGACTTTTACAAAGTTCAATTCTTCATCTTCAGTAAACTTTAGTGGAGATCCTGGTTTGTTCATATGTATTTTTTTAATTTTCCTTTCTATAGTTCTTCGAGGAATGTTAAATTGTTTCTCGGCATTATAGGTTGACATATTTTTATTTTTGACCATGTCAATTGCTAGTAATAATGTTTCGTCACTGTAGTTTCTGTATGATCTAGCCCCAAGGTTACGACGGTCTCGTTTTTTTAGGTTGCATTTTATTCTGAAAAAAAATATAAGAAATAAGGGATTAAACCATTGCAATTATTATACTTAAGATAACATTAACACATTAAATTAAACGTGTGTGTCAATAAAAAATATTATTACAAACACTTCAACTGTCAAAAAATCTAAAATCACTACTACTCTACTCATAAAAATTTGATTTTCTTTGTCATTCATTATCGATTTTTACTTAAATCGGGTTAGTTAGTACTAGTAGGGTAGTACCTAATAAGTAGCTAATAAATAGGTTTGATTTCTCATAATCTGATTAAAAAAGTTGGCCTAATAATAACATTTATTTTTAACCGACTTCAAAAATGGAGGAGGTTATCAATTCGACTGTATGTTTTTTTTTTGTGGCTATGTTACCGCATATCTCAGTCAGTTGTGGACCGATTTGAAAAAAAAAAAAATGTTTACCTAGAGGCTATACCTTTTAGTTGGTCCCATTTTAGCCCAGTCGAGATCTGATGATGGGATCTTGGTGTAATCGAGGGAAACCCTCAAATTTTGAAGGCACGTATAGTGTTTTTGTACTAGTATCTTCCTTCTCGTTACTACTTTCTTCCAAATGACGCTGTCGCATTTGAACAGCGCGTTTAGTACGTCTACCCATGTTGCACCTTCCACTAAATTTCAACTAAAAATAGAAAAATAAATGTATTTAAAAAAAAATACAAAAACCGACTTCAAAACTGCTTACAGTGCTAATTAAAACTTAAAATTTTATAAACAAATTTAAACTAAAAAGTACAAAATAATATTTAAATTACCTAACTGTTCTACGAAATTATACAAGAAACCTATTTCCAATTTATTATCTGTTATTTTTTGGAGTCGGTGCCAACCAAGCTAGATATTCTATCTACTCTAAGCAGCCAAGAGATGGTTTAATCCTGTCCTTACTTGCAAAAAAACATTAGAATTAGAATTTCTGGCACCGACCAACAAAGCGAAGTATAGGCGTGCGGATAAAAGAACACATAGCTTAAATAAAACATAGACGGAACACGAAATCTGCAGTGTGTGAACATGCCTTAGACAAACCCAACCACTTCATTCGTTTTGACCAACCTAAAATACTTGCAAAAGAACGGCGTTTTATTCCTCGAATGCTACGTGAAGCCATTGAAATTAGAAAACATCCAAATTATAATAGAGAAGATGGTTGGAAAGTTCCACCGGCATGGGATCCTAATTTAGCAAAAACCAAAGCAACACCTAGCACTGCAAGATCTCAAGACACGGTTAGGTCTTTCTGCGTAAATAGGAACGTAAATTAATATTATTGAGTGACGGTAGTTAAAATTTTTTCAAAACTTTGTAATGACAAATAATACCTTAGTCTCCCTGTGACCACGATCGCTGTAAAGTGTTCGAAACGTCAGGTTTAAAATAAAATGTAAATAAATCGCGAAGTAATCCGTAAAATTGTGTTTTAATGAGTTTCTCGTAAGTAATTATCTTTGCAACATTTATGATAAGAAATATCGGAATTTTCTGAGAAAGAACTTAGCTTTTACAACATCAATACATCATTTTATTCCGTGGCCGCACTTTTTAAAATCTCTATAGTTTTTAATCTACTAACAGCTAAGCGAACTTCACGACCATGATACCGTTTACGTTTAAATTATGAATAATTATTTAATATCGTGCTACAATTTACTTAAATAGGCAACAGTTGCCTCTCTTGTTTGCTGTGCCCTCGCAGGGCGTCACTTGTACTTTATTTTAATACACTTCTGAACACATCTATTGGCCCACCTTAGAGTTTAGGTTTCGATGGCCCCTACCGAAACATGATTGCTAGATTGAACAAAAACTGTTGATGCAGTTTTAAACCTGATACATTTTACCACCTTTTTCGATCGTATTGTTTTAAATTTGAATTCAGAATACCATACGACATGGAGCTACGCCTAACAAGTCGGATATGCGCCTTGTTAAAGGCAATAGATTTTTGAATAAAAAACATGTTTTATCAAATAAAGGTTTAATTTAATAACGCGTGTTGCCTCCATGGGCATCTACCACAGCTCTCAGCTTTTGAGACAATCAAATTGTTTTCAGTAATTTTTTGAGTTAGCGATTTATAAATATGATACTCCTGGTTAGATGAACTACTATTTGACTGTCTCATAGCCGTTCTAATCTGATTTGCTGTAATATTAGTTGCTAAAGTTTTAACATATTGTTCTTGTTTACTACACACAACAGCGATCTCCACGTCAACCGCTAATCCTTGTAAAGTTTTTTGATTGACTGAGGGTTGTAAATTATACTTTAGTCCTTTACTTAATAATGAAACTTCATTACTTGACAATTCGACATCAGATAAATTCTTGACCCGAGGGTAAAATGTATGTGATTGCGGTTGTTCGTGGAAACCACGCTGCATGTTATTAGTAGACTCGCACTTCAACACACGTATTTTCCTACATTGAGATGTAGTTTTAAATTGTCCCTTACTGAAAACCAATGTCTTGACTCTTCATTTAGCCAAATTAATTGTGCTTTTTTAATAGCTATATTTGCTGGTCGGCTACTCGTATTAAAACGTATATTAATGTAATTTGGAATAATGTGTTCACGCTTACATTGTTGATTGAACCAGACGTTTTGAACAGTAAACGATGAAGCTTAGATAGTTTTATGTATAGACGTGCCTGTACAGCTATGCTTGCTGATTTAATATAATTAATAGAATCAGGCGTTACTTTGCGGAAATCCATTATCAGATGGGAAAAATAAAATACAATTATTTTGCTTTAAATTTCCGCTAAGAGACGCTAGCGCAGGCAACAAAACCACACCAACCGCAACCGCTTTGAGTACCAGTTCAGGCAAATGCAGAATGCCCTCTCGATTTCTCCTTCAATTTTGAATTAAGTTGTTTTGCTAATTTATACGCCGGTGCGCCGATGTAAGAAACTACCGGACGCATCGGCATATTTTCTTTATGAATTTTCGGTAGCCCATATAAACATGGACTACGTGGATTCATTTCTAATAATTTATTATTACGTGTATACGGGATATTTTGAAATATAAATTGAGTTGAATTAATTGCTTCTTTTATCTCTGACGCGAGTTTTTTAGTTGGATCTGACTGTAGAAGTAAGAAATCGTCATTCTGATTTAAGTCCTTTAATGGCAGATATTTTTATGGATAACTTTAAAAATAAATGCCTAGTTCAAGAAAGGAAAATTCTTTACTATTATAGATACGTTGATGACATTTTGATTTGTTGGACCGGAACTAATAGACAGTTAGATATTTTTCTTAATAAAATCAACAATATTCACCCTAAAATTAAATTTAAATTAAAAGTAGAACAAAACGATAGTATTAATTTCTTAGATTTAACAATCACAAGGGTGCAGGGTCAACATCAATTCCAAATTTATAGAAAACCAACACATACTGACACTGTCATTCATGCATCATCTTGTCATCCGTGGCAACATAAGATGGCCGCGTTTAATTCATATATTCATAGACTATTTACTACTGTACCACTTAGTAAAGACAATTACAGGAAGGAATTTAACATTTTGTATCACATCGCCATATCAAACGGATACAAGAGATGCATTATTGACAGCTTAATAAAAAATAAAATTAATAAAATAATAACTAGTTTATTATACTCTGTTCCTAATGAAAAGGTTAACAGGTATAATTCTAGTTTAGTTTACTTAGGGACGGTGTCGGAACGTATTTCTAAAACCCTAAAACAACATAACATACGCGTAGCTTTTAACACTAATAACTCTTTAAGATTAATTTGTAACGGAAAGGATAAGCTTAATAAACACTGAAAATCTGGTGTTTACAAGCTTAACTGTAGTGCATGCAACACCACTTATATAGGACAGACCGGCCGTAGCTTCAACACACGTTATAAAGAACATATTTCCGCGTATCGAAACAACCATCCTGAAAAGTCACACTTCGCCAAACATCTTTTAGATTCAGGACATAGTATTCCTAATAATCATACTTTTTCTATTTTACACACATGTGAAAAAAGTTTTAAATTGTCCGTTCTGGAACAATTAGAAATCATAAAACATAATAAAGATAATACGCTTACATTGTTGAACGAACAGGTCAGTTATACCACCTTCCCACTTTTGAATCTATTTTCAAATCAACAAAATGTTATTAATAACCATCAGTCATCAACGGTTTAACTTTTTAATTTTTTAACTTTAACTTTTTGTTTGCGTTTACGTAACGATCGCGTTAACGTAACGATTACGTCAGCTCATTAGTGGGGACAGTATAAAAGGCTTGTTCGCCAGCGACTCATTTCAGTCGTCCGTGCTCAGCCGAGGCGACAACATCTCCTGAGGATGCCGCGTGGAGTGGCGAAACGCGTCGAGGTTTTTTGCACGTTGGTGTTGGTAACTAACAACTGCATTAGCTGTAGTGCATGCGTATTGAGGGAGGGAGGGCGGTGCATTCTGCATTTGCCTGAACTGGTACTCAAAGCGGTTGCGGTTGGTGTGGTTTTGTTGCCTGCGCTAGCGTCTCTTAGCGGAAATTTAAAGCAAAATAATTGTATTTTATTTTTCCCATCTGATAATGGATTTCCGCAAAGTAACGCCTGATTCTATTAATTATATTAAATCAGCAAGCAAAGCTGTACAGGCACGTCTATACATAAAACTAACTAAGCTTCATCGTTTACTGTTCAAAACGTCTGGTTCAATCAACAATGTAAGCGTGAACACATTATTCCAAATTACATTAATATACGTTTTAATACGAGTAGCCGACCAGCAAATATAGCTATTAAAAAAGCACAATTAATTTGGCTAAATGAAGAGTCAAGACATTGGTTTTCAGTAAGGGACAATTTAAAACTACATCTCAATGTAGGAAAATACGTGTGTTGAAGTGCGAGTCTACTAATAACATGCAGCGTGGTTTCCACGAACAACCGCAATCACATACATTTTACCCTCGGGTCAAGAATTTATCTGATGTCGAATTGTCAAGTAATGAAGTTTCATTATTAAGTAAAGGACTAAAGTATAATTTACAACCCTCAGTCAATCAAAAAACTTTACAAGGATTAGCGGTTGACGTGGAGATCGCTGTTGTGTGTAGTAAACAAGAACAATATGTTAAAACTTTAGCAACTAATATTACAGCAAATCAGATTAGAACGGCTATGAGACAGTCAAATAGTAGTTCATCTAACCAGGAGTATCATATTTATAAATCGCTAACTCAAAAAATTACTGAAAACAATTTGATTGTCTCAAAAGCTGAGAGCTGTGGTAGATGCCCATGGAGGCAACACGCGTTATTAAATTAAACCTTTATTTGATAAAACATGTTTTTTATTCAAAAATCTATTGCCTTTAACAAGGCGCATATCCGACTTGTTAGGCGTAGCTCCATGTCGTATGGTATTCTGAATTCAAATTTAAACAATACGATCGAAAAAGGTGGTAAAATGTATCAGCACAGATTAGAGAATAGTTACTTCGTAACAGATACATCACTCCCATACAAAAGCTAAAATACCTACGCTATATTTACCTACCAAATGCGCCGCAACTCGGCTGCAGTAAGAAATGTACTCTACGAACGCGTACCGAGAAGCGAGTTTCCCGCGCACGCCGCGTGATTGCGTCATCAAGCGAAAACTTTAGGGTTGTACCGAGCGCGTAAATTAAACACAGAGTTGCTGAAACACTTAATTTTTTATTGTTAATTATATTTGTTACATTATACAATAAAAAAAATGAAATCTTATTGATAGTAGTTGTTTCCTTCGGTTTCACCCGCGTGGACCCGCTATATGTGTCCCCTGCATAAAAAGTAGCCTGGTAGGTTTGTGAGTTTCTTTGTTACTGCGTGGCTCGGGGGCTGCTGACTATATGGCTGAGATTTACGGGTTCACGGGTAGAGGGTTCATTCGGGTGAATCTGCGGCCACAAGACCAATAGAGATAAATATTATATGTGCTTTAATTTTATGAAATGTTCAATGTTTTTTTTACCATCGCTGAACTTACGGTTATTCAATTTAACTGTTGTAAAAATTCTGAATCTTATGAATAATTTTAATAAATAATCTTTTGGAAAGCAAGGGCAAGGCGGAATGAAATTAATTTTTTGTAACTCATTCAGCAAAGTACTTCCCGGCCGGTTCATCAAAACTTTGTCAAAATTAAGTAAAAATGTTTTTTCCAATTCTTCGACGTACTGATTAAATGACTCCGATGGGACTTTCAACCCTCCGTAAAAAGAAGAATTTTTGTTATACGCCTTAAAATGGATATACAGTTTGGTATCATCCATATTAGGTGAATCTTTTAATTGAGCATTGAAGTAGTCGCAGTTATGTTTTTTACCACATTTGTGTAGTAAATATCCTGCTACGTATGTTAACGCGTTTTTATCCGGCAAGTCAAAACGGTAATCAACATCACCGTTTAGCGCTACTGCAGAAGGTTTTCTGGAGTGACATTCCGATGGTTTCGGTGTCTCAAAAAATGTCTCTGCTTTCTGAAGTAGTTCGCAAACGTCCTCTTGGCAGTTACTAAAGCGGGAAGTTTGCATCATATTGCTGAGAAAAAGTTTAGAAAATGCTCTCATGAATTGTATTGGTGTAGGGTTTTTACAGTTTCCACCCTGTTGCCTGACAGCTCCGAAAAAGTTCTCAAGAGGGTCTTGATTGAGTCTTCGCGTGAATAAGAACTTGATTCCCTTTGATTCTAAATCTTGGCTCAACATGAGTATTGATCTTATGGTGATCAGTATATTTTTGAATGTCTTGATTCTTTTTGTAGTATTGACTCCTTTAGTTTTATCTATAGCTTTTATGTTTTCAAACATCTTCGCTGCTTCTTCTAAGGTGTCAACTTGATATAGTTTCGAAGAGAACGCTTTTTTATACTTGTTGGTGGATGCAACTTGACTGGAGTTTAGCACATCAAAAATATTATTCATTTTTTCTATAAAATCTGCAGTGTGTTTTGCTTCTTCGGGTAAAACATTAAACTTAACGAGAACGTTAATAGCAGCGAAAACAGATCGGCTAAAAATTTGAGCTGCGTATTTAACTCGCATTTTTTGAAAATTATTGGGATGGATATGTTTTTCCGTCACTTTTGGAATCATTTTCAAATCTTTCTCTTTTTGTTTATCAAACATATCTTCTATATTTCCATGATATTTGTTTGCCATCTATCACAAAATTATTGGTGAGTAGATTGTTTCTAATACATTTGATCAGGTGGGGAACGTCAAAAACGTAGTAAATTTTTTTACCATTCACTGTAAAGAACGGTTGTTCTGGTGTGACCTTTTTCACTTCCTTTGCGTATTTATCGAAATTCGAGCCTTGATCTGAAACTATTGCCTGTATCTCTATTCCAATACCCTGTAACTTCACAATTATTTCGTCTAACCATTTTTCCATTTCTTTGTAATGTTTGGATGAAGCTAAAAGCGCATGTGCAATTGGCTGTTTCCAATTTTCGACAATACCTCGAAGCATGATTACACATGCCTGTGAAGCCGTTTCTCTGGTGACTTTGCCGTTTATGTTGTGCAGGCCGATCATTTCATCTCTTTTTGTGTCGTAATGTAAGTGACGTTTGAGAGCCATTTCGTCAATGCATAATGTACAGTACTTTGCATTTTCCGGTAGAGATTTCAGTTTAGACGACAAAAACTTTAAAATGCGGTCATCAAATTTAGGAGGAATTACCATATTAAATCTTTGAAGTGTTGATTCGCTTGGGAGACGTAAAAATGTTTGCAAACAGCGGTACGTTTGGGGGCTAGAAAAGTGCAAATTTAATGCAAAAAGCTTGAATTCAGGATCGTAACGGTTTCCTTTTGGCTTGTTGTTCCAATTACTTTGCCATTCAAGTAGTTTCACAAACCTTTTACTGACTTCATCCTCACATTTGAAACTGAAATGTTGATAACATTCCGAGTCTTTTGACTGAACCTCTTTCTTTATTTTATTTAATTCCCTTTCAAGCTTTCGTCTTTTCTGATTTTCACTTTTAAGTGAATCGCGATGTTTTCGTTTTCTTGGTGTATCAGTAGATAGGGCGAGTGAAGTTTGTGTGGGTTCGTTCTTGTTTTCTGAAGCAGTTTGTGCACATGAAGACTTTTTGTCTGGACCTTTGATCGTTACTGCTGATAGGATATTAACATACGATTCCTTTGTTTGAGTAGAAAAATCACGGCGGTCTCCTTTAGTATTGGTTTTGGAGGTATTAGGTTGGTTCGGAAGTAGTTTCATGGGTACAGCATCAGTCAACAACTGTGGTTTGCATTTTATCTGGGTTTCATCAAAATGAAGCGAGCAAACAAAATGAGTAGTATGCTTTGCAGTAAGTAAATCCGGTCTACCGATGACTTCAAGCCATTTCTTTCGTCTGAAAAAAGCAATAAGATGCTAAAAGGGTTCCGTCTTCCGTACCCCAAAAAGAAAAAAAAAACGGCCAAGTGCGAGTAACATTTATCCGTCCGTCTGTCCGTCCATCTACCAAAGTAGGGAATAATAGGGAGTTCTACCCCACGTTTTTTTGCGGTTGTAATTTATTCTCGTCTATACTAAATGTATGGGGATATTAAAAAACCAACCGCAAAATAGCCTCATAAGTTTGTCAAAAAAAATTGGCAGAGGCATTCTGCCCCACGTTTTTTTGTATGGGGGAGCGTAGTGGAGTTTGTAAAACCAACCGCAAAATGTCACTATAAAGTTGCCAATTGTTACTTTTGCGCTTGCGAATTGTTATCGTCTAATGGGAAGAGTGTAATACCAACCGCAAAAGCAACTTTTAACCTTGTTTTGCGGTTAATGAATTTGATAAGGCAACATATGAACGGTTATTTACCATCTATATGGAACGTTCAACCATATTGAATGTATGGTGAGATTATGCTAAGGACTACACTCGCAAAAAAATGTGAGTTAGAACTCTCCTACCAATTTAAGTTGACAAACTTAAGAAACTATTTTGCGGTTGGTTTTATAATCTCACCATACATTCAATATGGTTGAACGTTCCATATAGATTGTAAATAACCGTTCATATGTTGCCTTATCAAATTCATTAATCGCAAAACAAGGTTAAAAGTTGCTTTTGCGGTTGGTATTACACTCTTCCCATAAGTTCCACATAGACGATAACAATCGCAAGCGCAAAAGTAACAATTGACAACTTTATAGTGACATTTTGCGGTTGGTTTTACAAACTCCACTACGCTCCCCCATACAAATGCTAAGAACTACGCACGCAAAAAATGTGGGGCAGAATGCCTCTGCCAATTTTTTTTGACAAACTGCTATTTTAAAAAAAACTATTTTGCGGTTGGTTTTTTAATATCCCCATACATTTAGTATGGACGTGGACAAATTACAACCGCTAAAAAACGTGGGGTAGAACTCCCTATTATTCCCTACTTACCAAGACCATTTATCTCAGGAACGCGTAAAGGTATCAAATTGAAATTAACATCAAATACTTGTATGGAACACTCAGTGCGCGATTCCGACTCGCACTTGGCCGGTTTTTTCATGCCGTCCTCGCAAATACAATAAACTAGTAGGTAAATTGTGACCGAAACGTCTCGGGTTCGAATCCTGCCAGACCCACATGGTCGCACCCGGGACCGTGTGTTTTTTTCTAAAAACTTAAGTACTTAGGTATAGGTGCATTTACAATTCGTAACCGATGTTGTTAGTTCTTACGGTGATGGAAAACATCGTGAGGAAACCTATACACCTTAAATAGCCAGGGCCCTATTTAATAAACGTTTCAATTACAATTCAGTATACAATGCTGGCTCTGTTCATTTGTTACCAAGAAAGAACTATTCTCAGCTAACCAAGTCAGCATTGTATAGGTACTGAAATGTAATTGTAAATTGTAATTGTAACGTTTATTAAATAGGGCCCAGGTGTGTGAAATGTGCTTGGATCCACCCATAAAAGGAATAATAGATACTAAGAATAAAATAAAGATCAGAATTGGTTGCAGTGCAGTCGGCCTGTATCGGTCGGTTAGCCCGACCCCCACACCACAAACCAATGCCCAATGTTTCAAAGTTGCCCATTGGCATTGGTCTGTATTTCTTTGAGCTCCGGGAGCCCCTACAAATTGCCCGGAACCCGGGAGTCCCGGGTCCGTAGTAAACAACAGGTCGAACTCTTTATAGTTTTGACTTTTTACAATTCAAATAGCGAGAAAGTACTTTACCTGTGTTCCTCTTTAGGCAATTGAAAAAAAGACAATTCCTTGTTATTCACTCTTGAACTCCGACACCCGTCCACATCGCAATAACCGGGCATCTTGGTAGCGAGCGCGGGAAACGTGACGCGTGTGCGCAATCTCGCGTGTGCCAACCAACTGCCGCTTGGGTCGGTACCGACCTACTGTGCGGTAGGCACTTATAGCGTGACCTTGAGCGAGTGACGGAGGCCTGGTATCAGGTTTAAAACTGCATCAACAGTTTTTGTTCAATCTAGCAATCATGTTTCGGTAGGGGCCATCGAAACCTAAACTCTAAGGTGGGCCAATAGATGTGTTCAGAAGTGTATTAAAATAAATTAAAAAAATTGTCCCCACACACCAGTAGTCTGAGGTAGGTAGTTTCCGAGAAATGGCCGTTTCAATTTTGACAGCTGTCATCCGAAATAAAAAAACTATGAGCCCTGAAATTCGGCCCAACACACAAGCAGTCTGAGGTGGGTAGTTTCCGAGATATAGCCGTTTCAATTTTGACAGCTGTCATCCGAAATGAAGATCTCGTCAAGCCCTAAAATTTCTCCCTACACACCAGTAGTCTGAGGTGGGTAGTCTCCTAGATATGGCCGTTTCAATTTTGACAGCTGTCATCCGAAATTAAGATCTCGTCGAGCCCTAAAATTTCTCCCTGTTGGGGTCCTAGCTCAGGTGAAAGTAATTAAAAGCAAATGGACTGTAAATTATAGGGTTTACTGGATACTACGAAACAGTTAGTTACATGGATAGACCACATCAAAATCAAGTGCGCGCGCGGTGTCGTCGGTGGTGTGATATGAAGTGCCGGTCACTCGCCGTTGCGGCCTGAGTGCCGCCGGCCCCGGCCGAGTCCGGCCGATGGTGCACGAACATCCTCCCCGGGTTGACCTCTTCATGCCAGAGGAAGTGGGCAAATATTGTTGAAGGCCCGCAGGACTGTCCCCTTCTTGGTCTTCAGTTCCGCTACTCGTGTAGCGCCGTCGCTGCCCGGAAAGACTCGCGTGACGCGTCCCAGTGGCCACAGAAGTGGCAGTTGTCCCCTCTCCCTGATGAGAACCAGTGTTCCCACCGAAAGTTGCTGCCCCGTCGAAGTCGCCCACTTAGTCTTTTGCTGTAGCAAAGAAACATACTCTAAGTGAAAGCGCTTCCAGAAGTGCTGCTTGATGTACTCAACTCGCTGATAGCGCTCCAGTCGAGTCACGCTGATGTCAGCCACCTGTGGATGCGGAACAAACATGAGTGATCGTCCAATTAAGAAGTGAGCAGGAGTGAGGACAGACAAATCGTGAGGATCAGAGGATAATGGGATGAGAGGACGAGAATTAAGAACTGCCTCTATCTGAGCTAAACAAGTAGCCATTTCCTCATAGGTAAAGTGAGTAAGTTGAAGTAGGCGTTTTAAATGGTATTTGGTCGATCGGACAGCCGATTCGGCCACTCCATTGAAATGTGGACTATAGGGAGGGGAGTAGGTAAATTTGATGCCTTGTTGAGCGACTTCATACTGAATGTCCGATTCTACGAGAAAGTTTTGATGTTCGTTATTCGCACCGATGAAATTAGTGCCGTTATCTGACAGGATACTTTGGGGCTTGCCTCGACGGGCTACGAAACGATTTAGGGCTGCCATGTACCCTTCTTTAGTTAGGTCTGTAACGAGCTCGATGTGGACAGCTTTTACTGCAAGGCAAACAAAAATACACAAATAAGACTTTATAAGCTTACACCCTCGCCCCTTTTGGTCAGCTATGAATACTGGCCCGGCATAGTCGACACTACAATTCAAAAAGGGAAACTCTAGTTGTGTCCTTTTAGCAGGCAGTTGACCCATAAGGGATTGAATATTGGAACATTTATATCTAAAGCATTTAATACATTGACGAACTGTAGTTTTTGAAAGGTTTCTGCCACCTAAAGGCCAATAAGTCTGACGAATATTTGCTAGCAATAGTTGAGGGCCAGCATGTAATAAATTTAAATGAAATTTTCTAAAAATAAGTTTTGTAATGTGATGCTTGCTACATAGCAGAATGGGGTGCTTGATATTGTAATCGTAGGGAGAATTATCAAGCCTTCCGCCTACACGAATGATATCGTCGTCATCTAAGAATGGACTCAATGAAATGAGCCTATTTTTTCGAGGCAATGCTTTCCCTGATTTGAGGATAGGATATTCAGTGGGAAACATTTGTTTTTGTGCATGATGAATTAAAATCTTAAATGAATCATTAAGTTCTTGGTTAGATATAGTATCAAGCCTTTAATCTTTTTTATTTTTTAAGTTGTAAATAAATCTTTGTACATATGCCATGATTCTTTGTAGTTTATTTACGTTTGAATATTTATTTATTAGTGTTAATATGATTGAATTGTTATTTGATTGATGTAATGAAATTGTATGATAGATTGTATTGTTTGTTTGATTATTTAGTTGATTTGATACAACTTCGGGTAGATCCTGTTTCGCTTGATCATTAGGAATTTTCGGCCAATGAGATTGACTTTCATATAGAAATTGAGGCCCTGACCACCACAAAGAACACTCGCTGATAAGGTCAGCCTTCAGCCCGCGAGAAACAAGATCTGCCGGATTGTCCTTAGACGGTACGTACCTCCACGTATGTCCTGCTGTGTTCTCTTGTATTTCATCGACACGATGACGTACAAATTTTTTTAACAATTTGGGTGACATTGCTAACCAACAAAGCACAATTGTAGAGTCACACCAAAAATTACATTTATGTATAGGCAAGGTAAGAGAGCTAAGAACTTTAGTACACAGTCTGGTACCTAACAGTGCTCCGCAGAGCTCCAGGCGAGGAATAGTCGTGGGCTTAATAGGAGCCATACGATTCTTGGAAACCAGGAGTTGAACTCTAGGTGACCCTTGACCAGTAACAGAACGGACGTATATACATGCACCGTAGGCTTTTTCGGAAGCATCTGTAAAAACATGAATTTCATGCGTTACTGGATTATCACACAATACCAATCGTGGAATCTTTAGTGTGTTTAGTCATGGGAGAGTATCTACGAAGGAAAGCCACAAATCATAAATCTCTTTAGAGACGCTCTTGTCCCACTCACACTTTTCAATCCATAGCCTTTGCATTAGAATTTTGGCCTCTACTACACATGGGCCGACCAAACCAAGGGGGTCAAAGATCTGACTAATAACTGATAAAATATTGCGTTTGGTCACATTTGTGTTTTTATCGATGTCGATTGAAAATGACAGAGAGTCAGAGTCACAAAGCCAATACAGGCCCAAAGTTTTCGAAGAATCATTTTTGTTCTCGGAGAAATTTAAACTATTCGAACCTTCGGAAGCACCTGTAATTTGTGCTAAGACTTGTGGGCTGTTGGATTGCCACTTTCTTAAATGAAAATTGGCTGAAGCCAAGATTGACATGACTTCCTTACCTAGATCCACTACGCTTGAAATGGAATCGTCACCACTGAGATAGTCATCGACGTAAAAGTCGCGCTCGACTGAAGTTTTGACGTTTTGATTAGTCGTGGCAGCGGCTAAACTAACTAAGCACTTCGTGGCTAGATAAGGAGCGCAGGCTGTGCCGTACGTAACAGTATTGAGACTGTACGTTTTCAAGGGCAAATTAGGGTCTGCGCGAAAGATGATTTTTTGCAGGCAACGTTGTAAGCTGTGACGTCAATAGCTCTGTACATCTTTTCGATGTCGCCAGAGATGACGTACTTATGCTGACGAAAACGAAGTAGGATCGACAATAGATCATCCTGGACAGTTGGACCTACCATGAGGATATCGTTTAACGACAGTCCCGAGGTGGTTGCAGCTGAGGCATCGAAGACTGCCCGGAGTTTAGTCGTCGTGCTGGACTCCCTGATGACACCATGATGTGGCAGAAAGTAATCTACGTTGTCATCTGAATGAGGACAATTAGAGGGGCTACACTCAGTCATGTGACCCAAGTGCTCATACTCCTGCATGAACCCGACGTACCTATCTTTAAACGCAGGATCATGTTTAATCGACCCTCTAGTGACAAAAACGACGCTTGGCCATCTCGTATGAGTCACCTAGGACACTAGGGTCGTCCTTCAGGGGCATGGTGACGACAAATCGTCCACTTTCGTCTCGAGTCGTATTTTGGCGAAAACTTTCTTCACATGCTCGTTCCTGTTGCGACAAAAAATTTTTTGGCGAAACTGAATCAAGTTCCCAGAACTTGCACAAATTAGTATTTAGTTCGCTGGATGTAAAATTACAAAAATGCGATTGCTTTGAGGAGCTACTACTACAGGGCCTGACACTATCCACCCTAGCTTGGTATCGCATAATTTGGGTTGGTTTTTGCCTAAATCGATAGATGCGTTACCGAGAACGCTCCAAAACACTTCAGCGCCGACCAAAATATCAATGGCTGATGGAATATGAAAGGTAGGGTCAGCTAGATGTAAATCTGAAGGTATGGGAATCTTAGTCAAATCGATCAAGGTTGATGGCAATATTTTTGTAATATCGGGCAAAATTAAACAGCTAATATGAGCCTTGTAATTACCGTTATAAGATTCAATGACTAAATCACAAGACTGTGTACTAGTAGTACTCTGATTATTTATACCTGTTACAGTGGAGCTCGCGTCACGTCTAGGCAATCGCAGTCTGTCGCAAAACGAATTCGTAATAAAGTTGGCTGTGCTACCGTTATCTGTCTTGTGCTTATGCTGTCTTTCCCTCGCTGACCACTCTCACCAACGCTGTGGACAGCAAAATATGCGAAGAAGTAGCGTGATGTATTGTAGTGTCACTTGATAAGGCGACATTGTCTGGCGTGCAAGTGGGTAAAGAAGAGGCACCTCCAGAAATGTCAGTAGGTAAGGCAACACTAGAACTACTAGGCATAGGATCTTGGTAGGAAGTAGGCTTAGACTGGTCAACATGCAAAAGCGTATTATGTCTACCTTTACAATATTTGCAACGCGATAATCTACATCTGTTTGTTGTGTGTCCCGGCCGTAAACAATTAACACAAATTTTATATTCTTTTACTTTAGAAATTCGCGTTTCAACAGGCAAGTTTCGAAACAGTTCACAAGTATACAAAAAATGATCGTTAGTACATAAGGGACATTTAATTTTATTATTTGTATTTTGTTTATTATAATTATTTTTATTTTGTTTATTTTGATTTAGATTATCGCTTTGATTATCATTATTAGTTGCAATTATAAAGCTTCTAGGTTTAGTTTCTACATTGATTGACTTAGTTTTTTCTTCTACGGTTTCTAATAAATCAGCCTTATTACTAATAAAACTACAAAACTGCGCTAAAGACGGTAATTTTGACAACGTACTACGATACTCCTCCCAATTTCTACTAGTAACAGCATCTAATTTACTCGACATCATATATATTACAAGCGTGTCCCAATGTTCCGTGGGTTCGTTCAATGTTTTAAGCGCTCTGATATTTTTATTAATTGTGTCAATGAGATGACGCAAAGAAGAACTCGACTCTTTTGAGACTGGTTTAACATTGAACAATGCCTGCACGTGATTATTTACTAAAAGCCTACTGTTATTAAAGCGTTCGCACAGTAAATTCCACGCCATTTCGTAGTTGTCCCCGTTAAAATCAATGTTTTTAATAATTTCGAGTGCGTTTCCCTTCAGAGACGCACGCAGATAGTGGAATTTACTTATATTGTCTACCCCACTACTGTTATGTATTAATGACAAAAATGTATCCCTATACTCAAGCCAGCACTGATAACTACCATTAAAATGTGGTAAATAAATTTTAGGTAAGCGAATAAAGTTATTGTGTAACGATGCACCTGATATTTTTGTTGTCGACTTCGAGCTCGCTTCGGACTCGCGGTCGCCAGCGCCGGCGCCGGCCAGCACGCTGCGCGCTAGCACGGCCAGCGCGTGGTACCGCTCCTCGAACTGGGCACGTTCCGCGTACTCGGTGTCCGGCGTCTCCGACAGTACCTCGATGTCCAACTGTAAATTGTCGAATTCAACGTATATAACGGTTTGATTGCTAGTGAGTATTTTTAAATGATTGCTAAAATTGGTAAGCTTGGCTTTCATAGCACTGCGTTTCTTTATAAGAGTGGAAACATTATCTTTATCAGAAGCCATGATGAGAGAAATTTATTTGAGAAAAAAATGAACGGGTTATGAAGAAAAAGCCAAAACAAAATGCGTAATATGAGCGAAATAATGAATCAGTAGGATTCCGGTTGATAGATAGGCGCGTGACCTTGCAATGTAAGCAACAGGTGGCCCGAGCGCACAGCTGATGCGACCGTTATCTAGGTACCTACGCAAGGGACTATAAAATAAATCGATAAGCGGTTGCGCGTAAGCAGCAGTGTGCAATGAAAATATGCAAATAATTGATGTAAACGAATGAATATACTTGATTATGCTTAATGATTAGAGGCAATGAAGAAAAAAAGAAAAGCTGGACAGGAAAAAAAAACGTTAATTTTTGAAATTTAACGTACAAAGATGCGAAATAGGGATATAGATATAAGAAATAAATTGGAACGAACTCACAAAATGTTCTTATCCTTATCCACAAGGTGACTTGAATCCACGGTGAAGCGATGACTTGCAGATTTTCGACTTCCAAGTCGAAATTTCACGGTCGAATCTGGACTTCTGGGATATTGAAGAGTCTCGATGTGGCGCAATCGCAGTTGAACGGCGATCGCAGAACGACTTTTGAACCGTTTCGTATCACGCTAATGATTTGACAGCTAGTTGAATCGTAACTGAGTCGCAATTGGTTCGAACGGCTTGTCAAACAAAAAGTTAATAGGAAGCTAACTTGTTTTCGATTGCTATTGAACTGTTTTGGAAAATATTGGTGAATAATAACAATATTTGTGTAAAATGTATCATTCTTATATTAATTTATTACAAACTGCTCATGAGTTTGATGTGGCGGTGGCTCGAGCTCAAACTAAACGAGGAAATATTAGGGCTAGACGCAATACAAGTGCATTCAACTTAACCGATAGGCAATTTATTAAGAGGTATAGGTTGTCGAAGGAGTTGGCTGCTGAACTGATAACGGAGTTAACTCCTCACATGCCTCCGACTCTCCGTTCAGATGTTTTGGATGTGGAAACCAAGGTAAGTAAGCCTAACCTCACTATGCCTTCTTTTCATTTTGGACAATTTTCTCACTTTGGTTTATATTTAAAATCAATATTATTCTACAGATTTTGGTAGCATTAGCATTCTTTGCCACGGGGTCCTATCAAACAATAGTTGGAGACAGCCGGACACATTGTGTGTCACAGGCAAGTGTCTCTAATATTGTAAAGCAGGTAACAAGAGCGCTGAACCAACAATCTATTCTTAATAAACATATAAGTTTTCCCTTTCATCAGCAAGAGAGAGAAAAAGTTAAAAGAGAGTAAGTAACATCATAGTATTTATAAATATTGTAAAAGCAGACAATATACCCCTGCTAATTTATTGTTTTTCTTTAGATTTTACAGACGTTTTAAAATGCCTGCACTGGGTTGCATTGATGGGACCCATGTAGCCTTTGTGCGCCCATCAAAAATTGAAGAAAGGTTCTTCAACAGAAAAGGGTACCACTCACTTAATGTTCAAATAGTAAGTTACATTAAGTACCTACCTATCTACAAAGTATTTAGTATTTCCCTTTTTTATTGCTTTACAATATTTTTTAAATCAACCTTTGGAAGAAATTTTTAGTTAGTTGTACCTAGTTATGATAAACTCTTCTGTCCAGTTCTGTGACTCGGACCTAAACATATTATCTGTGGATGCCAGTTATCCCGGCTCTACTCACGATAGTGTGATATGGGCCAACCACCCGTTGAATGGCTATTTAAAAAGACTACACAATGTTTCTGGAGAAGAATTGTATCTTTTAGGTATATGTACTTAAGTACCTAATATAATAACTATGTAAGTTTAAAATATATATATCCGTATATTAATACATTTGCTTTTAGGAGACTCCGGGTATCCATTGCGACCTACTATGATGATACCACTCTCAGACGTTGCACCTGACACTCCTGATACTATCAAAATCTGCACTTGACTGCTAGAAGTGGAGTTGAGCGCTGTATTGGAGTCTTAAATGATTTTATTTTCCAAAGGACTTGTCCTCTTTTTGTATGGAGGCTGGTTTTTATTCCAAGATATCACCAACCACCAATAACTTATATTTATCTTTAAGCTACAAAAATACGAAACACGTTTCCATAGAAATCAGAATTTTAAACGCCTCCATTTTTGAGAAAAAAATATGTTTTGTAACAGACATCATCCATTGATCACTTACTTGTATTTCCTGGCTGTGTAGCTATGTACCATTGGCTTTCCACTGGTGGATAAATACTACAAGGTACTACCACAGATTATATAATAGGTACTACTGTCAATGGAATGTCAATTTTGCTGGCAATTTTTTTTTCATGCGTTAATTGATATTGGCGATGGTGCGGTTTATGTACAGACAAAGAGAAAAAATAATTTCAATTTTTCTCTAAATCGTAGGCCTTAAAAAATATATTAATTATGCGGAAAGGCTAGTTTTTGTGAACTCTTTCATATAATATTTAGTTTATTCTGGTTAGAAATATTGACGAATAAAAAACCATTAATGGACAAGTCCTTTGTTACTAACTCTTATAAAATATAACTTGTTGTTATTGAATATCATTTTTACAGATGCTTATTAGTAGACAGGAAGCTCCACTATGCCCCAGAAGTTGCGGCTAAAATCACAAATGCATGTTGCGTGCTTCACAACATAGCGCATAGAAAGAATATCCCTTACACCCCTTTGAGTGCACAAGAAGCCGCACGTGAACGTGGTTTAACCGATGGAGCTAGTGGAAGTGCTTCGGCTCCCAGACGAGGATCCTTCAACCTCTCTGAACTGAAGCTAGGCCGCGCACGGAGGCAAGCACTAATAAACCAGTTATGGGCAGACAGGAGAATACATAAAAAAAACAAAAACCGACTTCAAAACTGCTTACAGTGCTAATTAAAATTAACAATTTTAAAAACTTTTAACTAAAAAGTATAAAATAATATTTTAATTACCTAACTGTTCTACGAAATTATACAAGAAACCTTTTTCCAATTTATTATCTGTTATTTTTTGGAGTCGGTGCCAGCCAATCTTAGAGCCAAACAGCCAAGAGATGGTTTGTAATCCTGTCCTTACTTGCAAGAAAACATTAGAATTAGAATTTCTGGCACCGACTCCAAAAAATAACAGATAATAAATTGGAAAAAGGTTTCTTGTATAATTTCGTAGAACAGTTAGGTAATTAAAATATTATTTTATACTTTTAAGTTAAAAGTTTTTAAAATTGTTAGTTTTAATTAGTACTGTAAGCAGTTTTGAAGTCGGTTTTTGTTTTTTTTTTTAATAAATTTATTTTTGTATTTTTAGTTGAAAGTTAGTGTAAGGTGCAACATAGGTAGACCTACTAAACGAATGACTAAACGCGCTGTTCAAATGCGACAGCGTCATTTGGAAGAAAGTGGTAACGAGAAGGAAGACAGTTTAAAGAAGAACAGGGAAAGATTTGCCAATAGCATTTTATATGTAGTTTGTTGTATATCATATCATCGGATTCCCTATACAAATGATTTTGGGGATAAAAACTGTTCTATGTTCTTTCTCGGTACTCAAACTTTAAAATCCATCGTTTCAGCGGCAAGAGTTAATTGATTTCTTGTAATTATTTCTTGAAGTAATTATATATTTTTATTTTTGGGGGTGGGGGGAGGAGTTAGGGGGGCAGAGGAGGGAGCTGCGCCTTTGACTTTGTTTTGTAAGCATCCTATACAGTACCTGACAAAACATCTGGTGTTTTAATTACTAAACTCCTAATTTTTAAGGAGTTCCACCATCAGCTCAGCTCCACATAATGTTGACTATCAGAAGTAACAACATGTCCACATTAAGATACTAGTACGAAAACACTATACGTGCCTTTAAAATTTGAGGGTTTCCCTCGATTACACCAAGATCCCATCATCTGATCTCGGCTGTGCCACAATGGGACCAACTAGAAGGTATAACCTCTAGGTAAACACTTTTTTTTTTCAAATCGGTCCACAAGTGACTGAGATATGCGAGAACATAGCCACAAAAAAAAAAAACATACAGTCGAATTGATAACCTCCTCCTTTTTTGAAGTCGGTTAAAAACTAACTATCTTGTTTTTTAATTATATATATTTATTAAACATTATCATTTTTTTAATACAAACAAAAATAATTACTCCCGTCCTCATTATTCTTGTCTTTCAGCTCGCTGTTGGCAAAACTGAAACAAAAAAATAAGGATGGTTGACAAACTTATTTAAATAAAATTAAAAGGAAGTTCATAAACTTGCATACAAGCTAGCAAACAACAAATATTACCATTTGGCTAAAGCGGTCTATGCTACCTGCAATCAGCTTAAAGCCCTCAGCAAAACTCTTAAGAGCTTCCGAATTATTAGGTGCAGCTTCAGCATTCCTAAGAGCAGCTTCAGCTCTTAGATTTTCAACTTTAAGAACCATTTTCCTTGATTCTTCAAGTGCTGACCGATTTGCTAAAAAATAAATTAGTGTTATCAAAATTTATTTTAATAAATAATGATACATCTAAAACAAATCAATTCAATTAATTTATGAGTGCGTTTATGGAGAAGCGATTTTACACGCGTTTGATTGAGTTGGAGTGTTTTGTGCGACCGAGCCCGCGGATGGAATCGACGCGTCTCACGCGGCGTTTATCGTGGCGGCGCACGCAGCGGCAATTCTCGATGAAACGATGGCCGCGGCGGAACCTTCTGCCAGTCTTTAACTAGAAATCGTACAACGCAGACGTAGTCACGGTCGCAATGGAGTGTATAATCGACTTTTTTAGAAGAAAATTCTATGTTAAAAAGTGATTTAGTTAATATAAAAAGCGCCGCAGCGCTGCCTGCCGCGTGCGCCGCCATACGCTTGAGGATTGAAGCGGCGGGCGCAAAGGCGGGCACCACCACTCTTCCTGTCTCTCATCTCTATGAACAACATCGTATATTTCCATATGTTTGTGTTTACGCGTGCGATGATAAGTGCCGCTTCGAGCGCCGCCCCACCGTAAACATAAAAAACGTTTGACGCGCCACGAGACGCCACGCCACACGCGACGCACGACGCCCCGCGTCTCCGTAAATGAGGCCTAAAGGTAATTCAGCAATAAAACAAAAAATCTACAAAGATTATATGTACTCGTATAGAGCATGTTACAACTTACACTATTTCCTGTGAAACATTATGTGTTTCACTACCATCCTGAGCCATCACCTCATTTTCCTCAACCATGTTATCATCCTAAAGCGGCACACAAAATAAAAATAAGCATATGGGGTAAGAAAATAAAATTGTGATAAGCAAAATGAAAAAAATATAATATAAATTACTAGCAACCTGTCCCGGTTAGGCATGGGTACAATAAAAATTCAAATAAAACAAAATTTAGCCTTTGTGATATGTTTCTTCATTACAAACATACAAAAAGTAAATCTTTCCTGTTAATAATAAATATAAAGTTTTAAAAGTACCTAAAGATAAAGATTATGCATGCAATAACAGAGCATTCAGTACTATTTACAAAAATACCATATTGTACAATACTTACATCATTTAGAACAACAAATTGGTTTTGCCGAACACTGTTCATGGGACCTACATCTTTACCCAATATGCCTGCTACCCTGTCCTCCAGAGGGGTCAATGCTGCGGCACTGCTCGGTCCCCCGCCTGTTGCTTATTGGCTAGCATTAAGACTAACCAACTTTGCCCGGATCCGGCACTTTAAGTCATTCCATACCTGAAAGTAGCAATGTTTTAAGTTTTTATGTAATGGGTTGTGTCAAATATTTAGACAGATATCATTAAAGTACAAACCTTAGGCTATTCTTTGGCTGATCTAGCCGGCCCTGCCACATTCAACAAATCAGCGCATTCTTTCCATAACCGTGCTGCAACCGCACGAGCCTCTTTGGACTTCACACGTCCAAGGGCAAGGTCTCGGTGTTCTTCCAGAAACTCTATTAATAGTTCAAGTTGGCGGACGGTCGTGCATCTGCGGCGTTCTTCCATTTTCTGAAAGACATCATAACTTATTTAAATCACTTAAAACTTTGGGTGGGTGAAAAGGTATTCCAGCAAAGTATATTCCCGACGAGTTGTAGTACTTTTAATACTAAAATACTATTAAAACTTACCACAAAGCCACAAATCACGCACAAATTCAAAATACCGAAATTTGTACTACTACAGACAGTACATAAACAAAACAAAGTGACTTTGACATCATCATTGATTGCCATACAGCCATTGATTATAGTCGATTTTCAGAAAGCAAAGGAAGTACTAGCGTAACACCTCTAACGTTTTTGAAAAGCTTTCGGTTCAGTTTCAACTCAACTTTGGTTGTCGTTCGAACTTTAGCGTATTACTAAATTCAACACAATTGGATTGAAATAGGATAAGAGACGAGTTTTAATTGAACGCAAATGTTTCATTTTAGCGTAATCGCCTTCCAGGAAGGCGATTACCCGCCCCGCGTGTCACTTCGTGGGTTTGGCTGCCCAAGTTTACTCAACGGGCCGTGTAACTGACGTGTATGCATGTGTGTGTCGATACGGGTGCTCTAGTATGTAGATAAAATACTGTATATCTATGTACCGTGGTACTAGGTTCCTCCCTGTATGTTAATCTGCCGCGCTTTAGTAAATCCCCAAATCCCCTCTTGGGCTCCCCTACTATTACATTCATGTTATTTTTTTAAGCATGCTGCCTAATGATAACAGATTCTAAGATAAAAGAACACGACAGAACACTCGCAAATTAATAATTATTTATATAACTTAAGCAATTATTTTGCAAGTTTTTACGTAATTGAAATTAATTTCGCTCACAAAAATTAATCGACTGTGTCATCCGGTGGGACACAATGAGCGAAATTAATTTCAAACTCGGCAATTAAGTACTGTAAAGAATAGATCTTCTTTAGGCCGGTGAAGTTCGAAGAAAACAACGTTCTTTTACTATGTCGTGTATTTTCTTATACAAAAACAGGCGTATAGCCATTAATCCAAAAAACAATAGTGACAAGAGCGGCCCCAGTCTTGGTCCACTTCTCAGTGATGAGATGGAGGACGTAGTGCAAAGGACTCTTGCTTGAGTGGTCAGAGGATCAAGAAGTACTAGAGGTGCGAAACTACTGGTTGCAACCTGAACTCTGAGATGCTATTACAATATTTGTGACGGAAGGTCATTATTCGGAATAACACAGTCGTACCGCGATTTAACAGCGTGCGGCGCCATCTAGTGGGGAGCGGCGGAACTAATTAGTGATTCCGCTTTTCCCGTTGCTTGGCGTAGGTCTAAATCAGTGTATATTGTTCCCACCCATCACGGGGTGGCGCTAGTGGTTTTTATTATTGATGTGTTTGCGTGTTACAATCTCCCCCTCAGATCACAAAGACGTCCCGGCGAGTGGATCTGCTACTTTCTGAGGCGTGAACGGGTTCCTTTTGGAGACCGCTGAACAACTAGTGTAGTAGCTGTCTTTTTCGGTCGTCCGCGCTTTCGTAATGGCTTAACAGGCGGTGGTAAGGTCAGTTCTTCATTGGCTTTGAAACTGGTTAAAGCAGATGCATGATAGATACCAATAGGTTTGTCCTTAGTATCTGGTGAAGCTATCTCAAAAGAGGCAGGTCCATGCTGTTTGGTGATCACATAAGGGCCATCTCGTTTCGGACCAAACTTTGCTGATATTCCTTGGGATGCCTTGCTTATGGGGTGAATCTCCACCAACACCAGATCTCCTTCCTTATATCCTGGATGTGTATGGCGCTGTTTGTCCACTATCTCTTTTATACGTTCACTACTTTTTTTCCTGTAAATCTCTTGTTTTTATTATGTCATCAGCAATCTGCTTTAATTTCGGGATGATCTCAGGAATAAAATTTTCCGTTATCAGAATGTGACGGAAATCTATTTCGTTATCATGTGGAGCTCTTAATTCCCTCCCGAACGTTAAATATGCGGCAGTGTTATTTGTTGTGGAGCAGGTAGTGGTATTCATAGCAAATCTAATGGCCGGTAGCGAATCGGACCAATCAGTCTTACCATCTTGTACTAATATTGCTAATTGTGTTTTCAGGTCACGATTCTTTCGTTCTACCGGATTTGCTTCGGGGTGATATAAAGGTGTGAAGCTGTGTTTTATCTTCAGGCTAAAGGTAACTTGTTGCATAACTGCGCTTACAAATTGAGTTCCATTGTCGCTAGTTACTCTTCTAGGAACTCCGTACCTGAGAAAGACTTCATTGATCAAGGTCAAGGCACAATTTTCAGCAGTGGCCACGTCTAACGCAAAGAGTCCCACCCATCGAAAAGCAACATCTTCTACCACCAATATCCAAGTCTTGCCATTGCTCGGAGGTAATGGGCCAAATAGGTCAAATGCTACAACTTCGAAGCGTTGGTTCATGGTGGTAGTCTGCAGTAGACCTGCAGGTTTCTGATTACTCGGTTTGAAACGTTGACAGTCTAAACATTTCTTAACGTAACTCTCGATATATTTCCGCAAACCGTTCCAATAGTACCTTTGGGATATTTTCTTATAAGTTGTGTCAGCACCAAAATGTCCAGCCAACGGATCATCGTGATATGTTGCGAGAATGTTAGCCCACTCATGTTCTGGGGCGACTAGTTGGGCATCATCCGAATCTGTGTCGGGATGGAGTCTGTACAGCAATCCGTTATTCATCAAATAGCCTTTGTTACTTCAATATGCTGCATTCTCAGTATTCTCTCCCTCTAGGGCGGCCTTGATTGATAACTGGGGTCTTATAGGCAAAGTTAACGTTGAGGTCAATGACAACGCGACAAATATTACGAAAGCAATCAAAGAGGGCTTAGGGTGGAAACACTTTGGATGTTTCGCACATACGCTAAATTTAATAGTTAATGACGTGCTGAAGAAACATCTTTCGCAGCACCACGCCGCACGGTCACTCCATCCAACATAGCCCTAACCGGTGTCTCGGTGTTATCCGTCTTAGGCTGTTTACTGGCGCATTCGACGCACCTCCAGACCGCTCTATGCTCCCAGTAAGTGTTATAAAAGCGCTCCTCCGAAACGCCCGCGCACTCCAAATCGTAGCAGTGATGACACTGGCTGCAGGTCAAATACCGCCGATGCTCAATGACCTGCCTGCATCCACTGCAGCATTTTTGGTTGCCGTCGGACATTTTAGTGAGTGCAATAACGGTCACAGGTCACGAACTTGTAGTGTTTGTATTATGGTGATCAGTGTCCTATTTGTGTTTACACCTACACTTTGGTAAGTCACTGTTTTACACTAATATATAATAGTACCGAAAGATCTTGTATTCTATTTATTTCATTAAAATATTAGAGAGCTCAACAAAATACGTGTACACTTTACCCGCTTTTTTTTTTCAGATCAGAATATCAGATGCAGCAACGACAAACACCAATTAAGCATTTAATACAAGATGTGGAAACTAG